>CM072162.1:8006372-8326372 GCA_036850595.1 Rhyacichthys aspro | reverse complement strand
AGAGGGAACGTGCGCCAACTGACAACTGCATTTTGTTTCTCTTTGTTTGTGGCTTTTAGCTTAATCCATACACACTCTGACCTCACCGGGATGTGCAAGGGGTGGTTAGTCTTGAGCGATTGTTAGAGATCTAAACTGCCCTCTTTTGCTTTCTGTGTTACAGCAGGGAAGTATTAATCTCATCCAAACCTTCAGACAGCTCTTATCTGGCTGGCAGCTTGACATGTAAGGGGATATTTCGTCTTGATTCTGCAGCGAATGCGGGCTATCACTTGGCCCACACTGCATATGGAAGACGGAGAAATCACACCTTTCTTTTCGGCGACTTCCATTTTCATTTTTGCTCGCCCGCGCTCACTCTTTCTGTCGTTTTCTTCTGTCTTTCTTCACCTCTCCTGGAAATTATCACCGGCAGTGTCAGGATGGAGAAAGGGGGAGAAAAGTGTCACAGTGCCTCTTAAGTTTCTGATTGTCTAAATGACACAGAATCTCATCATACAGCTGTCTCCCTTTCTGACACTACAATTACCCATAATTCTCTCTGTCATTCACTGTCTCAAGGTTAGTATTTTATATCTAGAGCCCAAGACGGGGGCATTTACATTTAAATAGTCAAATAAAAAAAAACGTGATGTTGTATATTTGTGACCTATAAAAACAGTATCTCCTTAAAACTCATATTGTAAATTACCTTTCCCCATTAACTTAATTATGTCAGTAATTACTCTGCACCTTGTTGCGGATGATGTCATTAATCAGCCTCCGTCACTAAAATCATTTTCCTTGATACTACCCTTCAGAAAGTGGGTGTAGTTCGTCCCGTTTGACAAAGTGCACACGCTGAAAATGGTCCATTATCGCCGCGTCGCATTTTTACTCCATCATCTTTGATATTCTTATACGCTCTCCGGGTTAAACAGTACGTCTTCCCATCCTTTTTTTTTTTTTTTTTACCCCATCCCTCGAGTAAAGTGTTCTTCAAAGGTATATATTTCATTGCGAGCTGACAGCCCTGACACCATAATTGACCTGAGAGCTTCCATCTTACTCTTTTGAAATTCTCCGTTGTAATGTGTGTCAACTAGATAAAATGATTCCCATCTTCTACCTTTCTTCTGGATTTCCATTTGCAAAGACGGCGGGCTGGCTGAGTGACTGACTGGCTCGACTTGACTGGCATCGCCTCTATTATCATTCCCTTTGAACATCTGTGATCTGGGGAAAAGGCTCTATTGTTTGAAACAGGTGCTAACACTTAAGTCCTTAACATTAGCTGTACGTGTAGGGCTTTTAGATGGCTTAAATAATCCCTGGTAGTGTTGAGATTTGGAATTCTTTTGAATCATTCTGACAGATTAGGTCAGTCTGTCAATGTGTCATGGTTTCATGGAGCAAAATGATCCTAATGCTTTCATTAGATTTCATAATGACATCCATGATATTCACATTATTAACTGGGAACTGAAAAAAATGACGATTTGAATGCACTCTTTGACCTTAGAAAGTGCTGTGATTAGTCCCACCCAGTCTCCCAAATCTAATGTGCAAGAATCTACAGTATATGTCAGATAGCCCCCCTTCATACTTTAATAAAGGAGCATTAATAAAGGGTTTTACATTAGAGCTAACCTAATGAGGACTCAGGAGACCACATGTAAATATCTGGAGTGAATACGGGTCAGATACATGTGTCCAGATAGCTTAAAGACAGATTGAAATGCACAATCTAAAGAAAACCCAAATAAACCAATTATTTTGTCAATTGCAACTCCTATGTTGAGGCACAAAATATTTGGTTCCATTCAAGTGTTATTTTGTTATTGAAATATTCCTCCATATTTGATATATCTGTTACAAATCTGGCCGCTCTGTCTGTCTTATGGTTTGATGCCAAACACAGTCAAAGTATATCTATGAAATAGGGTGAAAGTTTATTTACTGTCTCCACATTTATCCTGATGATAAATACTAGTTTGTCCCCTTTCAAGTAGTCACTAATTGTTGCATCTGTTTCCCTCATGGTTTTTATTACCACAGCATGCCGATGACATTTATTATATCAAGTTAAATCAACGTTGATCACAGCATTCCTTCAGAATCAACCTCCTCCTCTTGATCCTCCTTGTTCCTGTTCGTTCTCACGTGTGGCTATAAAAAGACATGGTTGTTTTTTTTGTTTTTGTTTTATTTGTTTGTTTTTTTTGTGTGTGTGCCATGTCATATTATTAAATTTCACGCTTGTTCCGTGAACCCAAGACATATTTTCTGCTTTTCCTGTGGCTAATTGGGAGATTGTTAGGACTGTCTCTATTCAGAGCCTGATGCCCCAAAATGTGTCAATGTGCTGCTGCGCTGCTGCCAGGCTGCACGTCTTCCTGTCAGTTCAGGGCATGTTATAGAGCTCTTTGCTATTAGATTAATTAACACTGTATTGACAAACTGTGACAGGGTTTTGTGAGCTCTTCCCACCTTTGAAGACACTAGTTTCTTGCTTTAACAATGAAGCTATCAAATGTTGTGTTTTTTTCTATCAAGTGCCATGTTCTGGACTAATGTCTGAAATAACTCACTGCTCCTCAAATAGTCCATGCTATACTCTATACATGTTTTCTCCAATGCATTCTCTAACCAGAAAAAGATATCATGCATTGTGCCGAACGACAAATAGCTGATGGACAAGAAAAAGTGCAAAAAGTAGAATATATCATGTAAACAGAATAGGAGACTTTATTTTAGGACAATAAGGTCAAGACAATCAAAGCAAGGACTTCAAACATATAAAAGACCCTTTAAAGGGAGGGTGTATAGTTTTTGATGGCATCTGCTGGTCAAATAGCAGATTGCAATTCCAAATCTGTAGCCCTTTACAATTAAAACAAATCAAATCATAATGAAACGGCCCATAAATACTATCCAATTTATATAAAGTAAGACATAAAAGGAACCTTGTTTGAAAATCATCTTCTGTTGTGCATCTAGCAGCCAATAAAGTTATTTTCTGAAAGTCATGAAGTAAGAAACATCATTAAAAGATAAAATAAAGAGGTTTCTGAAGTTGTCTCCTTCTGCCAGTGGGACCACACATAGAACTTGAGTATAAACTGAGCAGGGAGAAGTGAATGAATGGGTCATTTTGGTGATTTCACGGCTCATGTGTTTGTTTTACCTTTGTCCAAACTTACAAAGTGGCCTTGGTCTTTCTAGTTGGGAGTAGGACTTCGTTGGTAGAAGCGTCTTTGGAGGTAAACCTGAAAGACTCAAACAAGCTTTAAAGAGCCCACTCCAGCTCCCTGTTAAGCCTGTTGGACGTCCTGCTTTGTTCCTCTTATACACTGCTTATCAGTGGCCTGATGCGGTTGTCCCCTCACATGATCCTCTTGTACCTCAGCTTGGCCAATTCCGACGGCCTAAGTGCCCAAATTGAGCCATTTTGTCTTACTTGAAACAAACTAAGACCTATTATGTGTGTGTTTTTTTTTATTCATACCCCCATCTTCTTGTTCCCTTCCTCGCTGGCCTTCTTGTATGTAGTTTGTCACTCTCTGTGCCTTTCTCTGCTCTTAAGTTTGAAGCGGTAGCCTTGTGAGGGGTCAGTGTTTCCACTCCAGTGGTGTCAACTTCAATCTGGGACGATTTGCTGTGAAATGTGTGCCATGGTGCGGGGGGCTCGCAGGTCAAAGCCCCAGTAATTGATGTTGCTTATTCATCTGCTTTTCCTTGTCTACTCTCTCCACAGCGCAGCAGCCGTTTTTGTTTGTCTAAATTGTTTGAAGATTTACTGTAGGTCTTAGGGTTCTGAGAAGCATCCCCCTGCTGAACCTCGCCTGTGTTCCTACCTAGCAGGGGGTTTGCACAATGGCGGCTGCACAAAAGAGGCTTTCCCCAACGCAAGACCCAGAGGACATCTCATAGCATGAGTCTGAGCACTTGGGGACACACAAAGGCGCTGGCACAAAGAAGGCCTCATTTAAAACAGGGCTAAGAGGACATGGAGCATGACAAGCAGGCCAGCTCTCACTGTAATTAGCTATGGAGCCTGCCTGACCAATGGCCCTATGAGATCAGGCCTCTGTCAGTAAACACTGCTAAAAACTGGAGAGGAGAACAAATGAAAATGATCTACCACTTCACCCATTTTATTATACAGTGTAAACAGCCGGGCTTAGCCATGCCAAACTGTTTTTTAAATGTTCGTAACACAGATCAAAACCCAAAAAGATAGTGTAGCGTAGCTCCACCGCTCTTATTGTATGGTTGGGTCAGTACGGCAAACATTTAGAGGCAATTCTATTCTTCCAAAAAGCTGTGAAGCTTCCCAAAATAAGCCCACAATACCTCCAGTATGTCACCTGACTCACTCTCAGGTTTGATTCCAACACTGCAGCCTGTTGATTGGACAAGAGAATGAGAAAGCTTGCTTTGGCAAAAATGAGAATCAGAAGGAAAAACACAAGATGGTTTATTTGGAACAGCTGTTTCCAGTTTTAGATTCATTTGTCGTCACAGAGCGTTCACTTTGTGAATTAAAACCATTTCATTCAGTGTCTCCATTGCTTTACACACAAACCTAACTTCTTACATAATTTTGTGAGCCTTTAAATGTAGGAAATTGGTGCAGCTCTTTAAATCTAAATTTCAAAAAGCTTTGAATAAACTTGAAAAAACTTTGAAAACCTTTATACACTTTTTTATGTCTGTTAATGGGAATAATATATATAAATACATATTTATTTATTTATATATAAAACATATATAGCCTAAACATATTTTGGGATTTGCATGCTGCTCTGTGTCACTCAGCACAAAGGAAACACAAGTCTCAACCATGCCTTAGCAATCAGTACATACCATTTGTTTTAATTATGGAAACTGATACATGCAAATTGGCCATGTTGGAGTTAAGTTGCAATTTGACTAAAACTCCTTTTGCATTATTCCATTACTACCTTGCCTTGTATAGTTAAAATGATCTGCTACAGCTGGCCATGGAGCCTGTTTGACCAGTGGCCCTATGAGATCAAGCCTCTCTCAGTAAACACTATTAAAAACCGAGACAGGAAAACATTGGGAGTCTGCTGAACAAATGACATGATCCACAATTAGTTAAAGCTTGACAAAACATTCCTATGAAAAAAGCCCGTGTCCTCTCCGCTGAACTCTGCGTTAATCCTTCTTCCGCTCTGCTCCCTCCGTGGAATGGTACCTGCTTGCTGGAGCGCAGGATGAAACGCCGGGTCTGTTTAAGCGCAAAGAAGAACTCAGCGACGGAGGCGCATTTAATCTGGCCCTGTGGCATGTCAGCCGGCTGCATGGGTGGTATGTCCTCCAGGGCCTTTGAAGAGGGCCGATTTAGAGCCAAGATTTGGATCATTACACAATAAAGAACACTTCATAAGTACTCAAGTGAGTTGGAGAAATGATGGTTAATGATGTTGACAGCAATTCACCTCTGCCGAATTACAGAAAGATTTGACTCAACTTGCCTTCTTTAATGAGCCTCACTCTGTAAAGGTAATGGGCCAGCGGTAAGACATGGGGAGATGCAAAGAGGGGGGTGGTAAAGACTGGGAGAGACTTTCCTTTTTTCTTGCACATAGCCGTACCGCTGCTCGTGGTTAACACTGGGCAGATAGGAGATCACATAGCTCCCTTTAAGCTGTCATGTCAGGGAACCACACTGACAGAAGGGCCTTACTCAATGAAGAGTTACAGCGAGTGCACTAGGACTGTCTGATCTGTTCTTTGAGAGTGCGTCAAAGCCGGGTGCATATGGATCACTGAATCTGATAATATAGCATTGTCTTTATGTGCTTAGACTGCCTTCAAAATACAATCCCGAGTACACATTCGTGGATGGAGGCTGCCTTTTTATCCCCTCTAGTAAATCCATTGTACTCTCAGCAGTGAAGTTTGTCATTGTGTTGAGGGAGTTTTACGGTACGTGTCTATCAATTACTATCATTTGGATCCAAGTCTGTCTTCTAAATTTTCTTCACTCCACTAGGATCAAATAAGCCATTTTACACAGTTCTGGAGCGAGGACAGTAATTCCAGCCTACAGCTTGTTTGCTATTTCTAATCATGCATGTTTATGTGCAACTTTGTGACAAAAAGCTTAAGTGACAGAGCGACAGTTGATTTGCAGTTCTATTTTTTTCCCACATCTGACTGTCATCCCATCAAAGTAGCATATCTGTCAGCGGCTTTGAGTGTCTCGCGCTGAATGATAAATATGTACATCAAAACTGGGATTCAGTGCCAATTATGCATTGACAGGGATGTCAGCGAGAATCTAACATTTAAATTAAAATGATGGCATTCAATTTCAAACTGCGGTGTGCGGTGACATGTTCTATTATCTCCCTCCATGATGTAAGACTAGGCAAAAACAACAACTGTGAAGGAGGAAACTATCCCAAAGGTCAAATCAATAACTTTGTTGATGTGTGCCTTCTTCTTGCGGCAAACCTACGTGCCAATCATTAGGACTATTTATAGGGTTTTTAGAACCAAAACATAGCTGCTCCTGCCTTTTTTTTTGTTAACACCGCCTCAATTCTTCTTGTAAACACACCTCTAGTATAATTTGTCTGTGACTTTAGGAATAGTTGGCTTTGTATTAACTCACATTGGCACTAGGGTGAGTTTGTTCACAAAAGTCTGACCTGAGCCAAAGCACAGTTGCCTCTTGTACCAGGCTTTCTCATCATACAGAGCTTTTTGGTCTATTAGAAACTATGTCTGTATAAGAAGAGACACTGACACATTGCTTTCAACAGGGTTTTTTTTTTTTTTTATTAAATATTGAGCTAACTAACAACATGAACTTCACTGAAGCACTCACTTCTCTTGTGAGCTTGGCTTTTGGTTGAAATGTGCTTGGGCAGGATACATATGACCAGTGTGAGTGCAGTAGTGCTGTACTCAAGAGCACACTGACTGAGACCAGAGCTTTTCAAGACCCTGACCATAAAATTTTTAGCTCTTGGGGCCGAGTGAAGCCGAAGACCGAGTTAACACCAAGACTGTGGCAGATCAAGACCGAGTCAAGACCAGAACCAGTGCACGATACACTGTAAAAGATACAAGGGAAGAGTTTAAAAAAATCTAAAACGTCCAAGTTCAGTTTCTGAGTCAAAATTCAAGGAAGGTAGTGTTTGGTGAAGGAGGCAGTTAGAACAAGATTTTGCATTGAATATCAAATTATTAAAAATTTCATCTAATTCCAAGAACAGATCAATATTCTGACCAAGACCGGTCTTGAGTACGACATCACTAGAGTGCTGCCTTAATATTTAGGTCCAAAAACTCTTAGGTTAACACAAGATTTAGAGATAAATAACTAACCCATTACAATTGACCAGTGTGATACATAGTCTTTAGCATGGCCATTATCTTGGTATGACAGATACCCTCCTAATTAGAAATATTATATTGGAAAAATTGTACTTTATTGTTTATTGGTTAAAGCTGGCTAAATTCAGAGTCTGTAAAAGTGCTCAACATTACTAGATTTATATACATAGGTGATATCAGCTATCTGTGACTTTCATATTCCTCCAAATATCTGATCTATGGTGCTTTTTAAAACGAGAGAGCTTGAGATTTCTAACCCCTCCTCTGCTGAATCCAGAAGCTTTACTGTAAGTTTACTCCGGTGGTGACGTTCATGGCCACTGTTTTTCTTTTGTCTACTCTTCTGCAACATACATCTGGCATTGTTTCCATTAGTAGCTATATTATAGATGAGAATAATAACTTTGTTTTTTATTCCAGACATGAAAGTGCAACAAGCCCTCTCACACGGCAAAGAAATAAAAGCCTCGCTCGTTTAATTGGCAGGAGTACTTGTCTAATTATCACTTTTCTGCTTGCTCTCCACGCTGAGATTATGTAATTATCTTGCTGAAACATTGTGGAACGATAGTGCTTTTTTGTGTGTCATTTCTGAGATGTCTCTGTACCTGACACTCAGCAAGCCACTTAATAATATGCTGGAAAGGCAGCTAATTATATCATAATAATGGCTTGATGAAAGCAATAAGGCAGGCTGCTGAATGACTGATAGCAGCGTTACACTGCTCCGGGTTGATCTCAAATTGTTAGAATCACACAAAACAGGAAGCTCTTTAATTACAGTTACATTTAGTCATTAAGCCACAAAAAAAATCTTTTCATTATGCAAATCATTGTTTATACTAAATTATACCTTTCTCTGCAATGATATTTTCCGCAAATTGAATCCCTTATCAAGTTAATTACTCCTATGTTCACAAGCCCCCCAAGCTAGGAGATCCCAATTAAAGACTCCACCTGTTCTATTGGTGAGATTTGTATTTGTTACAAGTGTCATTACATGTTCTCCTGCAGAGAGCAGCTTTGTCAGGGGGACGATCCACCGCTTAGACCCCTTACTGGGCTCCCAGATTTCTCCCACAAACTCCTGAGCGTTGTCGTCGGCTCGTGGGATCCTGTGCGTGGAAGAGGCAGGAACACAGCTGACGCACACATCTGCAGAACCTGGGGAGGAGGATGATGGGTAATCTGACGGAGGGCGCGGCGTCGACTGCTTTCGAAACTTTTTAATTAGCACTAATTACCTTTGCAGGAAAATGTTGAGGCTTGAAAGGATTTGTGTCAGCAAGTGGGAGATCAAAGATTGTGGTGCGGTGCATTTTAATCGGAACACGGAGGGGTAATGGGGGCTGTTTGTGTGTCGGAGAGAGGGAAGGAGGCAGAGTGGAGGAAAGGAAGCATCCCAGGTGGTACATGAGTTGTCTACCTCTAGGATTGCTGTCTACCAATCACACCACAGGGCCCGTCACATTATCAAATCCTCCACTCATAAAGAGAAATTAACTTTTTCACTTCCTTTTTTTCATCAGATCAGTCTTTCCCCTCATTTAGTTCAGTCTCTTTCTGTGTGCAAGTGTCTCTGTGTGTCTTATATTACTGCTCTCATTGTCTCCAAGTGAAGACTCTTTCTTCCTCTATCTGTTGTTCCATCTGAAGATTTGGCCCCATACTTTTTAAGATAAAAGTTCTCCCACTTAACAAAGACATGCATTTGTAGCTGAACTGGTGACTTTACAATAGAGCCCAGAGATTGAATGTGAGTGTGACTGGCTGTCTGTCAGTGCCTGTGTTTAATTGTTAGCCCTTGGATTAACTGACAGTTGTTGCCCAAAGCAGCTGGGATAGACTCCAACCATGTGTAAGCTGTAAACATTAACAGAGGAGCAATTATATTAGAAAGAAACATGTTTACAATTGTCAGCCAAATCCTTCACTAAGTTCCTAAGCTAACCTGCTCTTGTTTGCCCTTTCAGAGATGTATTATTAGGATTAACTGATGTTAATATATGACTGTCCTTTTATAGGTCATATTGAGACTCATGCAGTACTGTATGTTCTCCCCCTCTAAGCCCATTGTAAATATGTACTTAGATTGACAGATGCGTTTTATTGTATTGTTAATTTACCTAGTTGCACCTTTAAAGTTTCTTTATATTTTTTATATTCTAGATTTAAATCTGTGTATATATTTTTACTGCATGCTCTCCTCATATATTTTCCAAGACTGTTTTAGCATTATATGTGAACTGCTGTCACAAGTGAATTTCCCCATTTTGGTATCAAAAAAATCTAATCTAATCTGGTCATTGACTATTAATTAAGCAGTTAGCATCACTAGCTAGTCACAGGGGTGATTATTTTTGTCCCCTTGCAAAATATTTTTTGTGGAGTGCCTATATCCCACGTCCCTGTAGAAGCCAGTCAATCTTTTTCTGGAATGCCAGGCCGGAGCATAGGTCGCTTGCCTTTTTGAAGTGTCACTGGTTGAGCATAAATGAGGCACGAGGCTCACTGAGATGGAATATTGGTGTGAACATTTTCCAGCAGTGTCAAGTAAAGGAGCATACAAGGGGTTAATTGGCATTCCAATCTGCACCCTTTCCCAAATATTCTATATATAATATTACATTTGGCTGCATGCTAACATTACATAGACCAACAGAAACAAGCTAAAGACAGACACAGAATAATATGCAGGATAATATGTCTCATTATTGAATTGTAAACTCTTACAGAGCTTTTTTCTTTGCCCTCATTTTGTTCAGCCTCTCTCCCTGTGCAAGCTTTTTTCTGCGTGCGCACGTGCACACGCCTGTGATTTGGCGCGCGCCGCTTCATCAGACTGACAGGCATTTCATAGAGGTGGTTTTTAATGCATGCCTGGACATCACTGTGGCAGGGTCATCCATCAGACTTCAAGACAACATCGATCATTTGCCATGAAGAGAGCTCGGGGTAGTGATTATTTGCTATTAGGTGGATGCTGAGGCATACAAATGGCTGGCAGTTGACAGTTGAACTCACTCAAACGTAATGTGGGATGGCTCCCCCTCTCAGAGAGATGTTGACAAGCAGTGAGCCTGAACACTGTAATGACAGGGCCGCGTACAGAAAGCCAGGCTGCGGGAGATTCTTTCTATACATCCCAGCATCTATTATTTTCTTTTTACTTCCTACATCTGTTTACGTTGTGCAATATATAAATAAAAATCAGTGTTGTAAAACAGACTATTATTGTGTTAATTACTATGATTTAATGTCATTCCCCAGATGAGTGTGTATTATTATATACGCAGTATGTTTGTGCTTGTGGTCACTTTGATCTCCACATTGGCTGGGATGTCGTCAGCAAATTGATTTTAGCTCACACTCACTGAGTAAGGGGGATGTTTGTCATGTGGATAGACAACTAATCTTTCACAACAAACAGTCACAAGGGCCGCACTATGAGGACAGCACATTCACCGATATATTGGACTTGTCTATTGTCCAATGATATAAGCAGCAACTACAACAATCGAGCCTGATATGAGATATTCATAGATTTAAACATCGTGTTAGATTATTGTTGTATACCTCAGTTGTTTCTCTTAGAGCTGTGGTCAGAAGTCTTCAAAGGAAACTGTAACATCACAAGGCTTAATTTATGCTTTGGATAAATTCAGTTCAACACATAAAATACAGTATTTGTCATTCTTTGATTCCAGAAAAATGACTGTGTTCATTTTTAATCACACTAGTTTTTTGAAAAAGAAGAGACGTGAGCATTTTTTTTCTTCTGTTCGCAATTTTTAAGAATGTCTGTATTTCTTTTGGCCCCTGTACTGTTTACATTGTGTTTCATTGTTAGGGCCCATCTAAGGACACTGCACATCAGTCAGGAAGTCTATGAACTTTGAAGAGAGTGACAGATCTGCAAAACATATTGATCTTTATCATCTTGACACCCTCATATCCCCAAAATACAGTTTGCAACACAGAAATTAAATAGATAGATGTAAGAGATTTACAGTTTACAATATATTGGTTAAATATAAATATCATAGACATGAAAGTAGCATGTTTTTCAAAAAAGGATTTATTATCAGTGAAAACGAAATTCATGTATTGAAGTCATATCATCACTTCAATATAACAATAATTATTATACTATTCCAAATATTGTGAAGCTTTTTGTGGTGTGAGACCAAGAAGAATAGTCTAAACATCCATCCATAGAACAGCTTTCACAGTCATACATGTGCAGCATTGTGCTTATATGCCTCTTTGTATGATGATTTGTCATATCTCTATTATATTCTTATTTCCACTCTGCTCTTCCTCCGTGACCATGGTGGATGTCTTTTGTACCTCTCAGTTGGGTCATCTTTGCAGCTTAGACTTCATCCCGAGCCAAAGTGGGGTCAAGCGAAGGCTTATGTGGTTCTTCCTGACAGGAATGTCTGTCAAGTCCTTATCCCTGGGCCATGCTTGATCCAGGGTCATTAATCAGACAGGGATTTGAGATGCAAGGGGAAGCATGAGGCCAGGACGGGCTGACCTCCGTACAGTGGCTTTGATTTAGTCTAGACCTGCCTCTTTGTCACGTGTGTGTGTGTGTGTGTGTGTGTGTGTGAGGGAGAGAGTGAGAATTGACAGGATCAGTGGCTGTCTGATTCACAGTGCTCCCAGCCCCTCTGCCAGCGCTAATGACATTGGGAGAGAATATTAACCTCACACACTCAACAGGAATATCCACAGGGGCAGTCTATAACTCAGACACTGTGGGGTCCTCGCTGCTGTTATGATTCAAACACAGAAGCTGGCTTTAAACGTTCCACACACTTCGCTGAAACATTTCAAATACAACCACGTCTTTAGTAATGAGGAGACATACTGAACTTTTACATAAACTAATAAGCTTTGATTATTTTATCCACAGATTTGTTTGCACTCTTTAGTTTCGTATTTGTACACATGATGTAACCCCATGCAAAGTTCAATCTGGCATGCCACCTCCAATTGAAAGCTTTGTAGCTAGTGTTGCTCTTAGACATAGCAAGCATCAGAGGCAAGCATAAGCACAATATTCAAAAACAGATTAGGAGTGAACCCACATAAAGAGGAGATTTGCTGGCGGCACCAAATGTACTCTAATGATTTGCATTGCCATTAATAGTAATTTGCAGCTGCCTAGGAGGAGACGTGTAATCCCCTTCCCATGTGTGAATTGACATGCATTGAGGGAGGGCTATGTGTGTCCGGGACGTGTGATCTTTAAATGACTGCCACCTGAGGCCTGGCAGTGCGGAGCGGGGAGTGCCACACTGAGCGCTGTCTGTCTGAGGGGGGTGGGGGGGCAGATAGAGACAGATAATGATAGCCTAATTCGCCGCCGCCGTCAGAGATGCATAGACTGAGATGTGTATGGGCCATAAAGTGTAGCTGCAGGCTACAGTATAGACTGTGTTTGTGGAGGTGGTACAAGGCATGATGGGGCTTTGAGGGGTGGCAGGGCATTAATTTGTTTTACAGATAATGTATTACCATGAGTTAATCCTGATAGTGTTTGATGCCTTATTTTAGTATTTTTTGATGTTATGTTGTGGGCTGGTGTGATGAAATAGAGCTGCACTCAGACTTTATTAATATTTGCATTTTATTCTTTAATAAGCTGTGGTCATAAATGTGTGTATATACATTATGGGGGGGGGGGGGGGGGGGGGATTCAAGTGTTTCAAGTATACACCTTATAGATATGTAAGAGTTCAGCAGGACAATTTAAATAATCATAAAAATGCCATTTATGTACAGCATTTGCACCACTAGATGGAGTTGTGAGTTTCTGCAGCACTCAGCTCCATTCGCCCTCAGTCTGACACAAATGAGAGGGTCCTCTGCCACTGGGCCTATAAGGAGACATTGTACTACATTACAAGGGAAGGGTATGAAAAATAGACCTTTTAGTGATTCATGTAAGTTCACAAGTTGCGTAATTACAGTTTAAGAGGCAAATGTGTAGTTTTATCTGGAGTCACTTATATTATATTATATAAATAAATGGTGAGTGTTTGTATTTAGGTGGCTTATACCCTCAGAGTTGTCCTTTTCCCTGCACAGCTGAGATTTTGTCTCTAACATCTGTCATCTATACTAACCACTGACTGTCTGTGACTGCTGTGGATTGAGTAGCACGATATTTTGTCGTTTTTAACTTAAAAAACCTCCTTTTCAGTTTCCTCACAACTCCTGCCGTTATGTCTCTCTTGCCTCTTTCCTCTTGGAGTGACTCCTTCCATTCACCTTTCTTATTAAGTTTATTAAAGCCAGTCCCCATACTGGGCTTCCCAGGTCCACTCCCTTCTCCCATTCATTACAGTGCCTTATCCTGGCAGGCAATCTGAAGTGTGCTCTGAATAGTCCATTATGCACATATGAAGGCCATCATGGCCCCAGTATTGGTCAATTCATCAAACATTTATCTGTTGCCCTCTGAACAGGACGTCAGTAAGCCTGTCATTCTGCAGCCCTAACTCTGCCTGTGGAATAAGAGTGCATTGCTTTTCTGCACCACAGCGACCTTTAAAAGGACATTAGCCCTTTTAAAGTGGACTGCAGCCGACAGGGCTCTTCGGCTTCTTAAACTTTTGTGCTCACTCGTCCCTTTTTAATATATACATATGGACTGGAGAAGTTCTTTAGTACTGCAGTGCAGGAATATAGCCTGTGTGATCTGTGTCAGCTCTTCAGAAGCTTTGACGTTATTAGAGATTATATATAACTCTGTAATATTCATCTTAGACATACACCACATTTGACCTCTCATCCTCAGATCTGCCAAAATTTGCCAGCTATGATTCATACAGGCAGCAGACGTAAGAGGGAGTCTGTGGAACACATGTAAAGAAACCAGGCTGCCGTCACCAATTTCTCATGTGCTGCCTTAGGATATGTGACATGACACAAGCACACACCATTGGCAGCAGTGACTGACATTTCAGCCAATAACAGTCGAGAGTTTTCTTCCCCGTGTTGTCAGCAGTGGTTTATCAATCACTATGTCTGCATTAGTATTAGTCTATTGATCCGGCTGGGCTGTTCTCCGGGTCAGCGTCTCCTCTCCAGTGTCCTTGTCTGGTTTCTCATATACCCTCCTTCTTCCTGTGCTCGGTTACATCTCCTGGCCAATATGAATATATGTATGTGCTGCTTGTGTGTCGAGCCAACGCACAGATCATTGCACAGCGCTGTTAGTGGTTTTAACACCTATATGCTCTACTAATGTAAGCACAAAGCGCACAGCAACACAGCCGTGCACACATGATGTATGGCACCCAGCGTAAACGGGCTAAGTGCTAGTCAAAGCGTACAGACAGCCCATGTGAGGTATTAGTTCTGACAATGAGGCTGATCATAATTATCTTAACAAGGAGAGGATTCATCACCTCGTTAAAGCTTTCTGCCTATTCCCCACTGAGGCAGAAGGCAGGAGACAGAGCACCTACGACTGTATATATGCTTATACTGGGATTTATACAAAAAATGTAATGGGACTTGGTGTTAATTAAATTCTTTGACCAAAATTATTTATTTATACTCATGATTTTCAAAATGTCTGCACTCTTTGTATTCTCTCTAGTCTTTACCGTAATCCGATAGCGCTGAGAGTCAATTCGGCTTGTTTGTTGTATTAAAAGCTAAACTGCTGCAAAGTACTTTACCGCAGTGCTCCTACTTTGTTAGTTTTCTAAGCCGCGCATTAAAAGCAGAAAGCTTATAAAAAGTAATGAAAGCAGCTATGGAAATCTGCAGAGAGAGCAGAGAAAGCTGGAGAGTATTAGAAGTTCAGTCCTGGCACTGTAGTTAATACTGGATGGGACTCAGTGGCTCTCCCCTGGCTGTGAATTTAACTGATTAAATCAGCCAGTGCACGCAGCAGTGGTGACATGAAAACAACAATTAATAAGGCTCCCTCCTGTGCCATGCGGCTCCCTTTAACCGAGCAGCTAATAACATAACCCACAGGACTGCAGCCCAGCCAACAGCACACACACACACACACACACACACAAACACACAGGTGGCAATAGTTAGTTAGCAACTGTTCACAGCAGATGAAATCATTTTTCTCCAGTGCGCTGCATTATTGTGCCAAAGTATGCATTTATGTACCGAGATTATACTTGCAGATTAATTACAGCATGTCCTGTGTAGGTCTGCATTTGCTGTAATTTCAAACACGATAATTATACCCTGCTTAAAGTGTTACATGATATTATTTTATATGCTGCAAACAACTCAATTTGTCATTTATAACTACAAACAACATGTAGAAAGATGTTAATTTAGGTTTTGTGTTTTTTTTTAGGTAGATGAATGAAAACATTGCATTTCAGTTCAAGTGTGGATTAAGTCTGGTCCAGTGGGGAATGTTCATTGTTGTATTAAACAATGGAGTCATGTGTCTGCTCTACCATTATTCCCTTTATCATTTCTTTCAAACCTTCTGAAACATGACTCTAAATATACTAGTATATGGAATGTAAATATGCAGCCTTTTCACTAATATTTCACAAATCTGTCTCAAACCCTATGTTATTAAGTCCACCAAATGATGTTTGTTGGTATTGGAGAAGAATTTCATAAAGCTGGCACATCTCTTCATCCATCCATCTTCCCAGTGCATTAATCAGCTGTGATAAGGGCTGTCAGCGGGCAGCTTTGCCAGCATACAGGCGAGGTGCTGTCAGCTGTTGTTGCAGGTATCAACTGTGTATGTTTGCAAAATGTTGATGCCTTTTGAAATGAAGCAGCTCGGTTTGCCTCACAAGTTGCTGATTTGTTGTTTTCCCACTAAGGAATACAGTGGCATCGCTTTGCTTTGTTGTTCAGAGGTCTAGGTCTTTATGGGGTGTGTACGTTCTTGGCCTATTGGATGATGGTGAAAGTGCAGATTGCAATTCCACACCTCACACTTATAAAGGAAATAGGTTTGACGGTGAATTTACTTAAAAAAAAAGTTAGAAACTGAATTTGTGCTCAAGTGTGCTGATAAGTCTTCCTAATACTTCTAATAGTTATTTCCAAAATTAATGTTTGTACCATAGTATACTCATAGTATATACATTTTAAACTAAAGCCTATCAAGGGACTAAATACTTAAAAAAACGCTTGTGGGTTGTATCCTAGTCGTCAAGTTGTGAT
Organism: Rhyacichthys aspro; assembly: GCA_036850595.1. Lineage (NCBI taxonomy): Eukaryota > Metazoa > Chordata > Actinopteri > Gobiiformes > Rhyacichthyidae > Rhyacichthys > Rhyacichthys aspro. The sequence continues at coordinate 8,309,833 of CM072162.1, read as the reverse complement.
AAAAATGTTACTGCTTCACTTGATTTTTTATTTTTATTGTTTAATTTAGTGACAGGAAGACTAAATGTTTGAGAACAAGTGAAATTATACAGAAAATGATTATCTAAAGGCTATATGAATCTTTAAAGTGACACCCACCAGTGCTAATATATACTTCTAAAATACCTTGTTAACTCTCTTAGGCCAAAAGTGCACCTCAACTCAAATGAACCCATGTGTTATATTTTAATTTCCATTTACAGCCATTGTCCCGATATATCGTGCCCTACCCCCACACTTCCTACCTCCGAGTGCGCTTCATTTGCAGATTGTCATGGAAGAAGTGTTGTATTTACAGGGTTGGTGTGTATTTTGGCAGCCAATGACACTAGGCAGAGCCAGGAAGGAGCATCAGTTCACACTGCAGCTGTTTAACTCTCACTGCATCTTGAGTTTGTCATGCAGCGATGTGACTGTCAAAGTTATATTTACGTAACTGAGAGTCAAGGTTACTTTTAATAGGATAAACAGTCTGTGTGTTTATGGTATTGTGTAAATTTTTCAAACGTGCAGGGTAATTGTTTCTCTTTTATCATTATGTAGAGGGGAACATGCTTAAGTGTGGGGATGTTTGTGTTAAGGCAGGTTGACATAAATATCAGTGTAAAAATGAAGTCACATCTGTGGCAGGCTGACAGTGTGAATTACACAAGCAGTTGCCTTTGTGCACCTTGTGACTTGAACTTAGCAGGGCCCTAGCATTAGTCCTAACAGCCCCCTCCATCATTTTTATGCCTGTGAGAATGTATGTTTGTGAGAGACAGAGGAGGAAGGAGTTGAGATGACCTTTCACCCCTCCTTTGCGATGCGTCATAAAAGTCAGCGGAAAAAAAGGCCGGATTCCTGCTTTTAAAAAGAATCCTTTTAAGTAAAAATCTGCTGCTAACCTCTGTCGCAGAGCACTTGCACAAACTTTCCCCGCCGTTCCACGTGTGATTGTGAGTGTATTCCGGTTCCTCTGTGAAAATGATGGATGACAAGTTAAATTTGTGTCTGGGGAGTGAAGGTGAACTGTGACAGAGTGATTTGTCTTGGGAATGGAGGGTTAGGGTCAGGCGAAACTGGGCGCCTCAAGGCACAAGACATTGACAAATTCATCCTGCCCGCCGCATTTCTGAAGCCTTTTGTTTTGAATCCTGGCTACTCACAAGTGACCCCCATCCCTCATCCTGCCAGCCGCTGAAGGATGCCTCGCCATGCCAGGGGAGCTCACGACCACTAATTCTTGTCATTCACTCCTCTGACAGGCCCAGACCCATACGGCTGCTGTATGAAAGCAGAAGCCTGAAATATTTATTCCTGCACAACAGTGGCAGACCGGATTCAAGACCATAACACTTTCTCTTATGCCTTATCATTGCAGGTCACTGACAGGCCTCAAAATGTTCACCGAGCTGGAAGAGCTGATCGTCGACAACAATCTGCTAGGAAATGACCTCCGGTTGCCTAGGTTACCCAATCTCCACACCCTAACACTCAACAAGAACCAGATATCCTTTTACATAGAACTGTCTGTACTGAATTTACAGCAAATTAAAGCAATTAATGTGTTAATATTAACGTTTTCTTACCAAATGGTTATGAATGCACTTTCAACTTCACATTAGATGTTGATTTCATTTGCTTTTGTCATAGAAAAAGTGTGAATTGTAGGGAAAGTCTACTGCCTCAGAGCTGCAGCACTAGTTTATGAACCACAGGGACCTCTAGTGGAGCCATATCTAAGAGCCGGCATAGCATGTGGTTTGAAAATAGGCCCATCTTAAGAGAAAATGTGTATATGTGAAAGAGTATAGAAAATAGTATATGTTTATTTGTTGCAACTATTATTATGAAATTTATCATTTAAAAAATAAATATAATCAGTATTAGATTTAAATATATTATTGACCGTCAACACCATTAATTCTACATAAACACACTGAAATTGTTACTTAATTCAATCTGTCAGTAGTTACACATGTTCACATTTTCACTCATCAGTTATAATGGCCCTGTGTGTCCTATTTACCACCTTAAGTAAACAAGTTCAAACCAGAGCTCTGCACAGCCAGCCGACATTTATTTAAGACACAGTGCGAGGCTGTTTATGATCTGTTCAAAATGTGTGAACTTCCCCTCTTAGCTTCAGAACAGGTTTAGCAATGTGTCCTGTTTTCCGCTGGTTGTGTCGCTCCTACGGCGTAACGATGCCTCCTCCTTTACACACACACACACACACACACTTCCAGAGTCAACATTAAAAACTGGGGCTCCTTGAAGTGTGCGTCTGGGACTGTGTGCTAAGTTCGGTTGTGAAGTGGTCGGCACATGCTAATAGGCCAATTATGTACATCCTGTCGTGGCACGGTGCCATTTTAAAGCTCGAGCGCTGCATTAGAGCAGTTGTATTTTGACACTTTGGGGCTCAATTTTCCGAGTGAATGTATTAGTGATGAATGTGCCTGCTTAGGGGCTGTTTGTTTTTTCCACGTTTCGCCAAAGTTTTCCACAGCACAGCTCTGGGAAGCACGGACTGTTTGAACCACAGGGCATCCATCATTTTGTCACTGTTCTGCACCCGGCCACCTAGGAAATGAAAGGGATGGAGAGAAAGAGAGGGAGAGCAACAGCCAAATTGTGTCACTAGTATATGCCAAAGCCTGCACCTTAAATTGCCCCTCTGTCTGGCCAGTCTCACAAAGCCAGTGACTAGGCCCTTTGAGCACCTCAGTAAATTTGACAGTGATGTGTTTCAGCGCCGGAGAAAAAGGCTCCGGGAGGGGCTGCGCTGGCCGCCGCTAAATGCTAATGTAATTAACAGCGCTAGGTCCTTGACATCCGCCCTTTGACACCTGACTGATATCGAGGCCCTGCTGGAACACTTGGCTGATGTGACCCCGTCGCTGGAGTACCTAAGCCTGCTGGGAAATGAGGCCTGCCCGAACCAGCTGGTCAGCCCGGATAAGGACGAGGACGACTACCAGAGATACAGGTCAGATGGACGATGGTGTCACGTGTTAACACAGATATGTGGGGTCTCGTTATAGTCGCTTTACGAGGGTTAAAGATACAACATGGTGAAAATACTAAAAACGTTGTACAAATGTTAGTTCTGGAGTATTCATAAAGTCATATGTGAAGATAGATGTAAATACCTTCTGTTTAACACACACTTGTGCTGGTAGTAGTTTTTAAAGGGTAATAAGCCTTGTTTGCTATAAAAATGTGTTGTCACTGCTCCCATTAGCGGTCATACATGACACTTGTTTCATTGCTCCTGTCTGCTTCTCCAAACTGGGCTTTATTAACTACTGTAAGATATAAATGATTATTATGTCATTAACCCCACTTATACAAAATACTTAACTATCCTTCCATCATTCTAAATTTCTTATAAAACCAAGTCGTATTACTTTGTACAATTGGTAAGGTTCTTTAATGTATTTCAGTCCGTGGTTTTATTACTGTAATGTTTGGATTATTATTACATTATTATTACATTCTGAACTGTGGTGAAATAATAAAACCTAAGCCTTTGTTGAATAAAATACAGTTTGTCTTTCAGGGGTAAACAAAATCAAATCACACTTCCCTTCCGTCTTGTTTTTCTCCTAAAGTCAGTTAAAGTAATGTATTTTGGAGCTGTATGTGATTGTGTTATTTTACATTTTCAAAAAGACTAGTAAGTCTTCAGACCTACGTTAGTTTTCCAAATTCTAGTCATTTTAGAAATAGAAAAGGTTATCGTTCATTTTTCTTCAATTGTATACTCTGACACAAAAATTGCCTACTCCAGCTTTAAATGAATAATTGAATAAGCAGGTAGGCAGTTACAAAGAAAGCCTCATTGCTTTGTGGTGAGTTTATTTTTCCAGACAGATAGTTTTGATACTGAGCTATTCAGAGTGATGGCTTTTTTGTCTGTAATGGTTTTTGAGATGTTCCTTTTTTTTTTTTTTACATCCCACCCCCTACATTTCACAAGCAGGCTGCAGATTCAACCACATCACTCTAAAAGCTTTGTCAACTGGCCTCTCCGTACTCCAGTTTGCAAAATGGATTTCATGTGTGACTAGTCACCGCCACAAATGAGTGTTTACTACCCTGCCTTACCAGAGCAGATGATGCATTAAACATCAAGCCAGGCCTCAAGCCATGCAATATGACCACCATTTGTCAGGGTCCTTTACATGAAATGCGATAAAAGGCGAAAAGCATACTCTCTTTTGTCTGTTTTAGCCTTAAGTGCTTGTTTCTGACTCTGTGTTGCCTATTAATCATTTACCACCCATGCCTTTCTTGAATAATCTTCCGTCTCTCTTTTTGTCTCCCTCTGCCCTCCCTCTTTCTCCTCGTCTCTTACCCCCTCCTTCTTTTCCCTTTCTCCTTGCATGCTTATCTTGCTGGTGAGGAAAGCTGTTCTGTTTTGACTGACAATGTCTACGGCCCTGTAATGTAATATTCATAATGTGTCACATAGTAAAACATCAATTTGAGCGTGATGCAGATTTCATGTCTGACAAGGTTAGGCTGAATGCAGGTCGTGACAGTACTGGCCTTGGGCAATAAATACCCAGCCCAGTGCCTCGGGAGCTCTGGGTCTCTCAAGTGAAATACCCCTGTGTGTGGGGCATTGGTGCCCCAATTAGTGCAATGACATAGAAACATAGGATTCGTACTCTGTTTATTGTGTCATCTGTGGTAGGGTTAAGTGTCCTGGCCATGTTTGTCCTCAGTGGCTATTTATGGTATTACAATAACACATTAGCTCATAGAATACAGTATATATAAGTGTATATGTTTTCAGACTGGCCTCTCATTACTAAGCATTTAGTCACAGTCTTTGTACTCTGAGATAACCCCCCAATGGCTACCGTAAACTTACTCTAACTTTTTTTTTGCTTTTTCCCATAACGTAGTATCGTCAGTTTAAAGGCACAGTACAGTATTTATTTACTGTCTTTCTAGGCTCATCATTGAATAAAAAAAAAAAACAAATCCAAGTTTTATAGTAACTTGATGTTGCTCTGTTGTCCTTTTTTCTTTCTGAGCTGTGATTGGCTGAGAGCTGCACACTCCAGAATGAGCCTTCCATGTAAACAAAGATTAAAAAAAAGTTGAAAAGCAAGCAGATAGAAGTTTACATTTACCTCCATTTTATTCAAGTGGGACTCAGAAGAGGTTTTTAAGGGATTATAGCGTGACAGTATACATTTTTTATGAAAATCTGGCAGATTACAATGTAATGGAAAGGCTTGTCACATAATCCTTACAGTTTATTCCACTAAATTAACTATATTTTATCAACTTGAGACCAATAAGGACAGGAGAAATAATGCATTATAATGAAATAAATGAAAAGTGTGTCATTGACTAGCAACAACACAAACTTTTATGTGATAATTCATGGCTTATTTAAATGTTCAGTGTATTGTAAATATAAAACTTAAGCAGTAATTTCATGCAAATTGTCTGTCTGCACTAGTCTTAGTCTTAAAGCGTCTCATGAAAAGCACAATATAAATCTGATTATTATTATTATTATTGTTGTTGTTGTTGTTGTTGTTATCTCATCTTTTTTGTTTTACTCATTGCATTTATAATTGGATCTTAACAACTGATCCTTTAGTCTTACACCATTTTATTTGTGTCAGACTTGTACTTAAATGAACATTATGAATTATTTACTCTGAAAAGTAAACTTGCCTTGGGGCGATTAAGATTATATTTTGGCAGAAGTGTGCAGACAAAATGATTATTTAAGTTTATTATTTAACTTTTGAAATATACTTACACTTCTCTGTCTCCTTCATGTACTATCTATAATAATGTTAGTTTCAGTAATCGTAAGATGAGGCCTCTTCAGGTAATATTCTGTTGTCAACACATCTGTGATATTGTTAACTAAATTATGTGACCCCTCACCCTTTTCTCTTCGTGCCCCCCTCTGTCACACACCCTCCGATCCTCCCTTTGTGCTGGGCTTGAATCATTAATATCCCAACTGGCTGACAGAGCCTTGTCATCTGCTCTGACCCTGTGATGGTAGGTTACATATGGAGAACAACCTCTCTGCATGTCTCCCAAGGGCATCTTCACATTTCATCACGCAAATGCCCTCAACAAAGTCCTTTAGACGCACGGGAAATGCACAGGGGCCTCTTTGCCCAAATTACTGCTGCCGTCTTTGGAAAATTGGTTCTCGTTACGGCCGTTTTGCAAAGGAAACCCGGTTATTGTTTTGTGTTGTGAGTAGGATCCTGTACTGTTGCTTGTTTTCCGTGTCAATCTGATCTCCATCCCTGCATTCCCTGCTCATAATCCTCAGGTGTTGAAAACTTGACAGTGCCATCTCCTCTCATCGCCGTCGCCGTCATCAATTTGTCACGGCTCTTTTACGCGCAGGTCTTGTCGGTGCCTATATCCCGCCCTGTCCTTTCTCACCCTCCACTTATAGGTGCTGCATGCGTGTTCCTCTGGGCAAGCGGCTCAGCCTTGACATACTAGTTCCTCTATTCTTGCCTGCTGCATGTGAAAGGATCTGTTGTCATCTATGTATTCCAGCCATTATCTTTTGACGTTTCTCTGCCTCCAAATGAAAGACAGAGTGCGTCTGAAAGCTCGCTGAGATAGCTGTGATGCTGCCAGAATGACAGCTCTGGCAGGCGGCTGGCTTGTATCTCCTTTCGTGCTATTTATATGTCGTACTTATTCTTATCAGCTTTGAAGGTTATTACATACAAGGGAATATTATTGCTTTTAAATCTGCATGGCCATTAAATCAGAGTAAACATCTTTTCAAGTCGTGTGGATGCGTGCATTTACATATGAGCGTTTGTGTCAGTTTGATTAGTATATCAGAGTTTACATTTCCTGTTTGCCTTTTTGAGGCCTTTTACACAAACGTTCACAGTCAAATAGTTTGTACGGTAGTCACGGGTGTAAAGAGACCAAGAGAGAAAAAATGAGGGGAAATTTAAGTTTGGTGGGTGACCAAATGGAAATATTGGCGAAATATCAGACAATCAGGAGAAAATAAGGAAAATTGACTTTCCTCTAGACTCACTTCTATTTCTGTTGATTGTATTTCCTAACAGTTAATCCCTTGTGATCTTGTGCATCTGAGGCACATAAAAACTATCTTGTATTTTGCAGGTTTTTCGTTCTTCACAAGTTGCCCCAGCTCAAGTTCCTCGACACGAGAAAAGTCACGAAACGAGAAGCGACGGAAGCCCAGGCGAGAGGCGCCTTCATGAAAGTGGTCAAACCCAAATGTGACGTTGTAAGTTAAGCCCTTTTTTTTTTATTGTTGTGAATTGTTTTACATCCTTCTGAAGTCCTCAGTCTTGAGTGGATTTGTCACCTCCGTCCCTCTCCTCCCTCCTCCGTTCTTTCCTTTTATCCGTTCTTTCTCCCGGTGCACGCCTGACAGTCGCTTTACCTTCACAGAGGTCCCATTCTTTTGAACAGACCTGCTCTTTACTATTGCTTTAAGTGATCCTGTCGATGTGAGTGTGTGACCAGGGCCTGACCTGATTCCGTATGCATGAGCCCAGATCAAAGACGACGGGCGGCTGTCCACTCGAGCTTGTGTCGCCAGCTGTGACGTGGTTTGCAATTGGAGTGACAGCTCATGTACATTCCGCTCACAATCGCTTAATTATCCCGAGCCCGTGCACTTTATCCCTTGTTCTCTTTGGGGCCTTACAGACTAACGACTAAGTTATACATTTTGCAACCTCTTTGTACATTACAAATTGTAAAAATGTACACTTTTTTATTCACATGTGCAGACGTAATGTTTTGCATGTATTGTTTCCTGGTAAACACAGATCTGTCACATGCCTTTTAGGACTCTTTTCACATCTTTCTGATTTGTATGTGGATAGTGCATTCAAGGCCAGATAAAAAGTAAATGTTTTTCACAGAGAATCTGACAAAAATGAAACAAAAGTCCCTAACTTGTAATTTTTTGTCATTGTATGAGGTCAGACAGTACCAGCAGTACACTGAATGTTACACTTTGCGTTAGAAATGCTAGAAAAAAGCTATGTTTTTAGGCACCATCAATTTCAGTGGTGTTCATGTACTTTGAAAACAGAAAACAAAAGACAAAATCCAGTCTGGTCAAGTTTGTGTTGAGCTTGAGGTAAGTCGTCTTTGATGATGTCACTCTGATGTAAAGTGTGTTCTTCAGCAGCACTTCAACAGAGTTCTTCTGTACTTTTGTGCCTCAACTTGCAAATGTACAGTTTAGATTAGGTAAGCTTTCTCATTCATTTAGCCAGGCATCCATCGACAAATCTGAAGCATATGAGTAGAGTTTAAAAGTATACCATAATATTTATTGTTTCAACAATCAGTGAAGATAGTCTTTTAATGTGAGTTTATGCAAGGCTTTGTCCTTGATTCGTCATGTAAAGCAAGAAAGGTAAACATTAAAATAATTTAACCTCAGTGTGGCATGTTTGTAGATGGAGAAAAATGGAATGGAAACACTGTTCATCCACTTTATATGAAAAGAAACTCAGGACCTCTAACATGCTTTTTTTCTGCAAGGGTAAAGGGACTTTGTAGGATTTTATTTACATAGCTTGTCAGTGAGAAAGAAATGTTTGGCTTTGTCGCCACAGCTCCAGATGAAAGCAGAGATAATCATTGATTCTCGCTGACACGACGTGTGGGTTTTTGTGTCTATGCGTCTTTGAACCTGCCGTATGTGATTATTTATTCCTTATGCAAAAGTAAAAGGTTGCAGCTTTGATGAAAACGCTCCCGACGCGTATATTCTGACTCTCTTATTAGCCAGCAAAGTGTGAAGTGAAATCCAGCCTGGGCATAATTCATCTGGGCCTTGACATGTCACCACAGCATTTGTTTTGAGCTAGATGAGACATGATGTGTCAAGTATCGTCGACTTGATGAGGCGTAAGTACCTCCCGGCTCTAATTGTCCACATCATCTGAGAGCTTGTAAGTTGACCAATAACGTAGACCACCAATTAATGAGTGTCTGCAGCCCAACAGGAAAGTACAAAGAGATGATGGCATAATTAGATATTTCTGTTTGCTTTTATGTCTGCTACAGCGGGGTGTTGCTCATAACAGTGGCTCATGTTACAGCCAATCCCATTTGCTTCATTACAAAGGATGGTAATTAGTGGTCTCGCTGTCACTTGCACTAACATTTGGGTCTCAATTAGCTCAAGTGTTGGAATATAGAAATGCCATTTAATAGTTTATTCATGACAGTGTTTGACTTTTACTCGTATCTTTGACAGTTGTTTTTCCACTGTGTTCTTTTCCTTCTAAAACCTTAGATGACAAATCTGCCCCTACTGTTTACAGTAGATAAATTAGAACCATAGCAACAGCAGCAACTGTAGTCGGAATACTGTGATACATGCCTGCTCATGACGGCATAAATCTGAAGAAACAGCCCCGTTTCTGTCAGATTACTCCCCTCGCATGATGTACATATTGGAATAGTTAATGTGCTCTTTGGAAAGAGACAGTGCTGAACTTTGGAGACCTCTCTTGAGTCAGATCTGAGTGGATTGTGACCACAGTTTAAACTCCTTTTCAATCATGCCATTATGGCATGGCACTGAAAGCGCCACATGGTTCTGATAAAGCAGTTATGGTCTTTAGTACAATATGAACACCATAACTTTTCATACATTCGCAGTGTTTTCCATGTTGAGTAAATTATATCCAGACAGTGGATGGCTGCTTATTTAGAGGAAAACACTCAGACACACACATAGAAAAGCCCACTGTGGAAAAGTTTCTAAGTAACAACACAATAATGCACCATAAATGAAAAACATAAACTTGACATAATGATAACAGTAAAGTACACTCTAAAAAAGGTTCTTTTGATCAACCAGTGCAATTTCAACTAGTTTGTTTTTGTCACCTCAGTCAAGTATTGTGGAAGTGAGTGAGTGAAAAGCAGAACTCCTTCAGTCTAGAATGATAGCAGGAAATACTTACAGCCTTAGACAACCACAGAAATCTGTCAGTTTTAAAGCTAGTCTCCGGCAATGCTAGCAGTGTTATACTCCAGTCATGATATAAGATAGTCAGCACTGAACACTTTTACATATTCTTTGTAAAAAGTGTCACTAGTACTTTACTCCTTCTGAGCCTCTGGTTAATGTCAGATGTGTCCTACCATCAGTCATATTGTTGCTAAGCCACTCAGGTGCCAAAAATATGATATTTGCAAGTGCAGCAGCCTGAGGTTTGAACTCTACAAAAAAAATCTATCTTTGTAACTTTAAATCAAAGACTTTCTTCATACAATCACAACAGTTTATTCAAAGCTTTAATTGTTAGTGTGTGTCTTGATGCACTTGTGGGCATGGCACTATGTGACAATAAGATGTCTCTGAAGTGACTAAGTTTTGCTCTTTGCTTGAATGTGTAATTCTGTGCCTGTGGTTTGTGTTATTTTGCATTTCTGAGAATGAGGGACAAGTAATGGCACCGAAAAAGTGGCCAAGACGCAAAGAACAAGCATGAATATAAATACCTGGAGTAAACAAGAAAAAAATAAAATGCAGTGGCGACTATTGAAGTGTTTTCCCCAAAACCACAACACTAAGCAGAGTCAGAGTGGAAAAGCCTTGAGCTGTATTTTGGGAAATTGGGCGTGTTGGAATGCTATAATGTGATAATTCTCTTTGAGGACTTAGAGGTCATGGAATGAAATGGCGTTAAACCACATAAAGCCTTTTGGACTGTGCAGGGCTGCTTTTGGAAAATACATGTGCTGCTTTTTGGCGCAGTTATACTTTAGCTCTCTCCATGATGCCACGGAGGCCACATTATGCTGTCAAATCCTTGGGTTAAACTGGCCATGTCTATCAAAACAGTGTGACAGCACTTTGTGTATGCAGATCCTTAACACTGCTTTTAAAAATAAGTAACTAGTAGAATAACATTTACCTCTTGCCACATGTTAGGAGCATTTCACAGTGAATGAAGTGACTCTATGGTCCTCCTCAGTGAGTGCAGCCTGTTAGCGACGTCAGCGGGTATAAATGTTCCTCGCATGTCACTTAGATTTTGCCCCAGCGATGTATTTGACTTGATTTTTCAAGCATGAACACAAGTTTTTTTCCCACATCCTAGTGTGTATAATGTAAAGCAGACTGCGTTGCAGGATGGCTCGAGCCAGCTCCCGGGTCCCATGAGTCTTTGCACACAGGGTAACGGTTCTTCAAGGGAATTGACAGTGACAGAGCCAGGAAAGTCCTCAAGTGGATCTTTTCAGTTCTGTTTTTTCTTGGCTAGACACTAACCTGTTTTACTCTGCAGCAGACAGCAGTTCATTTTAAGTTTGGACTGAAGGGAGCCATCCAAATGGAAGATAGACTGCACGGTTTTAGACCAATGATTGTATATTATGTGATGCATGATTGTGGCTTTTTCTTTTTCTTTAGAAAAACCCTGTCTATAACAACTTTTTTACTTTAACATTTTGCAGTCTTCTTCAGGATGTAGCCTTAGATTATGTCTGATATATAGTACGTTTCAATATGTGGCATACCATGTGTGTAATGCCATTGAGGGGAGGTTTGGATGGTGTATTGGTATAAAAAAACACTTTTACATTGGACACCTGAGACAAAGTTAAAGTTTCATCTAGTGCTTGCCTCACATTCAGTTCTAGTCTTACCACTTTTGAATTTCAACTTTAGAGAATCACTAACTAGCTTACTCCTGCTGTTACATTTATTGCCAATTACTTTCAAATGTTTTTTTAAACAGTGAATGAGACGAAGGAATGGGATCAGCCATATTAACCATTAAAATGTCAGAAAACAGTAACATCTTTTTTTTCTAAAGATTTTTTTTTCACCTTTATTTGATTTAATAGTATACAGAAAAGAAACGGGGTTAGAGAGACGGAAAAGATATTGGGCAAAGCACCCAAGCAGGAATTAATCCCGGGTCGCGTGAGTAAGTGGTATGCAGTCCTAGTAACATAAATTTGATCATCTCTCAGTTCAGCGTAAGAGCATTGACAGACAGGCATTCGGCCCCCAGCGTTTTGCTTAGAAACTACTTATTACCAACCACCTACAAATTATGCGATTGGCTGAATTTTGGCTGCCTTCACTGAACATTTTTATTTTGGGGAAATCACTGAATAACTTCATGGCCGTGACGTCTTGCCGCTGACTTATCCATTTATCCCAAAAGCCATAGGTTGTTGGTATTTTCTTTCAAAATCTCAAATGTACAGTGTAAAGTATGTTGCCACGTTCATCTCTGTGCTTCAGAGTAATGAGTTCCCCGAAGCTCTCAAACATAACAAACAGCATGCAATATAGTGCTTTGTGAATGGGCCTTCAGTGGGTTTTGCCGAATCATTTTACTGAAAAAATGTGTCCTCGGAGAAAACTCAAAGAATATGGTTCTCAACAGGGGAAGGAAATATAACCCAACAGATTGCTGTGAAAGCATGTTTATTACCGCTCTTCGCCCTCTGTTCGATTCCATATTTCTTCTGGTTATTATACACACAGAGGCCTGATTTATCATCTTTGTTCCATGACACTTTTCTGAATGGGAGTGTGCACAGCGGGGCGAGTGAGGACAGCGCTGTGGATTGAGTCGGAGCTGCGGGCGAAGGGTAACCATAGCGAAGGGGGCTGTCTGCTTTATGTTCAGACAAATAAAGTCAGCAGCCGATTGGGATCTGCTTACTTTCAGCCCGTCTTTACATAATGCCTTGTTATCTGTTAATCGCATCGCTGCATCTTTTAATAACAACATATTCTGTATGTTAGGGCAGCTGTGTATAATTGTTTGGACATGTTTAGTTAGCGGGCCAGTTGAAATGTGCTGTGTGTATGTGTCAGCGCGGGGAACCACATGTTTATTCTCTCAGGTGTCTGTCAGTATCTGGCAACCGAGCGAGTGGTGCTGTGTTGTGAACGCTGAAGGATTTACTCATGAGTTTGGAGCAGCATTTCTTAAGCTCTCTGGCAACTTTAGCTCAGAGGTCACACGGGGGTCATAGGCTGGGAAAAAAACACAACGCAATCTTCGAGATCGAATTTCTACAATAATAATCAAAGCATTCAATTAAAAAAAAAATAAAAAAATCAAAGTTACACGCATAGCCATTTCCATTCTCTCTTTGTGAAGTTGATGTGGAATCTCTTCCCTTTACAGCCATTACACACCCATCACAGTTCTTTATATGAATTGTGGTGTGATTTATGTTTCCTTTGTACACTGTCTTTATCAAATAAAGGTTAAAAGGATGGATAAATAAATAAATAATTAGGGAATGAAAGTGACTAAATGGCACTGCTATGAAAAAAATAAGTTTTTATCCATGTGTTTTGGCATGACCTGGTTGTCAAGAAAATGGAACGGCTTTTATTTCTGAAGCGTAACCCCTTTCTTCTTAATCCCAGAACCTCACCACAAATAGTTTTGTATTGTTTTGTTTTGTTTTTTGCAAATTTTCATATGTGTATCCTTGTATTATTTTGTACTATAGCTTGTTGCTTAGTATCAGCAAAGTGGAAAAAATAAGCTATATTAGCTATGATAGCTTTAAAAGAGATTGATTACAAATATTTGCAAAAATGGCTAATCTCTAGAGCTTTTCCCTCACGACAACTGGATGGCATGTGAATTTTGGATGAATTTGTCTGTTCCAGCCCTAATCATAGACTAAAATTGTGAATGTATGTTTAGTTGATAGATCTGGTGAGGACGGGTGTGTTTGTTGAACCATACCTCCAACATTCCCCCTTTTCCTGATATTGTGGAATAAGGCTTGCATCTGCCATAACAATGTGAGGAGGCTTTCACAAAAATAAATGAGTAACATATTAAAAGTTTCATATTGTTTTGGCATGGGCCAGGTTTTAAGCGTAGAGGTCACGTCGGGGTCACAAGCTGGGAAACAAGAGCAATTAAAGAAAGTGAAGTGAAGAGTGACTCACACTGTCCACATAAATCACCAGCCCTGTATATCATAAACACAGTAAAACTTTAAAGCTAAATTAATAGTTGGTAATAGAGTCAAGATTGATTTATGACCTCGCTCAAAGCCTGGAGCCTGCGGTGCATGACCCCAGTGTCGTGTCACTCCACTCAGCAAATATGATGGATGCACTATTCATCTCTGGCACGTAAAAACAAACATGTTTTGGTAAGGGCGTTTTATGAGACTCTCAAGTGGCTGCGCTGCATTAACTGATTTTCCTCTCGTTGTGTTGGCACGTAGTACAGAGAAGGAACGCCTCTGTGGTGAAACATTTGTTGTCTTGACGTCTCTTGTGTTTAGTGGTGGAGTTTGAAGCCTGTCAGAAAACAGGCCAAGTCTGGCCAGCAATAATGAGACGTCTCCCTTTCTCATTTTGATATAAAGTTTTCATAAACTTTGACAAATCATGCAATGGCTTTTCTTTTTAGAATAAGTAAAAGGAATGATATTTTATTAGCGTAATAACATTTAGTGTATGGGATTGGCATGTCACAAAGCTTTTGGTTTGTACCCTTTCAGTTCCACATCCTTTTTATGAGCCGTTTTTACAGAGATTTTGCTGTTTTCAAAGTCCGTTTTGGAAACTAGAGGGACATGGCTCGCTTCCACGTTCCGGTTTGAGGATATAATAACTCAGACATATGTAAGAAATATTATGCTCAAGCTACACTTCTGAGTCATTAGACTATAAAAGTTCTATTCGTTTGTTTAATAGGAATCCACATAGTCCACCAGGATGATGTGTGTGTGAGCTGCGAAATTAGAGCCACTAAGGAATGTCTTCAATTACTCCACTTATCAAATGATGCTTTTAGCTATTACACATGGCGCGTCCCAGTGCCTTGCCCTATCAGCCCAATCAGAGCTAATCCTCCCTGTTGGTCTCAGTGGTGACAGGAAGATGCTGCTGGTCTAATGAGAGACAGCTGGCTTACTTGTTTTTTATCCCTCTTTGTTTGTTTGAAAAAAATCCATCTCTCTTTCTCTCTACCCCACAGGGCGTTACAGGAACTGTGCCAAAAACTTGAAATCTCTCAAAGAGATCAGTTGCCTCTTCTGCTGTCTGTTTTAGTTGATGTTGACAGAGCACATTAATCACAATTTCATCACTCGCATTTATAGCTTGCTTTGAAGCCGATTGTCATGTGAGGCCTCATGAGGCAGCCTCTCTTTAATTCAGATTTATTAGATAACACAAGTTGGGCTGTTGTTTGGAATAGACTTTTTTTAATCTGTACTACATTTACTTCACAACATCCCATTTAGTTGAGGTTTTAAGAACTCCTTTTGTAGTGGCCTTTTGAATTTTTCCACCTCTTCTACGTTTGTCACAAAAATGAAGATCTTTTATAAATTGTGAGAAGAGGATTGCAAACATCAGCTTTTTATTCCCCTCCATCCTTTCCCAGCATCTTATCACTGCTACTCTACTGCTTCCATTATATGTTACATTATATCCCCTTTCTTTTCTCAATGCTTGTTGTATAAAAGTTCATATTGCACTGCCATTTTTCTTTTGGCTTCGTGTTTGGCCAAATAATCCTGTGTCACGTAGCTGTGGACTTTCCCCCTCTGAGTGTCAGGTCATCTGAGCCTCAAAACCATTACACCCGTTGTCTCTGTTCATGTTGACAGCGTTAATGGCGGTCCAGTCCTCTTTCAGCAGCAGTGATTTTCATGCAAGCATGCGACGGAGAACAGAGCCAAAGTCCTTTCCACTGAAGTTTGTGCTTACACAGTCCGTCTTTGTGGTTTTTAGAGCTTGTCAGACACGTCAAGCGCGGGCTCAAAAAAGTATATTGTTTCCAGCCACTTGGATTCCTTTTCCCCCTGACATCTGCCACTCCGACGAGATGATAAATTCTTGCCTCATTAAGCGTGGGTGTGGGATTACAGGCTGACAACACATTAATCACTGGGCTGGGTGGCAGCAGCCTTGCACCAGCTACAGGCATTGTTAACCAAACTTTTCTAATGTGTCACTCTCCTCCCTGACAGCCCATAATCAATCATCCTGATTGGCAGGGCTGATAGATTACACTATTTATACTTTGTGTAATGAAAGCTAGCGTTTCCACCTACTGTCATTGTTGAGAGGATGATAGGCCACACCGTGCGGCTCAATGGGAACACATAAAAAAGAGAAAGAAATGAAAAGAAAGGGTAGGCAGACCTTGGTGCTACATTGTGAACTTTTTAAACAGAGCTCCGGGGGGGAAGGATTCTGTGAGTCTGCATTGTTCTCCCCGCACGGTATAGCTTTAAGGCAGTCTTCACACCGTCACTGCGCTATTGTCATCTTTGTCGCTATCAATGGCAGGTCGCGCTCTCGCAGGTAAAACTAGGCTTTGTCTGCGCTGGGATTGAGTTTCCCCGTGACCCCGTTGGTGAGGTGAGGTTTTGTTGTCAAAGCTTCCATTCTGACAGAAAGTGAATGATTTACACATGTATAACAACAAAATGACAGGACACTGTACACTGGATGTGCCTGCTTGTCAGCGCGCAGAGGTCGCAGGGATAATGGATAATGGATTTCCCTGTTTCCTTACGAAGAGCTTTAGAACTATGCTTTACAACCCCCCTAGCAGTCGTTTCTGCATGGGAACTTGTGGATGAAATGACACACTGCTGGTAGCCTTCAAACATAATAAGGTTATGTTTCGTTTTTGTTCATTTTCAGCTGTGTCTGGAATTAGAGATGTCCTCGGCGCGCTGAGAGAGGATACTGAATATGAGCTCTCAGTTGAGAGGCTGCCAAGCATTTGGAGAAAAGACGAGAGGAAAAAACAGTCCATCATGTTTTTGACAGGTAGTAAATCTGAGAGCTTTTTTATGAGACACTGCGCTGTCAGGAAATTAGTTAACTAGACCATATTATGGAAAGCCAGGTAATTTACCCTCGCAAATAACTAGCAGGAGGCCGCATCCGTGACCTGACATTGCTTTGTGTATAATGCAAAATCTAGTGACACGCTCAATGGGTTCTGTCAGCCGCTGGATTGAATTCTCTGCCTACTGCGTCTCAGTTTGGAGCATGCTGGTCAATTATTTCTGAGGCTGTCAGTGCGTAGGGAGACACTGTTATTTAGTATGTGTTAACTTGGCATCATTAAGACACCGGGCTGACAGAGAATAGCACACCTGAATGTTATTTATTTTGATTCCCAGACAGGGGTAACCTTCAAACACGTTGACCTCTCCCTGTTTTGTGAAAACCCCGCTCGGTCCATTAGAAACAGGAGCTGTCGAGACGGCGGGGGAATCGGGTGACCCAGAGTCGTCTAATCTAACGCGCTAATGTGCGGGAGAAGCTTCTATTTGTTTGGACAGATTGCTCTGATCACACGGTGGCACTTCTCGGCGCTCGCTGTGTCGACAGAGCTGTCCGAACAACATCTCCGATACAGCAATGACACGTTATCATAGATCTGTGTTGTTGCCCGCCAGCTCAGTATCGAACACACAGAAATAGATGCAGCGGTTTTATGTTGCATGCTGCTTTTAAGTCATGGATAATGACAGAGAGACAATATTTTACCGTGACGTGCACTAATATTTCACATCTGACATCTGTGCGTATATTCAAGATGACATTTTTAATAACTATGCGGTTTATCTTTCTTTTTCCTGTCTTTTAGTGGTTTCATTCAAGGCCATGTCTGCATGTTATAAGATTTTTTTTTTCCACATTACAAGGAAATATCTTTTTTAGACCACACTACAGGCACGGAGGTAAAGATTCTGAAAAACAATGGTTAATGTTGTGTAGTCCACATACCGATACCAGTACTTGTCTGTATTGAAGGCTCTTATACTTCTATGACCTCGATATGAGTACTTTACTTTACTTTTTCTCTACACAACATACTGTATTGTACATATTTTACTATAAATAAAGACAGTTTCCACCAAAACAAAAAAAGATCCCATATCTGTAATCAGTTTCGGCAAGTACTCAATTTTTAAGTACACTATAATTCTGAAAAAAGTGGTATTTCATCCTTAGTTACTGTATACCTGTAGATTATAATTGCACAGTTCCTCTTTGAAAATGTAACTTGTAGCATTCTTGTGCTAAATAAAACAAATGCTGAATAAGAGCATGTGAACAGCCATTTTGCAGTCCAGGATCCAAAACAATTTAGTTCATAAATCCACAAATGCAGGAATATGTGTTAATATTGACATGAGTGCTCGGTTTGTCCTCCCTGGCAACTGTAGGAACTGGAACTGGGTTTGATTTAGCTTTACATGTGTATTTTTCTAAAGTATGTATTTTGATGCCAAAATATCAAACAGAATGATCACCAAAAAATAAATAAATAAAAAAAAAAAAATCATAAAACTGTATGCTGTAATTATGGCAGTAACGGCTGATATTTATTAATTTTATTGTCCTTATATGACTTGAACCATAAGCTGAAACTTCGTACATAATTGTTTAAAGTTTGGCAGTTTGGCCATGCAGAAATTTGTCAAATTGCCTCATGTGGCTGATTTTCTTTTTTACCCAGGGTGAAATATCTGTTACAAAAATATCCATATATTTGGTCTAAGGCAGTCAAGTTTCAAATTCGAACTGTGTGGGAAAATGAGTTCCCATAGTGCCTTGCCCTCCCAAACTGCAGCAGCACCTCGAAGCCTCCGCGGTGATGAATGGGAAACCCGATCGAGTAAAGCCTCAGCATCACCTCTGTACAGCGGGATGACATGATTAGGAGGTGACAGCTTCTGTAACAACATCTCTGCATTTATCTTTGTCTCCTCTTGCCTCTCTCTCCTCTGTCTTTCAGCCGCTGTCTGTCTGTACGTCTGCCTCTTTCCTCTCAACAAGTCAGACTACTCTATAATTAATGTCCCTGAGGGCTATCTGCAGGTCAGGCGAGAGGGGTGCTGTTGAGACAGGTAGTCCTGACACCTCTAGCTTTGTAGCTTATGCATGCGGGCGGTAGGTAGGTAGACGGGCCGGGGAGGGGAGCGGGACAGGCCAGCGATGAGGGCTTTGGTCTGTTTTGGTTGGAGGCGATCACCGAAGGAATACTTACTGTAGGTTGAAGGAAGCCAGACCTCGCTGTGTGACCTTTCCACCTGAGAGACAAAAAGAACGCTTTTTCACAGGATTATCCAGTCAAATCTGGTGCATTAAGGGCTTAGCTTGTCAGGAACCTCACACCCAAGTGACAGAGTGGGAATGGAGCATTTCAATAATATTAACACCACACGCATTTGCCTTAAAGAGGGCTTTTCATGTTAAAAAAAAAACAGTAGAGAATGATTAATAGCGAGTGGATTTGTTGGGACAGACTAGTCAAACAGAAAGGCTTCATTGCATTTTGTCTAAACAGTCAATCAGTTACCTTTTCTAACAGTTTCTAAGTGAAATATTGTACTGGCAGAAATGAAAAGTCTGTGCTAAACCTTGTAGACTTGAGTTAAAAAAAGAATTAAACTGTCAAAAGTATTTCATTAGTTTTCATTAGTGTGCCTCAAAATAACACACTTTGTTGACTTTAAAAGTTTACTTCCTATTTCCAGTAACTACAGATGCCTAGAGAGGACAAATTAAGCATTACTGAAGAAAGAGCACATGCATGTTTCTTTTCGAGCTCAGAGCATATATGTAAACAGTCACTGAATCTATTTCCACTGGGTTTGGTAGATGTAAATAGTGTGTCCCTGCAGAGTTACTGAGAGGTAGATGCTGCTAAAAACTACACACTCCACCTTTAAGTTCATACTTTCATGCATATAACATCAGTCATTGTTAATTATTATTACATGTATATGCTTAAAAACATTTTCAGTGTGCACCAGTTTGGAAAAGCAGACAGTAGTTGACCAGTTGTAAAAAAGCATAATTTTATGGACTAGAAAACAAAAGAACCTCTTAGCTTTCATTTGTTACCATTACTCAATATGATTATTTGACATAAATATCTATATGTATCTTCTATTGTTAAAAATATATTTCATTGAACCTGACTATACAAAACGTGAACTTGTATCTTTTGTCTTTTCCCTGTGCTCTCCTCTGTGCCTCTTCAGTGAGTGTTCATCCCACTGTTCACATATAGATCTGAAGTGTGCTCTAGAACATGTACCTCACCTCTTCGTACTTTTAAAAACTATACCCTCTCTCCCACTCTCAACCTCACAAACATGTCCGCCCTTTACCTAACAATCCCCCCTCGATGGCCTCTCATCCTTGTGTTTTCGCTGGTCGAGAGGCATTTTTCTCCTTTTCCTATACCCTTACATTCTGAAGAGAGCAATAAGCGAAGCACAGTGATGAAGCACCTGTTGGGACAGAGGGGGAATTAAGTTGAGACACAAAGTGAGAAGGACATTCTTGTTTAACTGTGGTTACGTGAAAGAATGAGTGTTGACCAGAGGTCACTGTGGGGTCAGAGGGGTCAAGTGACACTCTAACAGCATTCATCCATCATTCACAAGGGCTATTAGAGGATTGGCACATCTCTAAATAGCATGCATGGACACTTAGCTAATTTTAACAATTTATCCAGGATAAATGTTTGAAAAGACCATAATTAGAATTGTTTCACTGTAAAACAAAGCTTCACATTGTTCGTAAAATGTCAAATGGACTTCTTTTTCTCAAAGCTCATCAAAAGCCTTGTTAACCTCTTGACTGTTTCATTTTGTTACTATTTGCAGTTGGCATCCAAGCTGACAGATTTGAAAAGCCTCTTCCCAAAATAAGTCTGACTTCTGTGTACTGTGCCATCCTTAAGAAAGAGTGGAAGCCAATGAGCTGTAAAGGTCTGTAATGAGATATCCTGTGAGACGTAGTGTTAGTCAGGATTAGTAACTCATTTTATTTCAAGGGTAATGTCTTCACCCGTCTTGAACAAAGGTACTGTATGTCACTTCACAGAGTTTGATGAAGTGACTGCTGAGATTAGTGGAAGGCAAACAAGACACCATTTTTCTGCTAAAATAAATAGATGTAGTGCCTCCCAGAGGTATCTGAGAACCCCACAGTCAGACAGACCATCCCTTCTGACTTTTGATTTGGTTTATACACAGTTGACATTGGTTCAGTTTTTACATAACATTGATGCCAAATGCCATTGCACTGGGATTTTTTTTAGTTAGGATTATGTTAGCAAAGTGGATGGAGCATAAATCTCAATTTTGTTTTCTGTTTTTTGGAATGGAGTGGTTTTGTTCAGAAAGTACAAGCCTTATGATACAATTAAGATACAAGTTTAACAAATGAGTTGGTGTTTTAATTTTATTAGGTTATCTTCAATTGTTTTGGCTTTTTCAAATCAAAAGTTATTGTAATTTCCACTGCAATAGCAATGATGTCAAAGTCCACATGGTGTTAAAACATAATACTTTGCAAGTCCACTGCATTAAAATAGTGCAGGCCTACAACAGTGACATATAAAGCCTTGGGAATGAGAACAGTATGAACTGACTGTGCTGACCTGTCATCAAGCCATTTTGTCCTGTGTGTACCTTTTACCTTGTGAAGACCTACAATTGTAACCCAGAAATTTAATATGATATGATAATACATGTCCCCTGGGATCACCTGATCTGCTGTATCCATGTAGCAGGCAGATGGGTCGGGCACACCGGGCATCACAGCCCTGTGCTTTACCTGCCAACTGGCAGCGTCCGTCAGCAGACGTGTTGGTCGTAATCTGAGAGGTGGGCCGCGCTCCAACTTTCATCACACCTGTGCTAAAAGCGCGGTGAGGAACAGCCTGTCCACCTATCTTTTCCCTGTAAGAGAATATTGAGACGGCTGTGGATCAGATGGGCTCACATCCTGTCAGACTCATCAGATTTCAGGACGACTGAGCGCTTTTGTCAGCTGAATTCCAGACATCTTCTTTCTCTCCAGAAGGCTTTTCAAAGATAATGTGTCTCTGGACTTACCCTTTTAAAACAATGGCATCATTGATACCTCTAACTAATGCTAATGGTGTACCTACATAATTCATGAAGAGATCAAAATATGTAAGTCCTAACAGCCAGACAAGCAGGCCAGACATGTCTCAGAGTGCTTTCATGGAAATGTGCTGGTGTTCATCAGATCAGCTCCTCTCCTGGTGCCCTCTGTCACACACGTCACTCTTCCCCGACACCTGTCTGCCCTCCCCTCTCGTCTCACTGTCCCATCTCCTTCTCGGTGGGGTGGAACTGTTTGTTTTTTGAGGTTTGTTTACGGGGGGAAGGAATACCCTGCTGCTCTAGGACGCCTCTAGTCTTTCAGCTCATCACACAGAAACATGACAGGCCTCCTTCTGTTTGGCGCAGAGATGAGCGATTTCTCACGTCCCCATGGGGAGCAAAAGAATGTTGCTTCTCTCCCTCCATCTTGAACTTCAGTTGAAGACAACAGATCGATAGTGCACACAAGCTACCTGCTCTGGGCCGTCTGCACAAACCCTGTATAATTTTGCAGTCGAGGTTATATCGCTGATCTGTCCGGGAGGAAACCCTGTTTTGATTGAACACATTTCTCCAAATATTTATCCTCACATCAATGTACTTACAGTTACAAAGAGTTCAGTGCAGTGTTTAGTGGATATTACATTTCTACAATTTAGGGTGTTTTCAAAACTAAATTAATGTGAAGACACTATAGAACTATCATTAATACAATCAAAATACAGCAAAAACGTTTCCTGCAGTGCTCTCTATATTCTATTCTTCAGTAGCAGTCTCTTTTTGTTTCATTGTGGACTTCCTTTAACTGATCAAAACAAACTGAAGATTCTGATCATGCAGGGTTTTTTTTTATTATTTACTATTCAACAATATAATTAGTGTTCCAACAGATGTAGAAAACCAATCAGAGATTTAAAGCGTCACATAAAGTCAGACACATTTTACAGCAAATCCAACTTGAGTGGACAGTGATGTGAAGGGAAGAGATTGCAGACCCGTATTACTAAATGAGTTTTGCAAAGTAAATTGGTGTGGTTGGCCAGACTTTTATTCATCAAAACCACCTTTGGTCAACTAAAGATGACCACTGTACTTTTCATACCTGCTGTTTTGTTTTAGGTCAAACTGGAAGATGTGCCCTTATGTAAATAGGAGCAGAATTAGGTGTTTGAATGACTGAATGCAGATGAACTGAATTCCTCTCACTGTGGAGCCAAAATGCTCTCATCGTTTCCTTCACTGAGAAATTTCCAAGTGCTTACGTAATTATGTCCTTGAAAAACTCATTCAACTTTATTGATGGTACTCCGATTTCTCTTTGCAGCACATCACATAACCCCAAGGTGTAACAGTCAAACCTTCAGTTCAAACACTGGAGTTGTTTTTGTCTTGGTTTGTGCAACTATGTGCTTTTCTTTCTAGTTTCTCGCAGCTCTGAGTTAAGACTGAATCAGCTGTTCACACACACTACTCAGACATGTACAAAAGCCCAATCTCACAGCAGCAAACACACATTTTGCACACAGAAAGCCTCACACACCTAAAGAGGGGGCTGTGCCTCCGGGGGCCACGTCAGTTACCTGCTGACACACAGGCTAGTGATTGATGAGACGCCGGGGGCGCTGGAGTAGACTTTGTCAGCTGCTCATAATTTATACATCTTATCTCCATCAGAAGAAAAGACAGAGTGCCGCGTTGTGTATATGGAGATGAAAACGCTGGGCTTGTTTAGGCAGTGGTGACAGGGTAGCTGCTAGCTGTTAGCCGCGGCGCAGAGTGAGAACTGCGATTGCTATCTGTTAGCTTTCTCACCGGGTCCCACTGTGGCCCGAGCCTTCAGTCTGCTCTTGTGTCTGTCAGTCTTCCTCACTCACTTTCATGTCCTCTCCGTCTCTCATGTTTCCCTGCGCTTTGTGTCTGCCTCTTGTGTCTCTATTTCTCCATGACCCCTCTTTTCTACGGTCTCACTCCTTTGTGTGTGTCTCCTGTCACATTCTGAGGCCAGAGCTGCAAGTCCAGAGCTCCTGCAGAACTATCACCAGCTGGGTTTCCACATAATATACACCAAACTGTCCGTGCAATTTTGAAATAATGCATAGTAGACATGTTTCCATGCAGGATTTTAGTGATGATTAAATAAAAAACAAACTCAAACAATGGAAGTACCTTTTATTCCACACCTATGCAAGGGACATTCAAGCGTGTAGTTCTTAACCAATCACAAAAAAAATAAATAATTATATGACATTAGGCTCATTCAAAATCTAGAGAACAATAGTAAAAACTTAAAAATGGAAATCATGCATATTATGATTTTACTTTTAGAGTAGCAAATAAACTCTCTTTATGAAACTCAATGTATCAATGAATTGGAAATAACCTATATAACACCATGCAAGAACTATACATATGTCTTTTCAGGATTTGCATTTTGTGTATTTTCTCTTTCTTAAGGTCTTTTCAATGCCTCCCACCAACACAGACAACTGAACGCACTGATTTTATTCAATGGAGCAAGAGTCATAAACAGTGGTTTTGTAGTAGGAAAGACATACCAGGCAATTGTCCAGAGCCCTAAGGTGGAAGGGGGCTGATTTTAGAATATTGGAATTCATGTAGCCACAGATATTTGCCTTTAAACAATTTATTTTGTTTATTTACCTAGGAATTTGCAAGCATTTCCTTTTAATGTAAGTCTAGTGTGTCTTAAGCTTGGGAAACAGCTCTGGCCAAAGCATCAACACAAAAAAACAGTGTGAAAGACAATGTATGATGTTAGTTTCTATTAAATATGCTACTACAGAGCTTTATTACACAGTATAATTCTCATATAATGCTTGAAATGAGTCCAGTAAGACACAGTCTAAGGTGTGCTGTAGTGTCTGTCAGTCTTCCTCACTCACTTTGATGTCCTCTCTGTCTCTCACATTTCCTCGCTCTTTGTGTCTGCCTCCCGTGTCTCTGTTCCTCCGTGACCCCTCTTCTGGTGCCGTCTCTCTGCTCCGTGCCTGTCTCCTGTCACATTCTCAGGCCCGACAGGCCCAAGCCTCTGCTGAAAGCTGCTGGCTCTTCCTCAGTCCACTCACAGGCCGGAGGTCACGGCACAGCCACGGCTTGAGTTACAGTATAATTAGCTCTTTCAGAGGCTCGCTCAAATCAGCGCTCACATGTTGTGTGAGGGTGGCCCTGAATATTCATTTTTGAGCTGGATGGGAAAATACTCATTAATCATGTACATTTAAACAGTATATGAGTTTGTTCCATTTCCATAGAGTTCACGGAGTCTAAACAAAGCACAGTTTTGGGATCCAAAAACGCTGCAATATACGGCTTTCGTTTTCTATTTGCTAGCACTGCATCACCAGTTCAAGATTTAGGTCACCCTTTCGTTTTACTAGAATGTAAACATATGTTTCTGTATGCATTTGTATAAAAAGAAAGCAGTGTTTCTTTAAATGGTTTTACTAAATATAAATATTTGTCCATTTAAACAGAGGTGCTGTTTTGTTGTCCTTACTGCAGCTCAAACAAGGAACAAAGAATCTAATCACAGAGACGCCGTAGAGCTTGTCAGCGCTAAATGAATTCGACTTCTTCTGTCCTGTACACTCAGCGTTTGATATTGCCTTGCTAAATGTAAAAAGAATGTTATCATCCCACGGAAGTTCACCTTACACTCCTCCAATTGTCTTTTAGCACTCTTTGTTCTCTCAAATTGTGTTCAGATGTTTTTAAGAGTGTCAGTTAAGTACGGGACCAGAAAAACAACTTTGATTCCGTAACCTCTTCCCACTATTGATCTCGCCTCGCAGATAAAAGAGTGCTCTCTCTGAAATCATGCATTTTTCATTGTGATATCAATGGCAGCCTTTGCATTTGGCATCCTACTTAGCTTTAAGCTATGCTCACAAATGTTGTCTGTTTTTGCTCTATTGATTCAGAGAGTTTGCATCTCGTAGATTTCACACATCAGTCCCTTGGTATCATTTTACTGAGGCTTTGATCAGGCTGATTGCTGTAAACAGCCACACTGAATCTGCTCTATTATCCTAATTAGTCTGTTTTTGTACACATTAGCACAGAGCTTCACATTAACTATTCAGCTTCAAACACTGGTCATAATTAAGAGAGTGTGCTAACTTAATCCCAGTGCTCCTCAATGTACTGCAGCTCTTTTGTAAGTTACAACTATTTGTACATGAAATGTTTTCCCAATATTACACTCAGTACTGAATAGCCCTAAGAATATTTCCAATGTTTATATTACACTTGTGCAATCCCTCCATTGGAAGGAAAATAGAGAATAGAGGTCCAACATTACCTTTCTGTGCAAATTGTAGCTGGCATTGTGCTCCTGAGGCTTGTCAGGTGTTAAACAACACTTTGGACCAAGGACAGACAAATGAGAGAGTCCTCCTCTAATAGAATCTAAAAAGATGAAAAATATAGTGCAGGCAGCAGGAAGGACTAGTCAAAGAGGTGACCGTCAGCACCTCAGCCGTGTGGCTTGGCAGCCTCCAGCCTGCCATGGTGTAATTGGAGAGAAAACATATATGGGAGCAAATAACCCCCTGTCAGGGGCATTAAAAGGAGATGTAGCGACGACTGAGAGCGCTGCCAGCTGAGCGCAGCAAAGTGGAGGAGAAGAATAAGACCCATCAAATGGAAAAACCTGCTCGGAACAGCCGCACATCCAAATATTCAAGATAATTGTTGACCGTCGGTGGAATAGAGCATCAGTGTTTGTTTGTGGAACTTTCTCTCACAAGCCAAACAAATATTTGCCCATATTGTCACTGCAGGCTGTCAGACCATGATTGATTTGACATGTAGGCATTGATGAGTATAATTTTAAAATGGCAAAGGGTGACATTAACTGTAGAAGTGCTCAGCCTATATTATTTAGGAGTGACATAAAGGCAGGTGAAGGAAGTGGGGTGAAAAGTATGACACCCTGTCAAAAGTCAGAGCTGAAATTTAGAATAAAAACAAGCAGAAGGAATGTTGGTTATGGACGCTAATAGATGCCTTTAAGGCCCAGTGACATTGTAAATAGCTCACTTTTCCAATAACATAACTGAATTTATTACAAGCACGGCTGCTTTTACCACAGAAATCATGTGTTAGGCTTTTATTAGAAGCTGGATGTTACTGAACAGAGCGGCCTCTGTGAAGCTGCCACAGCCTTGTCCTTTTCAACTGAGTTTTTGTTTTGCACATTGACATCTTATCCAGCCAAATTAGATTTTGGCACTAAGAATAGTCTGCAAGTCCACAAATTATTCAATTATCTTACCGTCTGTGTAATGCTCTTTTCAACCTTTACCACGCGTCTGACCCCACCATCCAACTAATCATGTCAAAATATTGATGAGAACCCACCAAAAGTGCTGCGAGGTTAAATAAAGTCTTCATAAGCTGTCGGTCGACATTCAATAATTTATTCACTTGGCATGTTTCCACTTTGCCTGCCACTCGGCCTCACTCCTTGTTTCTATCCAGGGACAGGACTTGTCTTGTTGTATTTTGTTTAATTTTTTTGTGTGCAGGCAGCTGTGCAGACAGCCTTTGTCTGTGTGCAAGATTGCTGCTTTAGCTCGGTGGCCCCTCTCATTAATCATCTGGTCAGACTATTTATAATGCGGCAGCTTAGCTGCCACCTCGGCTGCCATTGGCTTTTGTCAGTGTGGCACTGTGTTTTGTGGCAGGAGGAAGCCTAATTATTAAGTGTTAAGATGACAGACAGTACTGCTCCATCAACATGGCCGCCTGACAATCACACTGAACTATATGTGTACACAGCAACTGATTCACGGCATCCACAAACATAAATAGATCAATAGTTATGTCCTGTTACTTTTATAATAAAGCAGATTTGTATCTTTCACTGTGAGGCTTTTTCAGTGCATAGAATGTTTATTCAGGTAAACCAGTTATCACATTAAACTGTATGAGGCCTGTCTGATAGAACCACTGGCAGAGCTGTAATTGACAGCGCCTCATAATTCTGTAAGAAATGGTTGTGGCAGAGGCTGCCAGTCACAAGATGTGATTCCCATTATTAATCACTTAAGTTCATGCTGGAAACAGATATCAAACTAGTATGAATAATTAAATCACTCCCTGCTTTGCTATGATTTCATTTCTTGCAAATGTAGTGCAGATTGAAGAGGCCGTAGACTTGAAGTGTCAGAAGGATGTAATCTGTATCTTTTTGTGGTTGAGGGGTTGAATTAGTGAAGGGCTCCTGGAAAATGACAGCCTTTGTTATTTGTCTTTTGACTCTTGAGCAGACAGCTATCAGGAAGAAAGAGAAGTCGGTGAGCGCCACCGAGAAAAGAAATCTGTGAGTCAGACTTTCCCCTCCTCCCTTTTCCCCAAAGCTTGAGATCCCCCTCCACAAAATGAAAAGGATCAAGTTGCTGTCACTGTCACCGAACAAACATAAACTTTTCTGGCACCTAATAAATAGGCAGTGTGGCATTGTTCTCAAGGCAGACAGGTGTGTCTGCCTCAGTGATGATGGATTCCATTATTCGGTATGGAAAGCCTGTTGGCTTTCTTGTCACATGTTGTCACACATCTCTCTCCTGAGAGAGGAAGGTTTGAAAGATGGCCAAAAGTAATTACACAGACGCTTCCCTGATGCTGTTGCTGTGTGTTTTCTCTGCTCATCACCACCAAAGGTAAAAAGTCTGTTACCCACAGCTATATTTCACAGGGAGATGAGTGGTGCAGACATGTTGGTGTTGTGCTGCTCTCCTGCCTGTGTTGATTGCAAGCTCATTAACCCGTCAGCTACATTTTTCCTGGCTCGGAGCACGGCGTGGGGAAGGCCCTGGGCAGTTTTACTCATCACTGGGGTGGGGCTGGAGGCTCTGCTCCCGGTGTGTGGTGATGACATTATTTGCACCTGAATGGCAGGTACATCAACATCTCCTTGTAAACGTATCAAACGGGAGACAGTGGCGCCTTTGTTCTTCTCACAGCCCACTTGGGTTGCTGACAGCACGCTGATTGATATTATCATTCTTAATGTCAGTAAATAGTGCCAAGCCAGATAAAGAATGGTTTCCTCTCTGCTGGAGAGCTCAATTATCTTTTTGCGTCTTGCACTGGCATATAGCGAAATTGGAGCCGGAAGTAGACTTCCATTCCAGTCAGAGCGGGATGTGGGGCTTCTTCCTCACCATCACCTAATCTCTCTGCCTGTCTGGCCTCCTCTCTTGTCTCTGTCTGGCTGGTTATTTTGATTGTGAGTGAGCGAGACTTAACTGGGAGTAGAGATAGAGCTTAAGTCAGTTGTAATATGTTGGGACAAGTCTTGATTAGATTCTGTCAGAGTAAGCTCTCTCCGTGTCTCTCCTGCTTCAGTCTGTCCATCCAGGAACACTCGCTTAACAATGAACACATATCAGGCCACTCACAGCACTTTGATAAATTTGTTACCAAGATGAAACACCACCATTATCTAATTCTGCTTGCTTTTAGATGAAGTGTAGTCTGCTGCCAGGGACGGGTCATGCTACTCCTCTCTTCCACAAGAGCCAGTGTATAAACTGCAGACAATAAGCCTTTCTATAACAGCACCGTGGCCACCAAAGGTCTTGGAGACATCACACTGAAAAGGTTAAACACTGACAGTGAACAAGCGTAACATAGTGAGTACACAACCTCCATGGAACAGCAACAAATGATGGCATTTTAAAACGGGGGGTACAGGAGAAAAGTCATGGCTTTTTCTATTTTTAATGTTGGAAAAAAGACTGGGCAAAAACAAGTGACAAGGCTGGTACATCATGGTCACATTTTTAGGACCAAGTACGCTCTGTTGTATGGCCCTATGGGTGTGCAATAGAAAAAGCCTGTCACCCCTCCCCTCCCCTGTTCTCTTACCCCCTACCCTTTGCTGTTTGGTTGACAGACAGGGCTGATATGCGCCAAGCCGCTGATAGATACGTCATATCTGGGTTTGTCCTCAGCAGGTGAATGCGGCGTTCCCTCATCCTCGCAGCAGACAGACACGCACAACACTTTTCGACACTCTCTCCCTGATAGCACTTTGGCATGCAGGCAGAATCAAAGAGGGCATCCTTCACAAGCAATTAGAGCAGAAAATAAAGATGATGAAGTGCGGTGTACAAAGGGAAGCCAGGGATCACAGGGCTGTAATGAAAGGTGATTAGAAGTAGGCCCCAGCCAATGAGCAGCGCAGGGCTGTGGGGAAGCTAACTCGTCTTGGTGGGGGTCTCCATTGAAGACACGATGAGGCACTCTCAAAGCACATTAATGCAGACTCCAGCAGACGCACTGATTTAGTACATGCAAGTGTGTGATGCAACAAAGCATGTCTGTGTTATTAAAAAGCCTGAATAGTCTGAGTGCATCAGACGTAAGGAACTGAAAAGAACTTTGATCAACTTCAGATTTCATACTTGTAGCTAGCCTTTCGATTGATTTAAGGGTTTATTTGGGTTGTTTTTTTGTTTGTTTGTTTTTTTCAATCCCGGCTATCATCTACTTCAGAGGTGTCAAACTCAAAGTGGTGAAGGGCCGTGATAGTTAATAGGAATCTTCAAGGAGATCGAATTTTCAAGGTTTCATTTTCATTTGTGACAGGTTTTAGTTCGATTTAACAGCTTTTATTTGGATTTGAACAGGATTTAGATGGATTTGAACAGGTTTTGCCGATTTGGTTTTTTTGAATTTCAACAGTTGAAGTAGGGGATGGTAGTTATTCTTGTAGCAAAATTCATATCCATCTAAAACCTGTTCAAACCACTACCTGTAAAATGTAAAACTATTCAAACCTAGTGCCAAAAAAAAAAGAAAATAAAATATTGGAGGGGCCGCCCAAACCAAACCAAGGGGGGGCATTTGGCCCCCGGGCCTTGAGTTTGACATGTGTGATCTACTTCATTCATTCTCATTATACTCTTATGCACATTTTTTTTTGAAATATATTTAAAAATGTATACAACTTGCCAGATGCTACCATATTATTTTTTAAACATCCTTCTCTCAGCTCTCTCACAGTCAAATCCAGCTCATTTCACCTGTGATTGAAGGTATCTTAAAAACAGCCGGCCGTCCGACTGGGCACTGAGCGGCTGAGTGATGGACATTTGTTTTACTTCTCTCTGGGTAAACTGAAGAGAAGGAGATCAATTCCTTTGGTTGTCATTGCCAGCTGTGAGTGGTTGTCAGGGCTGGGGATGGTCCGGGGCCGGCTAATGGTGCTGTCGGCCTCAGACCTAGAGGTTTTAACGTCCCACAGAGTCTCTGAGGTCTGAAGTTTGACAGAAATTAAGCTTAAGATGAATAAGCGAACTGAGCTTTATAAATAAAATGATCTATCGCTTGGTCTACCCCTACCTTACTCCACCACAGAAGTATTTTTGTCAGCAAATGTCATCTACAGCTTTAAGGATCCATTATTGTCCTCCTTCCCGTTTCTCCTACTGATTTGCTTTACCACAAGCAGACCTAAAACACTGTTGTCGCTTGTAGCCGACCTGGCTGTGTGTCATTATAAAGCTCTCTTTTGTTTATTTGGAAGCGCTGTATCTGTCTGGACAATGGAAAGCACAACAATACAATGATACTCTACTGTCTACAAGGCTTATTTTTACACTGAATATTGGCGTCTGCCCAAAACGTCAGACTCTTAACTACCGCTTTTGTCGAGAGGAGCAGCCCACGACTATGAAAGCTAGTTTTTAGCTAGCTTATATTTAACCCATTCAAGCAAAGACAGATATAGTCATTAATTGAGAGGCTGCATCAGTTGTATATGATTATATGTGATTGCCCTATGCATGCAATCTTATCATGCCTGCTTCAGCGCCGTACTTTGTGCAAGTGTGTGTGCAACCTTACATCCTTATTTTGTTCCAAACTCTGCTTTATGTTTTCTGTTATATCACACTTCAATATGTCTTTGCCCATTGTTATTTTGCATAATGAACTTGCATTGACATCATCTATGCTCACTACAATATTGGGGTTTAGGTCTGTGTAGCTTCAAGATCTTCTTCTGTTTAAATACCATTGAATACCTTGAATAAATAAGAATGTTGTTTTCAAGTAGCGGTACATCCTTTCAATATCATTATTTAAAGGTCTGGCTTATTTGCTGTAAACATAATCAACATAAATAAACAACATAATCCCAGAATTAAATTAAAAGTGGGTTTGCAACATTTTCAAAAGTACATAATACAAACATTCACGACATATCTGGATTAGTTTGGGCGTTGGACCTGAGTGTTTAGGGTTTGTTAGGGTCAGGGTTAGCGTTAGGTCAGTCTGTGTTAGTCTTTGTTGTCTGAGTCTGGGGGTTATTAAGTGGTAGTTTAATAAAAGCACAGTAGCACACACTAATGCTTTGTTTGCCTTGTGCTTGCTGGATTAGATATTGATTATCATACCAAAAGGGAACCCCTCCAATAAACAAAACCCACATTGACACTGAGGAGGATCCCAGGGGCTTCCACAAACAAACAACACTAATTCAACGCCTCGCCGACACAAAAGCACATTCAATCACGGCACCAAATAACATCCTTGTCAAGCATCTGGTAAATGGGTTCTTTGGCACCTTAACAACAAGTTGCAGTTCAGGCTCATTCAAATTGTCAGCAGACACTACAGGCGCGCTGTCTGGGAATGAGAGGCTTAGAAGAACGGCGAGGAGGGAGGGGGGCGCCGTCTACACAGTCTACGACCAGCACTGTAGCTGCTATTACAGGATGTCAGAAAATGTGCTTAATTGAAAATGATTAGGGCTCCTCGGAAAAGCCGATCAAGTCAGGGTTTGGGGAGAAAGCGCAATTGTGCCGCATAATCCTGCCTGCCGCTGTTCTTTCATCTGGATGAAGAGATCAGAAAAGAGGGGATTTGTAAAGGCCAGACCTCCCTGTGCCACAGCCACTGAGCTTCGATCCTCTCCTCCCGCACCATTCACACTCCTTTACAAATCCATTTCCCCTTTTTACTTTGACTTGTTTGTTTTATTTTCAGTGGTCATGAGCTCTGTGCAGATCCGCCCTTTTATGGTGATTATGATGAATGCGTGCATTTAAATATGGTTTACATTCAAAGGCCGGATGATGCCTCATATATGACAGCATGTTTGTTTAGGGGTTGCCGTTATTGTCCCCCATTATCGCAGATCAAAGACACATATGCAATAACACAAACACACCCCCACACAACAAAATATCTATGTCCCCCCGTCTTCATCTTCCAGAAAAGACAAAAAAAAAAAAATCAAACAACAAGAAGAGAGCGTCTGAACTGAGAGCTAGAGGGGCCTAGAGAGACATAAACATTCTCATAGAGGAATCATCTGTGAGTTGAATGGATCTGTCTCGGGGAGGGGTGGGTTCGGGGGGTTATTCTGCCCCGGTGCCCTCTCTTTGAAGTGAGGCACAGGCCGTATGTACAGGCCCCAGAGAGGGCCACGTCTACACCCCCCCCATAGGTTCGCTGAAGGCAGCCGGCCGAATGCAACAGAGAACACAACGCAGCTTCCTAACGGAGCGCCTTTTTCTCTTCAGAGGACTTTTGGTGAAAGGAAGCGCTAAGGGGAATGTAGTTCACCATAGTTGGGTTAATAAAGAGTTACATATCAGTTTCTACCTTGAGTACCTTTTCTCATATACTGTTTAATCACCTAATATTATGCTGTGATAGGAATGATCTGTGAAAAAACAAGACCTTAAGATGTTATCTAGGCTTTATCATGAAGGATTTTAATAGATGCTGGGTGTTTGGCCAATCATATTCACACTCCTCAAAGTGGGACGCTCCAATTGGTCTACAATCAATGTCAAAAAGGAAGTAATGGCTACCGATAACACAGAGGAAGTGAATATTCTTTCTCTAGCTTTGTCTGTTTTACACGACAAACTAGTTACAATATGCTTTTAAGACATTTTTTTCTCTCCATGTTTAATGCCAGGGAAGTGTCTGTGTAGCATATATTTCAGTTACTTCTATTTCATGACTTTGTGTTTTCTACTTAAAAGTTAGATGCCGTTACTTGAACTCAATGTATGTGGTTGACAGCTGCTGATGATCACAGATTACAAACGTTAAAAAAGAAAGTTGGTCTGACTTTAGGACTGTTTAGATGCAGCATATTGTTTAATCTAGCAACATTATTTTGTTTTTGGTTGTTCAACACTATTCTGAGTCACATTGAGTCTCAAAGATCTGAAATGGGCCGAACTATTCATCTTCTGGCTCTCTTGTAAAATAAATTTCTCTGGACAGCAGCATGAGTGATGGCTGTTTAGTTCTAGTCTCAACAGTTATGTTTAAGTCAGTGGATGAAGAGGGATCATGTCCATTTGTGTTGAGTGCAATGCCATTAACCTCTAGCCCGATTAACAAAACGCATGAAAAGCTCCCAGCAGATGATTTGCGTCAGCGTAATGTCACACTGTTGTTCTCAGCCGCTCTCACACAAGCGTCCTTGTAAACACATCGGCCTCTTTGATCGAGTGTTCCCAGAGTGTGCGTCCCCTCTACATTCAGGCCCGGGACTCGGTGAGGAGACGGTGTGAGGTCTTGTCTGGTCTGGTCGAGGCCACTCTTCTTCCTCTCGCTCTGGCCTCGGGGAATGTTTGGCGTGAGATAAGGCTGTGTGTTTGAAGAGGAGCTCCAGATGCTCATATATTACAGGTTGTCTTGTCACGCCGCAGATAAAACCTCAGAGACGCTGCTGTCGCCGGGCCATACCCCACACAGACACACTCTCACGGAGAAGATAAATGTTTACAGGAGGCATTCACCCTTCCACCGTGTCATGCTGTGGACGCCGCGCCTGTCACGGCTCTGCCATTTTTAGGCTGTGGAATCAAGATTCTGACAGCGCGTGTGTTCCATATCACTTCTTATAAACATATGAGGGTATTCTAGCTTTGAGATACTTCTAAAATCAGTGCTGTTGCCTTCACAGAGTGACACGTGGGTGGCTGAATAAAAATATCTTATGATGTTAATGTTTAAGTTATTGCTTGTTGACAGGGGATTCTATTGACTGATGAAATTTGAAAACTTTTTAAAGATTATATAAGATTACTATATCTAACATGAGTTTTTTTGTGGTTGATTTGAAAGCATGCGTTTCCTGTTAGCTGCACAGACACAGTTTAACTGTAGATGTATTGAATGTATTCCACAAGCCAGACCCTAAAGCTGCTCCAACATAGTTTTATTTAAACATGCAGTCGGCCATCATAAACTGACTATATATTAAAATGGCATCACTTTATGCTAAATTGTTATGTGATATTTTATTTGTGTTGTATCACTTATGGAAAAAGTGCTTTTTTGTCTTTTAAAGAAAGAGTTAATGTGCATGTGGAATGGAAACACTTTTTCAGTAGTCAGCTGTCATCATTTTACAGAGAGATCTAGGGACCCATATTTCTATAGGATGATTAGAAGACTTAGAATTGTATGACTTTCTCTGCCTGCATTAAAACCCACACCTTCTTACCTGTACATTTTTGTATATGCTGCTGGTAAATACTTTATGCAAAGAGAGAGAAGGTTACGCATAAAACTACTTATGCTTCAGCAGAATTTGCGGGGTATTGGCTAGTGTTAGCAGTTGTTTTTGCTAACTTTATGGTGACTATGCTCCACACCTCCTCATCTCTTCCCTTTTGTCCAAATATGGTCACTTCTGGCTCCACATAAAAGTAGGCTGTGTTGTTGTATAGCCTGTGGATCTTATACCTCTTTTGATTTTTCTTTTGCGCCAGATGAAGTTCACATTCTGCAGTGGTGTGCATGTCTACCTTCCAACCTTCTTCTGCATGAGACATCTTTACTGTTTAAAGCTCACTTCCTTCTCACCTGTTGAAAAGACATGCCTCCTAATTGATTATTTTGATTTGATTTCCTCTGCAGGCTTTTATATTAAAGTGTTGTCATCTTATCTTCCCAAAGGCACACGCTGTGTTCCTGCTCTCCATCCAACCTTGAATGAGGTTATTTCTCACTAATCAGACAAGAGATAGTCGGTTTGTATAATGCCGAGATGGCTTTCCCCTCCGTCATTAAGGCGCGTGTTTGCTAAAGTGGAATGGTATATTGCTCTGCATAAAACGTGCCATGTCTTCATTTGTCAGGCTCGTGGAGCTGTGAGACAAACGATGTTCAGAGTGGATGTCTCAGGGCCCTCTGAGACCACAGTTGAGCGGCTGCTCGCTGGTGCGTTTCTCATGCTAATGTCATGGTCTCCCAGTCTATCTGTCACCCCATTACGCTAACATCATTATGCACAGGGGCCTGTCTGTGGAGCTGAAAAGAACAGAATCATTCCTTTCTCATTTTGAAGCAAATTGTTTGGGGAACATTTCTCTGTGTTTTTTTTTTTTACAGTAGTAATGGTGGGCCAATCATTTTGCAAGGCTCCAGGTATGCAGATGAATGAATCTCTATTTGAGCTGTTTGGTGAAAGGACTTTTTGTATTATTCATGAGATGGATGGTGTGTCTGTGTGAAGGGGCCAGTGTGTCTCTATCAAACACACAGACTCCTAAACAAACAAAAAACATGTAGCTTTTCAAAGAGGAAAAGACAATGCTCTTTTAACTGTGTTTCCCATATTTGTGAGAGTGATGCATATCTGAAATCCCAGCTTAATCACTACAACTGTGTACCACATATTAATACACATTTTGAAACCAACATCCCTTTAGGACTGTATTTAAATTGAGGCTACTGTATCTTTTACACAGCAGCAGATGTTTTTGAGTGTATCCTCAGAGGTTACTCATACATGCTGTTAATTTTATGCCATCATTTAATTTATTAATTCAAAGACTGATTATTTTCCACAGATGTACAAGAGCAAATGTGATCATTCTGGAAATATGATTTTGTTTTAACTCATCTTTGGTTCTCACCTCACTGTTAGAGAACACTGCTACAACATGACATTGTTATTGTGTGTGGATCTGTCTTCTCTAATCTCTTTACTCAACTCTTTTCATCTCTCCCGGCGCAGGTTCAAATCCAGGTTAAACCTAGTCTCAATCTAAATCTCTGGTTCTTGGCAAACTGTGTAAATTCCAGAGTGTCAGCTCAGTGGATTCTGTTGTCAGTTTGACGGTTACCTGCCTGTGCATTGTTTCTTAGTGTGGAGGCTCTGTTAGCTGTGCAGCCACCTGCTAATTGAAAAGCCTCAATCAGGCGAGCTAACGAAGGAGACAACCCGCCCTGCTCTAATTGCCCTGGTGTCAGCGCTGGAGCAGAAAAAAAGCTGCTCTGTGTCTCTGTGTCATCATTTGCACAACGTTATGAATAGGTTAATAAAATAAAATACTTTAATTATAGCTTAGTTGCCATGTTGTTAATGGTGCCAGTGCGGTTCAATTGAATAATCCAGTTTCTTCTATTAATTATCTGCAAGTGAACTTGTTTAAATGATATTTTACAGCCCCTTGATAAAATTACAGCTACAGGCAATGTAATGATAGACAGACAAAGGCCATGCACGAATTATCATAAACTATTAGCTTGTTTCCAAAGGGTTTTATGTTAATCTTTTAGCGCTTAAGTACCCTGCAATTAACATATCAGGAGGAGCTGCCTTCCAGCTAGGCTTGCAAATTGAAGTGCTCAGATAAAAAAGCTATTGAGATGAAACCCTGAAAGAGAAGAGGGGCTATCACACTGAAGTGTGCTGGAATTTTTACTTGTGTGTGCTCTAGACGTAGACAGACTTTAAGAGGCACAGACAAAGAATGAGTGAAAGAGAAAGCAGGATGCTGTGAGAGTGTCTGTGATCAAGGATGTATAACAATTCCATTATCTGTGGGGTGATGACACGAGATGTCTCATTCAGGCCTCTCTGCCTTTGTCTAATGCTGCACAGCCATAGGAGCACTGCGAAGCCTCTCATTGGCTGTGGTGGCTGCGTCTGACGGAATGTGTTTACATTTCAGGCTGGTGGCTTGATATGTAAATGCAGCCCGTTGAAAAGGCTATAGGCAGATATGGTTCATTGTTGGGTCTTCACAGACTGTGTTCTCTTTTATGCTGAGCACAATCGTGTTCACTGAGTGAGCATCTTGTAAACCGCCCATTGCCTTTGGTCGGTTAAATCCACAAAGGAGACCCATGCTTTGGAAGATACAGTACGCATGCTTTAGAGGGTAATTGGCAGCTCGGGTTTAGTCTGTGTTCTTTGTTCTCCGCACATCCCAGCTGATTGTGTTTACATTGAATACAACTCAATTAAAATACTTAAACAGATTTTTGTAACAGCGTGATGACTGCATTCATTGGAGTACCACCCTGATTTGTTGGTGTGTTCCCAAAAGATTTAGCCAATAGTTTCTATTTGGGCACATTTTTCAATAGGTGGGACAAAATTCAGTCTTCAGCCATGGAAATATGAAACTAATCACATGAGTAAATGTTTGAGGTGTTTCTGTTGCAAACAAGACAGAGCATTGAGCTTCTAACCGGACAGAGTCTCCAATTATTGGAATTGGAAGGTGGTAGGATTCTCAAGAGGACCATGTGGAATCTTGTTAATCATCATCCACTTTATAAAACATTATTTATTGATTTTAAGTCAACATTTCCTGTCGTTTATCAGAACTGTGTTGAATCCTTCACTTATTGCATCATTGCAGCTGTGGAGAGAATAACGTATTGTCGGCCCATTACGTGTGGCGTTCTGTACACTGTCGTCCACATCAGTCCTGACTCAGTGAAACCATATTGCCCATGGAGTACTGTGATATTTCCCTCCATCAACTGGAGATAGATGATTCCACTGAGGCCTTAATCTCGTGTTAAAGATTTGTTGGCCTCTAGAAGTCGGGCCTAGCATTGAGGTGCCTGAGCTGATTTATATTCACTGGCACAGAGACACCGCCGAGCGCACTATCTGCAACGCAGATGCTGCAGCGGTGCCCTTGTATTAGGCCTTATATTTCACCTGAAATGAAACCTGGAACAAGGTCATGTCCTCGAACCCTCTGCCTCCCTGTCTTCCCACTCTTTTAATGTTCATACAATCCTGCTTCCCATCTGACAAATAATTTATGCTTTCAAATAAAACATAACTTTAATTTCTTTGAGAGCCAAACACAGAAATAAGGTCCTTTGCTTCAAAATCCTTCCAAACACGCCTCGAATTCCAGTCTGTCAGCCTGTGCAATTTACGAGGCGGAGATTACAAAGCTACCGATACAATAAATTAAGCTGATGGACAGAATTATGCCC
The DNA here is from genome assembly GCA_036850595.1 of Rhyacichthys aspro. Taxonomy (NCBI): domain Eukaryota; kingdom Metazoa; phylum Chordata; class Actinopteri; order Gobiiformes; family Rhyacichthyidae; genus Rhyacichthys; species Rhyacichthys aspro. The sequence continues at coordinate 8,270,608 of CM072162.1, read as the reverse complement.
AGTGCTTCCTGCTCTCCCCAATGACGCACACTAAGTTAGCACTGGCTGACAATGAGTGTGATTTAGCACCGCGCCGAGTGGAAAAGGGAAAACATTCACAGTCAGAGACACCCAGGCCTCACGTTGGCCCCCAGCCTAGTGAATAAAACCCTGCTTTAATTCACCCACAAACGTGTCGCCATTAAACCACTAAGAATAGGGACTGCAGGTCATAAATACTGGCTGATTTATTAGCTAACAACAAAGACCATTAGTCTAGCCAAGGAGACGGAGATTGTTTGACAGAAACTTGTCAAGGAGAAACTGAGAGAGGAAAAACACACTGTCGTATTCTTACTAACACTCTTAGCTAAATCTGACCAGAGATGTGGCCCAGCCCTATCTGCTGCAGCAGCGTAGGAGCAGATGTGTCGGCTCTCCTCTCCAAGTGTGACAGACAGAACAGATAAACAGGGAGAAACGCAGCACAGGAAGAGGAGGGAAGGGAGGTAAGGAGCGCAGGGGCTGGCACGGCCCTGGCTAATTTATCTAGCTGAGAGACAGATTAAAGAGAGAGGAGAGTGAAACAAAGTTCCACTGGCTTAATCAGCGGACAGGCTGCTAGCAGAAGACATGATAAATCAGAGCGCGGCCCGTCCAAGAGAAAGCCCTGCTCTTGGAAGGAACAGGAGACGTCCTCAGCCAAACAGCAGTATCTTTTACATGAACTCCTGTGAATAGTGACTATGACTACACACGCAACTGATACTGCTGTCTGATGTTTGAACACACACTGTCATCAGAGCTAGTTCCTGTGACTTCTTTACATTTACTTGAGTAACTTTACAAACACATTTTCTGAAAAGTATCTATTTACTTGAAAAAATTGTTTACTTTTATTGTATTTGCTTACTTTTCTTTCTTTAGTCAGATGAGAAGTAGGGGATGATGTTTGGTACATAGTATTGTCTTTTGTATTAGTTTGTATTAGTTTTGTATTAGTAAGGTAATCAATCCAAGAAACTCTTTCACAGGACTGTTTCACCATCCATAGCACAATCTCAACAGAGAGCATAAGGTGATGCATCAACATTAACATAGGCTGACTGGGCAAGTAGTATATTAGATAACTTCTTCATTTTTTAATTTTGAAGTAAGATGTACTTGAGCACGGATTTTGGCAGTGCTTTTGGCAGTAGGCGCAATCGATACTGCTGCTATTGTTTGAACACATTGTTGTTCGGTAGCCTCCGCGACAGTTATTTTTAGCGTCGGCTGAAGTTGCCGCCGTTGTGTAAACAGGACAAAGGGACATGAAGTGCTGTGTGCCTTCCCTCGGTCGCCCTGTGCAGCCTTGTCTTTCTTTAGCCGGGCCGTCTGACAGAGGACTAACCTAGGGGCCTAACCCAGGAACAGGAAGAGGGGCTTAGATATCCCTGTGTCATTAGTTCACTGCGGGGTCACAGCTGGGCCACTCATGCCATGATTACACCCTTTGATTTATCTGCTTTGGAGCCAAAACACAGATAAATCTCAAGGCTCATCCTCGCCGTGGGATCCTTACCTCCTGATAAACGGCCCAAGCTGAATAAACAACCAGCAGCCCCCCATCCCACCCAACCGACAAACACCCAAGCTCACATACATTATGAATAATTCATCCGCATTGCGAGCTCTGTTAAATGTGTATATTTTGTATCTTAAATGGCAAAGGTGCTTCTATGATCTCTATCCAATCCCCGTCTTTGATGGAATACAGGAGAGGCAGAGGTTGGCGGACATTTTGTTTAGTGGTTGTAAACTTTATTTCCTCGCCCCGGCTGTCGTCCTCTAGCATTTCCACATAAATATACTTTATGCAAATATGTCACGGGTTAGCCTCCGCTGCAGCTCCTGTGTAGATATTGGCCTGTCTGCGACTTTATGACAAAGTTTAAAATCATTCATTACCGTGACCCCCGCGGTAAATTCACTGAGTGGAAAATTGCCCCTGCTCTCCTGTTTCGTGTGTAGATGTGATCACGAGTGCATTTTTAACTTAATTAATTGGCCGTTTCTGTTGACAAGAAATTTATGCAGTAATAATTTGCTCGAAATAGATGCAGAGCGCAGGAAATGAGATATCCATCAGGGCGCTTGTGTTCCGCCAGCTGCACCGCGGCTAATATGAAAGTATTTCAGGCTGCTCAAACCCCGCTGTTTGCGCAGTCAAGATTATATATACCCACGATCCATTGCCTGCCTCAGAGGCGCTCATGGAGGTCTATGATAACAAAGACTATGTGATTTATGGCCTGCTGTGAAAGCAGAACTTGATGAGATTAAACAATTTCATAGCACGAGTGTTTCTCAGAGGGCCTTCTGATTTGTGGCAGCGACGCCGACAGTAAATCAGCTTTATATATCTGAAAGCATGCTCAGCAAAGGAGTGCAATTACTGTTTAAGACAGCTACTTTTTATTTAATTTTTATCCCTGGTTTGTCTCCTTTATTCCTGACCTGTCACAGAGCCACTCACCTTCATAAGTCCTTCTGAAGGCATTGTTGAGGCGAGGAGGGAGGTGAGGAGGGGACAGTGGCACGGGCCCCTGCGTTTTATCTCCCCCGCGCAGCTTATAGAGTAACAACCACAACAACATCCAGGGGACGACAGCGGCCACCGGAGCACTACACGGGCTTCCATAGAGCAGGGAAAGCACTCCATTTTTAATGCTTTGTTTGCCTGCTGCTCCGGCCCTGTCTGGGTAAATGGAGTAGGCAGAGTGTAATTAGAGCTGGGCTTTGCTCCGTGCCATAAAGATGACATGGTGTAATGATACAGCTTACAGGCCCGCAGAGGCTTCTGTCTCAGCGCGCCGGATCTGGGTCGTTTGCCCGTGACTTATGATAGGTGTGTTAGATGACAGTGTTATCATTGCAGCTCACAGATGTGGAGGGGGAGATGTCTGCTGGAAGGTTGTCAGGGCACAGGGGTGAGCACAGGAGAATACACAGCATATTAATCACAGGTGTTTACACACAGTATGAAATGTAATTCCAGTTTTAATAGTCTCTTCATTTTTTTCATTAACTTTTAAAAAAAAATAACAACAACAAACGAACAGCAGGGGGAGTCGTGTTCAGAAAGTACCTCAAAACAATTAATCATTCAATGCATAAATATTAGCTTTTTTTTCTAATTTAAAAACTTTGCCTTTAGCTGACTGACTAAGCTAGCGATGAATAAACAATATGGCCTCATTTATAATTCACTTCAACTTTGTGACTTTTTGAATTGTCTTCATTTGCATCGTTTCGGTGTTTAATCATGATCAGCCGTAGTGTATCCTGTGTTTTTAATGTACAGTACGTTCAGCACACACTTGCAGATTTGTGTGTTTTGAAGTTGCACTTAAATGTTTCACGGCTGTGTGTCTGCATCCTTGGCTTTAAGATGTGAGTTGTGCATCTGTCTGCATCTTCCCCTGAAAACATCAAGAGATCTCATTATTTCGACACATCTCAGTTTTTTTTCCCTTCTCTCCCTTCTCCTCTTTTTTCTTTCTGTATGCCTTGAGTCAAAATTAGTTTTCATTCTCTCTGTGATCTTCCTGACTGAAGCCAGCTCAAAGTAAAGAAAATCGCAGTCTTGGTAGCGGGGCTGAGTCAAACACATACTTCACACAGCCGCAGTCTGAGTTAAGCATTGCTAAGTAACCTTCACATTTCACTCGTGTGAAGAGCTAATTTCCTTTAAGTTCACATGTCACTTTTTGTGGCTCTTTTCGTGGGTCCTCTTCAAATGTCTCTCGGCGTCTAATTGCATAGGAAACATCGGAGACAAGCCGGTGTGACAGGCCCGCTCCGAGAGTCTTCAATTATTAAACATCCTACACTGTAGAAAACAGCTCTGACGTGAGCTACAGCCCCTAATCGGAACAGAAAGCCTCATGATATGTCACACTCTTGACTTACCGAGCTGCTCGCTACTGTATGTTTGGGAAAGATGAAAATATTTAGTTTCACAGCAGTTAAATAAGGCAAAAGTCTGACAAAAATCAGCACAGTTAGATCCAAACATTCACGTTTTTACTTGTTTAAAAGAATTCATAAACACGGAACACAATAACTCATGGTTATTGTTTGTTTCCGTGCTCAAATCTAAAGTTTGTGCACTCTAATGTGTTTTAGATTGTAGAAAGCATAACTTTGGAGTTGAATGATGAAACAGTGACCTAAAGGGATAGTCTGGAGTTTCGTGAAAGAGTTTTGTGTCAAGTATTTGTGTAGTTAATTATCAGCACACTCCCAGTTTGGAGCAACGACACTAGCTTTGTGTTAAGTGTGACCGCTACTGGAGCGGGTAAAAATAACTTCGATAAACTTCTCCAACTCCTATTAGTGAAACATTAAAGGTATTTTAATGTATTTCTTTTGACATTTTTTATTGTGTTTCTCATACAGCCTTTTAACTTCCTTCTTATTTGTACAAGCACTTTTTACGATATCCTTGTATGATATGAACATTGAAGTTAAATGTTTCAAATGGAAAGTGATGCAAATGCTTTGTGTTAAACTGCTGACTGCTTTAGTTTGATAAGTGCAGTTGGAGTTTTTTCATGTGGACTGATAAAAAAAAAAGTGCTGCACTTACCTGTTTCCAATCTAGTCATCCTTGCTGATTTGTTATGCCTTTTTGCATGAATTACCTAATAAGAGGTTTTTATTCTTTTATAGAGATGAAAAATGGCCATTGAGGCATTTTGCATGATTTGATTCCAGAGGATTGCATTCAAAAAAGTAGCATTTATAAAGTACATATTTTAATGTAACAGGGATGCAAAGTGAGCTTGAATATTAAATAGTCATGAATCATAGTAAAAATGCTACCACCAATGCAAATGTTATTAAACTCTGGTATCAAACAGTAAACAATAGACTTTATTTATTACTTTGGGTTCATTTTTATTGTGCATCTCTATCAGCCATCTTTGAAGTGAAGAGATTTTAGTTGCACTTACTCATGCTGTTCTATAGGTGGCAGTGTACAGGGGGGTAGCGTTCATTTGAGCGACTGAGGCCTCTAGTAACAAACATATGGAAAAGAGTTTTGAGTGTTATAATTAGTAGTGTGGACAAACATTCTTTTAACTCGACAATGTTGCTTTGAAATGAGAATGCGTGAGTGTGGACATGGCACGTAACCGAAAGTCTCTGCGAATGGAAAAGGTCACACTAGAATGAGAAATAGCCCCGAGCTAATTGTAATGTGTACCTGTAATGCGGGCCTACATTTCCAGTTTGAATCACTCATTACACTTATTCCGTTAGACACTCAAAGAAAGGTCGAGTGACTTTTGAAAAACTCCAGCTAAAAACAAACACAGCCTTATTACCATCCGTGAGTCAGTGCTACGGATGATTAACGTCCAGTAGCACTCAACCTTTTGCTCTCTGCGGCTTAGCGGCCATGTTCGCTGCTGCTAGTTTGCTCCCTGTGCCTTGTGCCCCGAGCAAAACATCTGAACGGTTGCTCTTGTGATCAGTGATCATATGATACATTTACTCAGTGCAAGTTCATTGGAGTAGAACTGGTAAATCATTAAACACACGCTCAGCAGTCGTCCCGCTGTGCAAAGAGACTGCTGTACTAGCCACAAGTGCGGGCACCATTACTTCCAATGTTCTTCCCCTTGCCATTACCTAAGAAAACAGAATTAATGCTTTTCATACACAAAACAGCTATTTAAAACACATAATCCTTCCTGCGCTTCCCTAGGCCACCATTATCAAGGTCAGAAAGGAAACACAAAGAGTTAGAGTATCCCTTGGTAGTCCTTTTACCGAGCAGTGAAATGTGTTCACAATATAGTCAACATAGATTTTTTTTTTCTGCATGTTAACATCTGTTCACATATCTTCCTATAGTGCTTTCTGTTTGATAACTCAGTTAAAAATGCACAAAAGTCAAATGCACAGATGCAGTATTTTCCTGAGTTTTGGGAGTGTTTTAAAACACATTTCATCATTGCCCTCACATGCTGTAAGTCGCTGCAAGCGAGTGCTACTTATTTGTTTTTGTCTTTCTCAAAGTGTTGTATTGTTTGTAACCCCGAACTTCACAAGTACGAGACACGAATGATAAAATATTCCATCTAGTGAAGAACTAAACGTGTCACGCCAGCATTAAATGTTGACTCAAATAAGTTCACAAGTTGTGTCTCCTCTGATCTCCAGCATGATCAGAAAGCGGCACCAGTTTATAGAGACAAGACGAGAAAAAAAGTTCCTCACACAGACACAAAAGAAATATTTTGATATAGACCCAAAGAGAAAACATATCAAAAGACATTTTTATACATGTCTTTTGCGAGCACGAAAAGCAGAAATGGTGTCAAGAGAAAACAAAACAGAAGGCTTGTTTCTTCCAACAATTGCTTTAAGCTACAAAAATCTCCTTGAGTCCCTAGCCTCCCCTCAATGTCAGCCCCCTCCCCTCACAGCCTCCCTCCTTCTCTCTCTTCTTCATTTCTGCCGTTCCCCCTTTCCCTCTCGGAGGCAGGACAGGGCCCTCTGTGCGCCCTGATAGGTTGCGGGCTGATGCTTAGCAACAACATTCCTGTGCCCTAAGTAGCAGTAAGCCTCTGGCTGAACTCTTTGATGTGGCTGTCAGGCCACATTTATTTCCTTTTAGCACTTTGTCTACTTGTCCAGATGTATAAGAGATAAAAAGGCCTGGTGTTTACACTGGTCTCCCTCTGTAGCGCCGCTGTAATTAGATTGTATTGCTGGTCAGTCTTAAGGAGGGAGGTGAGGTGAGGCCAGGCAGGAACCAGCTGTGTCGGGATGAGCTGCAGGGCCAGCACCCAAACAAGGAATACCACAGAGTTTAGGCCCCTTCACTAAAGCTGCTAGCAGCTAACAACATCAAGATATTATTTATGTATTTGATTATGGAATACACTAAAGCTGTTGTTATATTTTCCCCAGTCCCTCAGTTTATTATGAGAAGATCCCATACTTAAATTCAAAATACCTAAGGACCATGGGGTCTATGAAGGAGGGAAGCATTTTGAATTGAAAGCTATTGGAGACTTAGTCTTATCCACTAAACAAGTGTTTACATTGTATGTAGCTCCACTTGTATGCTGACAATGAAAAACAAAACCATACTATTAATGAAAAGTACTGAGGAGAACTAATTCTCTTGGCTCACAGAGAGTCAGATGGCAGTTGCTAAAGCCATGTTAGACATTTATCCCAAATGGCATAATGAGTTTGAATTTTGTAAATGTTTTGGTAGAACTGCATGCTGTGATTGGATGTGTAACGGAACAGAGTGACATCTGAATGGAATATTGAATTGTTGTGGTTGTGGTCATGTAAAACAGTTGAATCGTTATAGTCTGACATCACTGGTGAGACTGGAGTCACAGTTAGTATGGAGAAGACTTTTTCCTCTGCCACTGTTCTCCGATGATCCCCAACACGTGTCATGTGACCTAACATCACCCCCATATTGGACAAGTCTGACAGTATTTACATGGAGATATCTAACTGTCTTTATAGAATTGTTACAACTGTTTTGAGTCATCCTACTGAGATAATATTTAATACATGAAAGTACTTCAACACACCTTGTGAAGCTTGAGAAACTTGTGAAACTTTTCAGAAGTTTAACTGTAAACCCGGGTTGATGTCAATATTCCTGACTCACTCTCAGATATCTGCTCTCTTGAGACTTCCTGCTGTGGAGGTGGTGTGTACTCCACGAGCCTCTTCTTCTTCCTGTCTTTCTCTTTTCTCTCTCTGGTGGTTGGAAGTAATAATCACCATTGCCTCTGGGTTTATCAGCTTTTATTCGCATAACAACATGGAAGAGCAGCGGACAGACAGCACTGGGGTGATGTATTATCCAGTCTGGGGATCATCTTTCATCATGACATCCAACGCAGCTTCCTCTCTCTGCCACCACCCATTTCTCCTCTGTTTCTCCCTCTGTTTTTTCCCCACTCCCCTCTGTCCACTCTTTATTATCAGACAATCGGCGCTTCTCCCCAGCCTGGCCTGTAAATTTGTGCCGCATTATCATAAGCTGTGGTGATAACTCACATTGCACAGAGACAATAATGATGTGAACACTCAGCATATGCCCCGGGCCCAGCAAATTAAAACAATGCTCAGCTTGATGAGCAGACTAATCTGGACAGCAGCGAGACTCCGAGAGGGGAGAGAGGGAGGAAAAAGGGGGCTCTAGAAGGACGGCAAATAGACGACACTGCAGCACCTCCCTCTGGCCAGTGCAGGTACAGCTGGAAGGAGACAGTGGAAGTGGAGTAGAGAGAGGTTTTGTTTATACCAGTGTTAGGTAAAAAAAACAAAAGAATGTGAATGTAGTGTAGTGGTCTTTTATGTCCTCTTCATTACAATTTTGTTCCCCTCAAATGAACACAAGTAAATATAACATGCATTTATTTCTTTTATTTGCTCATAATTCACTGGACATGTCAGTCATAATGGGAAAAATCTATTTAGAAAATAGAGTTGTTGTAGAGAGTTGTAATCATAACAAAGCACTGCTTTAAGTTGATTCAATTTGGAATTTGAAATATTGCATTAAAACATTTGTGGACAATGCAAAATCACAAAAACACACACATTTTACAGTGAGATTTTTTAGTTACCAGAGGTGTTTTTTGTCTGTTGCCATGATGCATTTTGTCCTTTATGTTTCTGACTGAGGCACAAAATAGGGCGTAAGAGTTGCCCACATGAATAAAACTATCTATTACTATCTCTATCCATTTTTCTTCAGGACTTGTTTGGCTTATTTGCTGTTAATAGAAACACTGCTAATTTGCTTTTTTTTTTTGGTGACAATTCAAAAATCTACCTGAAATTTGCTTGTGTTTCATTTTAAAGTTACTGTTCCAAACCTAATGTTTTGACCAATTCTACCTCTTTTCAAATATCAGCACACTCTTTGGTGGCAGTGACAATAGGTCAGAGACATGGCAGTGTTTCACTGTGAGCTGTTGTTGGTGCTGTATTATCTACTACTCCTAGCCTACTTTTTCTTCAGTAATTCCAAACATGAAACTGACAAAGCCACCACATGAAAAATGTATATTACTTTTATGTTTTGTTTGATGTAAACATGTCACAATAACTGCGATGTGAGATTTGCTCTATACTGAATTTTGTTCTCTAATTATATGCCTCTATATTAAAGGCACTACAGTTTACATCTTAATGAAAATATTTTCTTGTTTATTTTTGGTCTTTTGATAAATTCAGACAATGCCTACACTGTATACATGTTTCCCTTGTACCCAGTAGAACATGCCATCCCTGTCTTTTAAGGTTTCCTCTGTTAAACTCACTGCACTGTCATTGAGATGTTCATATATATGTGTGGTGCTATGAAGAAGAGGAGGATCAAGACATGGGGGAGCTGTCTGATTGATGAGGAGTGGGCCGGGTGAGGCGGCCGTTGCTGGATAGGACGTGAAGTGACAAGCACAGATGTTGAATGGGTCGGCCTGTTTGATCATCGGCTATGATACTGCGGAGGTGAAGTGGTGGCGTCATGCGTGCGGCGGGGGGAACTGGGTGGGTGGTGATACTGACGGCGAAGAACCTTTCAGACGGGAGCTTGACTGACGTCCCATTGGGCTGTGGAGGCGGTCCAGTATCCAGCTCACCCCTGCGGTAGTCCTCCCCCTCTCATTCTTCTCCAACCTAGTCTGTGGGTGGTGCTGTTAATAACGTGGCAACTAGGAAGATTAATTGTCGGCAACCAGCAGGATTAGTTTTGTGGTTCAAGGCAGGCCAGAAGAGGCCCAGCCTTGTGATCTTTCAAGCAGGCCAAATATGAGGCAGGCAGGAGCTCAACTCTGCGGTGGCTCCACAAGCATGGAGGTAGATCAAATAGAGGGCTCACACTTTCTGTCATTAAGGCTCAACCAAACGTATTCTTCCACTGACACTCTATTGACAGAATGGATAACTCGAGGTCTAATACGTTAGAAACACCAAATAATAAAAAAGCCAGAGATGCTCAAGCCATGTTTTAGAGAGATTTGGTCTTGTGACAAAGAACAAGGGTCACAGATCTTCTAAAATTGTTTGTAACAGCATCAGTCAATTCTTCACATGTTGGCTTCTTTGCTGTTAATGGAAAACACAGCTTATTTCAAAATCTTGCCAAGTAGCAATAAGTACACTTTCAACTTTAACTCCTACGGTTGTGTCTGTGGCACAATAGAAACATGACAACGGACTGTGTTCCTCCAAAATAAAGGATAAACTGTTCCTAATAATGTGAGCTGCTTAATATTGTTCAAACTACTCTTACTTGTGTACTTCTTCAGTGATTCCAAACCTGTAACAGACAAAAACCTCAGACTTATTGCTTTGCAGTGACTGTATGCCAAAAGTAGCACTGGTAGATGTCCTTATTTATTGTGTTAATGTTGTTTTATTCCACATTCAATCTATGTGAAATCACTCAAGGCAGTATTTCGTAACAGGTCTGAGCTACAGAAGCAAAATGTGGCAAGTCTTCTTTTAAAACAACATTTCTATTCCTCAGTTTTCCTTTACAAAATGCATGGTCCACAGGCATATACCTCGTAAGGTCTCAAAACAGGGTTATTTAGCCATTTTTCTCTTGGTGTAATATGAGACACATGCTGTCCAGGCCTTAATGCCTTTCAGAGATGCTATCAGAAAGCACATTATGTGATCGTTTTCAATTCACAGCGCTCTCTTTGCCCATGAAGAATATGGTTCCATTTAACAGTGCAGGCCATTCCATTTCTCAAGGTTATGCATGGGCATGTAGAGGAACAACAATAAAAGTGGGAAAAATGCAGCTCCAAACCATCGCTAATATGTATTTGTCAGTTGAGTCTCCGGCTATGATTAAAGGCCCAGTGAATTCCTTCCTGCAGGAAAGGAAAGTATTTCTGCAAAGGCATCAGATATCGCTGTGTCATGATTAAGTGCCTGCTCCAGCAGCTAAAAGGCTAAGAGAAGGAAGAGGATGTTTTGGACCTTGAAAGTGCACCGAAGAACAACAATGCAACAAACTCTTGACCTGTATCTTCTCCGACTCAAGCCACAGCATTTGTCACAGTGGCTTAAGTTCAATTTCAGTAGTTTATCAGAGGAGTTTTAAATTGTAAATGGCATTTATTTGGCAGGTTGACCTCCCGCTGAAGCTCCACATTGTGCATGAGTGACGTGTAGCCTTTAGCTGACCACCACATGAGGTCACGGCTGGTTGAAGGTTAAGACCTCTCCTCTGCCACCGGGCTGTTGATCAGACCATCAAAGCCAGAGCTGTAGCTTCACGCCATGTGAGAAGTGATAAATCCTCACCTGCCAACACGCCACATTATCTCGTAAAACCGCTCAACCAAAAACAGGGTTCCCATGAGCCCTGGAAGATAGTTCTCCAACAGCCATGGTAAAATGATTATTGTAGGCTTGTTTGAGCTTTGTTTTGGTTTTGGAGGTTGTTTTGTTCTGTTTGGTTGTCCTAGTAAGTCGATTAGTCAAAGTTATCGCTGCAAAACACTTTCTGGTGTGCTGTGTAGTTTTTAGTGACATCTAGTGGCAAAGGTGCACGTTACAACATCACCTCATTTTAATCTGAACAGCTATTGTAGATGTCTGATGGTGATTTCACTGAAAAAAATCAGTTTATGTTCCAAGCATTTATAAACCCTGAGAGTGCTTTTCTAGCAGCGCTCAGTTTGTCCTCATGAAGTAATGGAAGTAAAATGGCTTCCTCCACTAGCTTCTATTGAGCTTTATGGGTCTTTTTATTGGAGTATACATCATAGTTTTGACTGTGTTCGATTCTCCATCTGTATACTAATGCACAGGGTACCTCTAAACCTTGCATTCTAAATGTTTTTGCCTTCTATGTGCTTTCTTGTAGCCACCCAATGAGGCCTCACTGGATAATAACCCTCTGCCCTACAGCCCTTTGCCTCGAGGATCCAGAGACGCCAGGAACCACAGAGGTAAGGATGTGACGATTTGTGCACATTTCATTTCTCCCCAAAACTACCAAGTATATGATTGTTCATTCAATCAAAGACTCATCCTATGGATTATAGAAATATAAGTCATAACCCACAGCTGCAGAGACTGAGTGAAGGTATGTTTTCTGTTCTTATTGATCTCATCTGTACGGTGGGATAATAGTGGGAATATTTCAGAGTAATCCAGGCTGACTGATCTGAATGTAAGTGTGTAAGAGTACAAAGCAATAAGACCTGCTTCATCTAATGGTAGGAGACACTGAGGCTTTGTGTTGACCCAGACTCATCTTGTTATTAACTCCATAACATTCAGTATAAGAACAATTTGGTACAGTGTGGATGGAAAATAAACATATAAGTACAGTTGAGCCCATGTGCTATAGCTGTTATAGGTGGTCATGTACATACAACAAAGGACTATATTTGGTGTTTTTAAAAATACACAACTCTACCTTGGCATTTATCAGAGCTGCCATGTTGTGGCTGACCAAAAAACATGACTAGTCTCTGTTATGGAAATATGATGTTTCTTGTACACAATATTGTGGCATATTTGAAATGCACCTTTTTGGATTCATTGACAGTTAAAGGAATTTACTAAAACATGTGACATCTGGTGACAAACTTGCAGATTGGAATTTCACTGTAGCCCTTCAGAACCTGTTGTCGTTTATGAAAAAACTCTGTGGAATTTGGTCAGAGTGATGTCTTAAATCTTCAAGAAAGAAAGACATCTCAAAGTTATGTTGTGTTACATTTGGCAGTTGTAAGAACAGGAAATAATACAACTTCCATTGGGTTCTATGTAGCTTTAAATGTCTATTTTTGTGAGTGTTATTTTGAATTTAAACTTACACTACTGTAAATATAGCTTTAACAGATGTGACCCATTTCCTTCAATTGTGTACTATTGTATACACCAAACCTAATTCATTTTGATAACCTTTGGGTGAAATCCCAAAGGTAACAGTGTTATAGTGTCAGTTGTACAGTAGTAATTAATTATATATATATATATATATATATATATATATATATATATATATATATATATATATATATATATATATATATATATATATATACATTATATTTTCTATACATTTCCATCTAGTTTCCTTTTTTCTGCTTTTACTTACAGCAAAAAATATGACATTATTAATAATACACAATACTTTAGCATCTAGTTTTAGTCCTAATTTGAATGAAAATTATTTTGTGAAAAAAGAAGTAATAAGACTGTGATAGTGTCAGTTTTTGTAAATGATTGTTCATGTGGCTCTTATCAAGTCCAACAGTTGAGGTCAAGTCAGGCTTTCCTCAATGAGCCCCTCTGTGTGTCACTTCCTTCATAACAACTCTGCTGCAGACATTCATCACTGTCTGCTCTTTTCCAACGCTGCACACAAATGAAATACTGACCACCGCTGTAGTGACAAACTGTCTCTGTAGTGACCGTCCCTGCCCCACTCAGAGAGGGCCCCCTTACCCAGAAGCCCCTGTTTACGGTGCCAAGGACAGATCTATGTCACCAGCGCCTGACCACTGGTGGCTCTCAGCGGATGTAAGGACAGGAAGAGCTCCGTGCTTTGTCAAAATCAGACCTGGCTAAGAACAGTGCATTTAAAGGTGAGGGGATGTGACACATGAAATATTTTCCCCTCCGTCTGAGATCTCAGCGCCGGTGACAGTCTCCATTTGTTATTTTTATGATGCAGTGCTGGAGTCTTAGATAACAGAGCCCTCATCTTCACCCTTCGACTCCTCTTCATGTCCCTGCCTCAAGCCCATACCACCACTCTTTATATTTTTCAAATCTCCTCTTGTTCAACATACTTCTGTGTGGGAGACGGTCACACTCACTCCCCTCACAAAGAGAAGAAAGCTGGTAGAAAAACACAGCTTCAACAAAGAACATTTTTCACACAGTAATTCCAAACAACTGCTTTTGGGTTGAATTTAGGATATAAACAACTGCAGTGTAACAATATGATGCATAATACTTTATTGTTCAGTCTAGCAGCCTCTTCATGGAGAACTAAGCAATTTACGATGCATTTTGTGTCAGGACTGAGGTAGTAATAAAAAAAAAAAAAAAAAAAAAAAAAAAAAAAAAAAAAAAAAAAAATAAAAAAAAAAAAAAAAAAAAAAAAAAAAAAAAATATTATTTTTTTTTTTTTTTTTGGGGGCGGGGGGAGAACCCCCCCAAAAAAAAACAAATTTTTTTAAAAAAAAAAAAAAAAAAAAAAAAAAAAAAAAAAAAAAAATTAAAAAAAAAAAAAGGGGTTTTATTTTCCATGGATAAAAAAAAAAAATTAAATTTCCCCCAAGAAAAAAGAAAGGCATGTCATTCATTCTAGTGTCTATGCCATCATCATATAGGTGTATGTGTTTTAGAATAGAATAGAATAGAATAGAATAGAATAGAATAGAATAGAATAGAATAGAATAGAATAGAATAGAATAGAATAGAATAGAATAGAATAGAATGAAATTCAATGGAATAGAATAGAATGGAATGGAATAAAATGGAATGCAATGGAATGGAATAAAATGGAATGGAATGGAATAGAATAGTATAATATGGAATGGTGGAATGTAATGATAGAATAGAAGAGAAGAGAATAGGCTAAGAAAGAAAGAATAATTAAAAACATCATATGGCATGGTTGATCTTTAAGCTACATTTAGTACAATAAGAGAGTGATGGACAGCCCTTTCCATCTGCAGACTTCTCAAGGTCACGCTGCTCGTACAAACACCTACAGTAGCCCTGCAGAGACATGTTGTTATCTATGAAGAAATCCAGGGGAAATGAGTTTACAATTATTTAGAAAGAAAGTTCCTAAATCTTCTAAGCCTTCATGCAAAATTGTTTGCTCAATAAGAAACGAGCTTCTCCTCCAGCAGTGCTCAGTTTGTCCAATCAGGAACAGAAAGTGATGGACCTTCCACTGGGTTATATAGAGCCTTAAAGGTTTCATTTATTCTGTATGTGTGATGTGTTCCATTTGGTCCAACTGCATACTACAAAATTTAACAGCATCTTTAAAGGCTTTGGTTTAAAAGCTCTAATGAAATTTGAAGTGAACATTGTTTTGTTTAATACTTTTCTAATATGTAATGTTTTTAGAAGGCTTGTTTTCTGCAATTTCTTTGGTGTGAGTCAGTTCAGAACGACTGCATACAATCTTTAAAAACACTGGGATACAACGGAATCCCAATTCTTTCTGAAGGAAGCAGTCTTGTGCTACATTAGGAACCTTTTCAGACATCACAGTGTTGCCTGTGCAGAGAGAACCTCCTTCTCCTGCCTTCAGCCTAGTGTATACCCCCCCCCCATCCCATGTCACCTGTATGGAAGCCCCAAAGCTAGGGTGCCAGAGGTAATTACAGCGGTCAGGTGCTCTCACAGGACAGGGACAGGGGCAGCACTGTCAGGTCACAGCCCAGGGAGAGCACAGCACACAAAGGACACAACTGGAGGACAAACTCCCATCAGAAGATACAGACAATGAAGTTAACTCATCCAGCTGTGTCCTGCACCGAGATCGACAACAGATAGACAGAAGATAAGGGAAGCGTTGTGAAAGATAACAGAATGAGGAAGCGAAGGAACATTTTAAAGTGAACTGAAGTGAAGTGAAGGAGGATGGTGGGGCTGCAGTGTGTCGTGGAGGAGGCGTGACAGGAGTGGAGTATATAGTCTGGCAGAGAGGCCTGAGGATCTTCCACCACTGTCACCTTAGCTCTGACTCCAGAGCTGGTCCACGTGTCAACTCGGCTCTGAGTCTCTCTGTCCGACATGCAGTCCCAGCCTAAAGTACTGTCTTCATGAACACTGGCCTTCACCATGTATCCGAGCTCCATACAACTGCATTCAAGTGCCTTGCTTCCATGCAAAACAAAGCTGGGTTATTTATTACCACTGTCACTTCTCTAGTATGATCCTCTTTGAAGAGTGAGCCTTCTTATAGATCTAATTATAACTCTACAACAGACATGTGCAAAGATGATTGATATCCATGTGCATAGAGAGGATTTTAATGAAAAGTCTCTTATTCCATCTGTATATTTCAATAAACATTCCATCCACCAGTGTGTTTCTTCAGGTATCAGATTAAATTTGAGTGGGCCATCCCTCAGCGGTGACAGCTCTAAATGAAAGGGATGTCTTTGTACAGCCAGAGTAAACACACCAGGAAAAGTGCCTGAAATGTGCCTTACAGTACGAGCCCTGGGCCTTTTAATCTTGTTGTTCTGGGCCTGCTTCCAGCTACTTTGTATGTATGTGTCTTAAATGGTGCACAACTGTTATTAAAATCCCAGAGGAAAGCAGCCTTCAAAGCACAGAAAAAAGGCTCCTTCCTGATGACACCCACGGGGCGCCACACATTTGTTTGCCAGTTTACTTTCATTACATGTTGGGGTGATCTGCACTGCGACTCCAGCTCCACACAACCTCAAAATGGAGCAACGGGAACTGATCCAAAGTAAGAGTAAACTGTTTTACAGTTGCTGCACAACAAATAAACAAACATCTGGAAGCATTCAGCGCGGCCCATTAGAAGGGCTCTGGGCTTTGCCAAAAAGGGGTAAATGATGAGGAATGGGCTGTCGAGAGGCTGGTGGAAACAGGGGAGAGGCCAGATGACGGAGCTGTGGGTGCTAAGCACTGGCTTTTAGAGCTCAGCTGGGCTCAGAGACATGTACACCTGCTGCTCTCCTCCCCCACACCCCTCCTGCAGCAGACATCTGGACGGGAACATGACTAATGGACGACTGCAGAGCTCGGCTCAAACGTAGCTGCTGTCATTACGAAGGGAAAGGTTGGAGCTATGACTGATGACTTTATCTTCATCACACCATGCACTTATTAACCTCAAAGTGAGTTTGACAGCTTCAAAAAAGTTCGGATATACAAGCCCCTCATAGTTTGTTTGATGTGGTCCATGAGTGAGTTTATTATTTCCACACGATATGCTAACAAATCTTCTTAATCAAATTTTCTCATGTCATACACAAATATCATGTGTCTTTATTTATAAAGAATGTTCAAATGAAGCAAATTATAATAACTTCATACATATGTAGGCAGAAAGCATGTAATCAATCAACATTGGATTTAGTCTAATGCAGCAAAAATGATAAATACTTAAGTCCATAAACTTTAAATAAACTTAACCCAAACACACCTGTGTCAAAGTCCTGGGTGATGTGTCCCTCCATTCCCTTAACGAAAAGTTTCTGAGCAACGTTTTAAAATAGACCCACTGAATGTTTGTTTTATTCTATGTATGCATAGTTGCACTGATCCACTCTCTCACTCATGTTTCTCCATTGTTTTCGTGCTCGTCTTGAACTATACTCCACTTCTGTTTGATGTCACTCCGTACGTCTGATGAAAACTCTCATCATGCGGGTGATAATCTTCCCATTGTGTTACTGTGCTGACTCGGTACGTTCCAAGTGTATGGAAATGTCTTGCTTGGAAGTCAGTGAGCAAAGACAGAGCACCTTTGACGTTTCCCATTAGACATGTACGTGCTCTGCAAGACATTTCAGTCAGCCTCGTAATGATTTTACCAGCGCGATCCGTCCCCTGATAAACATCATTCTTCAACACAAAGACTCGCCCTGGCCCCTGCACAACCGAAACGAGCGCTCCCTCCTTTTTTGGTCCCGGTGACCCATTGCAGAGCTGCTTTTTGTAAACCTTTGAAATAAAACAAATTCTAGACATGTGCCAAGAAGATGGAGAAATATTGTTTTATGGCATGATTTACACAAATCCCCCCTGTGTGCTGAGTGATCTCCACACTCAGTTCAATGAGGTGTCTTGAGAAAAGACAGACGTGGACCTGGTATTTAACTCCATGAAAATGTTTCCCAAGTACTTTCGACCACATGACGCTTTTATTCCTTTGGATGGCATGCCAGTTCTTGAGTTGAGAAGCTGTTTGAGATGAGTTCCTAATGGCTTGCTCTGTAATTGCCATTTCTGATATACAACAATCTAATAAATCATCCCACAGCTACAAAATTTAATCCGTGAATAATACAGCATTAATAGTTCATTTTTTCCCCTCACAGATAAGGGCTAATAAGATACGCTGGGGAGCTATGTGATGCTGTGTTTCTCTGATTGGTTGTATGTACATCCAATTGTGTCCAGAGGCAGTTTGTTCTGTGTCTGTTGGCGGTGCTTTGTGGAAATCCAACTGTGGGGGAAAAAAAAAAATCCAAACTTTTTCCAAATGTGCCTATAACTTATTAAATGCTTTGTTGTTCCTCATCAAGAAAAAATCAACTGGAATCATATGAGCCTTGCTTATCATAGGCATAGGGCTTGTCTTGTATGTTTACACTGAGCAGAAATTCAAGGTAACTCCTCATGGCTAATTTACTCACCAATATCTTTAACAGATTATATAAATAGAGAAGTTGGCAAAATAATATTAAGAACTCACATAATAGATGACAAGGTTGATTTTTCAAACACAGATATGCTTTACTTTTAAATGAAGGATTTCGGATTCGCCCCATTCGTTTGTGTAGCAGTTCATCCACTGCTGTACATCCCAGCACACCAGCCCCGTACAGAATATTCTCCCCTTGTATGAGGACAGGCTCTATTTCCTTTATCTGAGTCCGATGATGTGATATTATTCGTGTGCAGAGTGGATTGGCCAACATGAATATCCATTAGAGAGAGCCTATGGAGATGGATGAGGAGCGAGAGGACGCGGCAGAGCGGGGCCTGCAATCCTTCACGGCAGCTCCACAGAACTCTGTACGCATCCAGAGTGATGAAAGGCCCTCGTATTTTGAGCCAGAACTGTCCTTGTTATTCCCAGCCTGCAGAATTCAGCCCTGTGTTTTCTCCTTCAGAAGTGGGCTGGATTAAAATGCCAGGATAACCTTCTCCACTTCCATGACAGCCCTAACTGCCGAACTCCGACGTGACGGCTCTAAACGGCTTTGAGAAAGCTGCCTTCCACCGTGTGTCATTATCTTTCCGTTATCGGATGGCACTGCTCTCGCTCGGTGTGAATAATTCTGTTTGAGCAGGCTTTGGGGAGCCGTCAGCGACACCGTTGTTTTACCTTGCCGTTTGATGTAGCGTGGAGAGCCTCTTGAGTGACTTGACTGGACAAATAAGGTCAATCTAAAGCCTCGTTTCCACCGAAGAGTACAGTACGGTTCAGTCTAGTGCAGCGCAGTTTGAAAATACAATACCTGATTTAGCTTGTGTTTTCACTGCAGGGTGTGGAGCTGACAGTGGCTTTTTATTCATAACAATAGCATGAAAACAATAGCTTGTGTTATATATGTTGCATTTGTTTGTATTCATGCCATCCTCATTTTAATTTTGATTTTTCCTAGCGTCACTTTCGCATTGAGATAAGAGCTTGTGTGCATAAAAAAAAGATGGAGTGGGGAAGATATAAGTACAAGTAAATATATATATATATATATATGTTTAATTGTTTAGAATGATAATGAAGTGTATTATATAGTCTGGGGTGGGGCTATATAAATAGTATAATTTTCAATATGAGATAAAATATATTTTTTATTTTAATTTTCTTTATTTTTTTATTTATTTTTTTGTCTTTTGTTTTTATTTATTTATTTAATTTTATTATTTTTCGTTGGTGGGGGTTCTGACCAGATGAAAAGCAATATATGTATTGGTTTTGGTATTATGTTGTTAACACTAAAACAAAACTAAAAAAAACAAAAAAAACAAAAAACAAAACAGTATTTTTTTAATATACAGCTAAAAGAGTAGCGTACCTTTTAGCTGTTGCTGGTGCAGCATACATGAGGCACAGGGTTGACTAAGATGGATATTGATGGCAAAAATCCCAAATTATGACAAAAAGCAACCTATAGGGAATGATTGTTTATTAAAAATGTCCATAAACCAATCAACACAAGTGTTTATCTCAACTGTTAAGTACCAATTCCTCTTCCACCAGAATTGGACTGTATAATATGCTTATTTTATCACCCTTTATCAAGTTTCAGCCCTAGAAACATGTAGAAAAACATGTCGTACTAAACCACAGTGTTCCATAACTCTTGGTGGAAATGAGACTAATAAATAGCCTCACTTTGTTTTTAAATAAAATATTACACTTGAATAAAAACAAACATTTCCTTGTGTCATATATTTTAATGAGAGATTTTTCCAAACAAGTAACAAATGTTCTCAATTTGTTTGTGAAGGCAGCCATTTATTATCATGTCAGTGTGAAATTTTTCCTTCAAATCCAAACCCATGATGCACTTTTATAAAATACTAGTATTGCATTACAGTAACGAGCATTTCGAGACGATAAATTAAGCAGCCATATTCGTACTTTAAAACGTCCACATCCATCACGACTGAAATATGATTATTACACACTGTGAAGCATTTTCTCAACAGCAGGAAAATATGCAGCCTCCTAAATCTCAACCGTCCGTGACCATTTCAGACAAACCTCTGTTATTTACGATTGCACAAACTCCATCAGACCAGCGTGCAGGCTTATTAAGGTCCAAACAGACGTGAGTTTGAAGCAGGAAGTTGGCCTCGACTCTTAATGTGTCAGAACGATGGACAAGGACATGAGTTTGTGCCAAGCAGACCCGGCCCTTTTGGAAAAACAGACCCGTGGTGCTTTGGACCTTGGTCTACTTCCCAGTGGCTCTGGTCATTCTCATGAAAGTAGAAGAATATAAATCACACAGAGCTGAGAGGTCAGAGCTTGAATCGGATCCGAAATGCTGTATTGCTAACTATTTTTCATTTTCCGGTGTGATTTGTCGGAGAAGCTCTCGACAACTGAAATGCGGTCCGTGCTTTCGAGTCATTCTTTAGTCAGGAGTTGGAGCGTGTTTGGAAAGCCTTCATGGTTTCCAAAGGTGGAAGTCCATCATGGTAATTTAGGATGAGGGTTTGCTGCCAGATGCTTTTGGATATTTTTACAGCAGGATGGATGTTGGGTCCACCGCTTTTCTTCTGTGTCAGTAGCCCTTGAAACAAATTGCTCCGCCAGTCTGTGTGAGGGGCTCGGTACCCTTCACTCTGATGAATGGCCACTAACACGCCGCCAGATGCTGGACAACTTGTCATGCTAAAGGGGACAGGATCGGACCAGGAGCAGTCCTTGTAGTTCCGTAATTATTGTATATCACCGCGACTGTTTGCGAACTGTCTCATATTCGCATGATGTGGAAGTTACAGTTGTGGATTCTCTATTTGTTAAATCTATTTGTCTGCTTGGTTTATGTCGGAGCATACATCTTAATCAGGCTGCTTTTAATAAATGATGTTTTGAGTAGGCTGGAGCTCGTAATTCTAGAGTAACTGATCTCACACGGTAATCATTCAAGATGAAAACATGCCTTAATGCTAGTCTGGTTAATGGCTCCAACAAATTAGATTCCAATTCACTCGCGGGCCAGTTTATCATGCCGGGTGACAACACATTTTGCATGGGCTAACAGCTGCGCTACATCACCGGAGCTCTCTGCCAGGGCATGATCGTAACTTAACCATACATGAGATAGAAGCACTAATATGTGGTGAAAAAGGGCTCCTGGTGATAATTTACAAAGAAACATAATGTGAACTGGGGGTATCCTGTTAGCGCACACTCTCAACTGCAGTGACGCACAGATAGTGTTTCTGCTTAGCCATGTTGGAGCGGTTAGGAAGCAGAGTTAACAAAAACCAGCTGACATATGTACTGATACTGTAGGCACATGTGGGTAGCATGTGGAGTCAAGGTCTTTAATCTCTATAGGTAGCAAACCATAAGGCATAATAATGGAAATGCTTTCCAATGTGATTTCTATCAGACTACTGTAGGCTGTGTGTATAGGCTCTTGCACAAATTTGGCACCAACATTTAAGTGAACAACAGAGATTGCCATGCATGAAAACCCATAGTTATCAATTTATTTAAGTAGATAAATATGGCACTACTTCCCTGGTGGACTCCTCATCTGCTACGACCAGCAGTCTGACATATTCCATAGAGTGCATCATGGCCTCCAGTTCATATCAGTGAGTGTGAACCTGAGTGGTGTCCATGTGCTTAGAAAGAATTGAAAATAATAGTGGAATCGAGTCTTGGGTTTCAGTTTTGCAAAGATAGACTGAGGTAAATTGCATTTTTTGCGGCGTTAAAGAATATAAGAGATAGTTATTACAGGTAATGATATGATTTTCTATGACTGTTTGTGATTGGTTGTTTTTGCTTCTGTCAGATTGTACAACTACCGATTTAAAGCCACATGTCTCAGGTGACTTGCCCTTGAATAACATCACCACATCTCAACCTGTCTCTACCATATATCACAAAATCAGCCATGGGACATTTACATGACTATTGCATGCACTGACAACATTTAGAGCAGTGTTCATTTTGTTGATGAATAATTTTCTTCATAGTTTTGATCACGACTTATTTTTGTGGCCGAAAACAAAACAAAAACTAAATAAAAAGTATTTAATGAGAATGAAACAGACAGAGATGCAACCCAGTCACGAGTTGAGAAGAGATCCAATCAGAATTCACGTTTTTGAGCGTTGTGGTATGTGATGAAAAGAGAATGGCTTTTAAATATCAAACAATGTTAACGCTTGGGACCTAATACCAGCCGTAACAAGTTAGTAGTAGTCACCTCAGAAAAAAAAAATAATACCATACAAAATGTATTCATTGTAATTCATTGTAGCTATAGTCGACTAAAACTAGACATAAATTAATAAGGATTAGATGACCAAATTATGACTTAATTATTATAACTAAATTCCATATTAATCAAAAGACTGCAACTAAAAAAGAATAACAATTTGCTGTCATAATTAACACTGCTTTAGAGTGCTATCGTAGAAAGCTCATTTGTAGGGTTTGTGTTCATCCAATGCCACAGTTATACCATACATTATGATGCTAATAGTCACATGGCCCTTTTGAGAGAACTATCTTTGAGAATCACTAATTCGGCACACTAATTCAACACTCCGGTAACACCAGGAAGGTTTTCTAGTGAAATATAGGGTACCGGTATCTTTGCAGTTGTCAAATAAGTTTTCTCAGAGTTCTGTTTCCTAGTTTGAATTTCCCCAGCATTGCTTGCAGCTCCTCTCAGCTTTGGGTGATACACCACTGTTTAAATTAGAACACATGGAAACGTCCTCAGGGCTCCTTCAACTCTATTAACAGTCTCAAGTGAATCTGACAACTCGTTGTTTGGAGCCAGGAGTTGTTTTTTTTTTTTTTTTACATCGAATACAGATGTGCAGATGCTTTGACATCACTAAAAGGCGGGGGCTATTCAAAAATGCATAAACACATCTCTAGCGCCGTACGGAGACTGAAGTGTATACATTCAAAGAAGGCATGACTGCAGGCGCTGGTTCTCCTGAGTGTTAGCGCCTCTGGAAAATGATAAAAACACACACACTTGGATACACAGCAGCCTGCACAAACAAATGACGCTCCCTGATTCGCAGGTAGCCTCAATGCTCCAGAGCTATTGTGGTGGAAGGGAGCTGAACTCATCTGTCAATTACGCTAAGCTCCATTGGGCCATTGTCTAAACTGTTTTCTCACTCACTGCTGAATCCAGTGATTTATTGTCAACGGCCTCCGCATCAATATACAATTGGGAGACACTAAGCTGTGATGTCTGAACACAAACTATTGTCAGAGTATCAGCGTAGCTCACATTAAGTGCCATTTAGATTATTCATTGCACTGGGCTGTGTGAAAAGCCCTGTTTGGATCTGCTGCTGGTATATTGCTGTGGATGTCATTACCCCATACGCTGTGAGCTCACTTTAGCTTCACTGTGCAACTGAATGTCCGACTTGACCTAAAACAGTACCGCAGATTTTTTTTTTTTTTTTTTTTTTTACGGGTCAGCTCGTCCTGCCCTGTCTTTAAGCTTATAAGGTCAAGCTCAGATGAGTGTCACTCCTGTTTTACCGAACTGACATCCATTTTATCTTCCCTTTTAAAATAAAGAGGGCTACCATAACATCAAGTAGCAGGTCTTTTGCGGCAGCAGCTGAAGCGGAATGAAAAGGCCGGGGTCAGTGAAATGCTAGGAAGTCCAAAAACAACCTTTTAATCTGTCACTTTGATTCACTGATTAAGTCGCTTTAAACGGACGGAGCAGGTTTCTCTGTCATGATAATAGAAGCGGACAAGTTATTTCACTGTCATAATTTGATTTGCTTATAGATTCTGGCATCTCATGTCGCTGCGGTACAGGATGATTGGATTGACTGCGTCATTTTGGTCAAACACACGAGTTTATCCCCAGACTAGTCATTTTAAAGACGACCCGCTTCATTGCGCTCCCTCGGGATATAAATGATAAAAAAGCTTCTCAAATAAGCCTAACCATTTCATATCGTCTCGGACAATTTATATATAAATATGAGCTTCGTTTGAACATATCAGGGGACCAAACTATTTAATATTATACGCATTTCATTAGGCAACATTGGAAAGAGTTTGCAAACAAATTGAATATTTCCATTAATGAAAGTGGCCTTAGTGCTCCCGGAGAGCTGCAGAGGAGTCCTACAATACGCCTTTTGCATTTGACACCATTAGCGAGAGTTAACACGTAACCTTTGGCAGCGCTGGACAAATGTTCGGCTCATTCCGGGCGTCTTCCGGGGCAGCCCTCTCCGGCTAAGAATTCGGACGGTCGGATATGAGATATGAGAGATGAAGAGGAGCATTTTTTGCATGTCTGGAGGTGGGATTGTGCACACACTGACCCTGAGAAGCTGTCTCTGGGCAAGCTTTGTTTGCTGCCCTTTTGATCTATGGCTAAAATAACCAGCTTAGTTATCATACTGCCTTTACCCTTACGGGGGAAGCATAATTTTACCAGCGTGCACCCCCTATAGAATATATAGCACCGTATCTTGTGTTATTGTTTTGCTTTATGTTGCAGGCAGTAGATTGTAATAGCCAAGCTGAAAGGATGATATTAAGATAACCTTGGGAGAGAAGCGATAACACAGCCATGGGCATCTGTCCTTCGTGCCATCACTAACCCACTTTGACATTTTGGCTGAGGAACGACTGGAGCGCCCCAGCACTAGCTCCTGATTCCATCGAAGACTTTTCACTTTTCTTGTACAGCTCCGGACCCCCCTTTTGCCCTCCTCTTCTGTCAGGTTCTATTGTGATATGCAGTTATCCATTAAGCGTGGTAATCCTGGGAAATACAATGAACAAATCAAGGATATTAGCGGCGTGATGTGCAGTCGATAATATTTGGCTTCATTAATTCCCATGCCCTAGGATGACACCCGGCCCCCATTAGGTTTAAAATCTCATCCCCTTTCCTGCTCCATACCTCAGCTGTGGCTCAACCAAGCAGCCAAGCAGATAATACGCTCTGAGCTCTGAAACATGTACCATTATAATTAGCTTTGTCAGGTCCTAGCCCCTACAACCCTCATGCAGATAATATGATAATATGTCTTCATAACCAGCTGACCTTACATGCTCAATATTTCTCCCCTTATGAAGATTACATGTCAATAAAGTAATTGAGTCCCGGGGTGTGTGGCAAGTGAAGATTTAGGTTATTGGACTTTTCAGGGCAGTGATGTACGAGCGTTATTATTCTACCTGTCAGGAGATGTGCAAGGGGCTGAGGACAGTCCGGGAGTGTCAGGGGGGAGAGTGAAGAGAAGATAAGGAAAAAGAGGCTTAGAAGGAGAGGAGGGGAGAGGGGGGTAGCGAGAATGTTATAGACGGAAATGAAGACGGGGAAGGGAGGACTGGGGATGAAGCAGAAGAGGCGAGATCATTTCTCACAAGGAGCGACAGATCCACAGTTAATCATTCTCTCATACCTTCATCTCGCCGGGGCCCCTCCTTCGCTCTCTGCATACGAACAGGGGATATGTCATATTAATTAAGAGGAGTAGAGTTACAGTGGAGCCATCCGTCTGAACGGGCTGCACCGAGGCCACGGGGGCTGTGAAATATTCCGCACAACACAAACCAATCATCGCATCTGCTTCACACCTGATTGGCCGCTGTGGCCTCATCACTTTTAAATTCTGGCAGGGAATCACTCTATGTAATGTGATGTGACCGTGATTCCCGGCATGTAATGTCAACTAGGACACTATTAAACGTATTACGTGCAGTACAGTATCTCCTTATGGGAATCAGAATACAGATTTGTCCTTAAGCATTTGTCACAAGACCTTTGTCCAGAATAGTTATCTCGTTGTTAACATACTCCTTTGCAGAAGTTGTATTTGAGTTACAATGTTTTTATTGATTGTCAAGACTGCAGTCATTTCCAACAACCAACTTTTGACAAATTTTATGTATGTGATGTAAAAGGGATGCACCAAGGCACCACTTTGGGCCCATTTTGTTTTTAAGCCACCACAAAAGGAGGACACTAGAAGTTAATGGGAATATTTATTTATCACATTTTCCATAATATTTATTGAATACTTGTGGATACTGAGTATGATACCTATGAACCGTATTCAGATTTGAATCAGTGTCATGTTGATTTTTAAATGTTCTATCTATCAAGAGTGTAAGTTTTTGGTGCCAATACTTGCAGTTTTCTTTACGTTTGTCAAAATCTTTAGGTGTAAAATATGCCCGAACAACAGAAAAGAGTGAACAAAAACACTGTGCGAGTGAAGTACTCACAGGGCAGTATCTGTGGAGGTCAAATGAGTCGAGTATGAGTACATAGAGTCTCTAATACCAGTGAGCGCCAGGTACAAATAGTGGAATTTACACAACTCCAACTATTTCAGTCATGTCTCTACAAAACTATTTACATTCACACAAATATCTTGATATTTGTAATAATGGATCCAGCTTAAAAGTGTGTATGTCTATATTTAAACATTTGCAGTGCCTAAAGAAAAGGTTACTTCTGATTTCCTATATTGAGATTTGTATTGTTGTCCTAATAATCATGACAGTGTTTTTATTCCCTTTGAAGACATACACAAAGATAAACCGTACTCTAACCCTACACATAGTCATTTTCACTCTGTTTTTGACATATTGTGACAAATTGTGTTAAATACCAGATGTCAAGGTAGTTTAGAGATCTGTCATAATTTGACTGTCACTGCAAGGGAGCAGGGAAATGGGATGTGAAAATGACTGTGGTCGATTGAGGGCTGGTGATGAAGGTTACACACATTTTTAGCCGTGCAGGAGACAGACACGGGGGACACAAAGCAGTGGTAAAGGATATTTTAGTGTGTCCTTTCGCATTAGGCCTGGAGATTGATATCTTCCAGTCAGATGAAGCTCTGATGTGAGTGATCCGGGCCCTCCATCATTGTGACACGCAGCTCTTGGCTAACACTCATGCGTGTTGATGGGCACACCCTGTGCCACGAGGGCCTCTGCTAACACAACCACCTTCCTCTCTTCTGCTTACTGCCCGTGTCGCTCTACCATCTCTGTTCTTTTATTTCTGTTGCCCTTCTCCACTGTTTTCTGTCACCATGTCATGTCCAATCACTGTTTGGCTGGCCAGGCACTCAGCGGGCCAGGCAGGGAGCAGGGAGCCTCAGGTAGAGAACTGCCTAACAGGCGTCAGGATGGCCACTGAAATGACTCTAATAATGGGCTCCCAGACAGGCCGCTCAGTTAGCACGGCCGGGATGGGGAGTAATAAGTGTTGGATGTTTGCAGGGGAAGGAAGTGTGAAGGAGCCCAGCTGACCCAGGGCACTGTGGTTAGGCAGGTGCAGCCAGCCGGGGGCCCAAAGCGACAACTGTGGAACAGGACCTCAGATCACCATTGACATGTGTCGCGCTGGAGGTGGCCAACATGCTTGTTTAACAGACAGGGGGTGGTTACACTGGGCTTGATGGCTTGCTTAAAAATAGATCAAACTGAAAGCAAAGCATTTAATGAGAGATCTGAGGATAGGCTTCGACATATTTCGCATTATACTGCATGTTAGCACTACTTATGCTACTAGCAAGCAGTTCCTGAAGATTTTTATGAGATTACACTATCACAGTTTGGCCTGCCATACTCATTTGCTTTTCGAACTGAAATAGGGCAGGGTTCCCTTCTCTTCACAGCAATTTCCACTCCTGATGACCAGTTGTGTTTGTTTATCTAAATGTTTACACAGTTATTTGTTTCTTTAGTTGGTTGTATGTCTATTCAATTGCATCTAGAACCAATTTCTTTTGTGCTCGACACTGACCCCAGTTCTCTGATCAGCTGTGTACCCATCCATTTGTCTCTAGAGGCAATTTAATCTGTGTCCATTGGTGATCTCCTTACAAAAAGAAAAAGAATAATGGCTGACAAAAAGTAATGCAGTATTTTCACCAGTTTCATTGTCTTTAAATGTGAGACTATAACAGAACAGAAAACAGACCAAACACTAAGACAGAAATCTCTCTCACAAATCTTCCATCTTTACATGCATGGCTGTGTTAAACTTCAGCACTTCCTCTCGTAGCTAAATTTGCTGGCCGTCTTTGATTTGATGGAAATTGCCAGTGACAGGTAGTGAGGTGCCATTTTGTCCAGTGACGCGTGAAGTCCATCATTGTCTATGCGGTGGAGTTTAGTTAACATGGCACTTAGCGACTGACATTGCTTTCAAGCCGGCCCAAACACTGTCATTGTCATGTCATTTATCTTTTGCTAACCAATTTTCGATGTGTTACCCACTGAATGCCTGGCTGGATGCTCCTAGCTTTTTAGAGCACGGCAGAGATTCAGTGTCCTCTATATGTAAACACAATTTCCTTTGAGGAATACTCCAGCTAGTACCTAACATTAATAAACCCACCGTTGTCCTTCTCAGTCTGGCTATCTGGTAACAAGCTACTTCCCTTTGAACAGTTTTATGTGCTTGTAATTGACCTGACAATGGGGTTCATTATGCAGTCCCTTTCATGCTGTTTTGCCTGATAATTATTATTTAATGTGTTCGAATGGAGAGCATCATTAATTCATCCCTTCCTCCAATGTCAAAGAGATGAACAGTGAAGTTATCACTCTCTGGTGATTAATATTACGCTCTTTTGTTATTGAATCCTGTCCCAGTGATTAAACCTTCATTGAGTGACTCACTATCCGCTCTTATTAACAGCGCCATTAGCCAACACCGCCAAATCTCTAATTGCTGTTTTCACTTTTCCCTTCTATTTCGGTCAGAGGTGCGCGCCACTTATCTGTGCTTTTTCTTTTAATTAGAAATCCTGGCTGTAATGAAGAACACAATCGATCAGCCTCTCGCGGCGCGGCGTGCACCGGCGGTGATTTGTGATCGGAGCGTTGACAGACAAAATGAGCCTTTATGATTAGCAGCAGTCATTAGTGGTTCCATGTGCCCTTAAGGAAAGACGCCGCTTTTCAATAACGCCACTCGTAAATAACCCACTTGTCATTATTGTGCTTACATGTGAATTTTTGTTTTGCCATAATGTAATGCTCCATGATAGCGTCCCCCGCCTTTAAGCGCCATCCTCTTATCTCTCCACTCCAGAGCTACTGTAACCACTGTTCTGCCTCTGTGTGGAATAAATGTCACTGAAATTAATTTCACCACTTTTTTTTTTTTTCATTAGGCCCCCCATGACGGTAATCTCTTTCTTCAGTCAAAATTTATGTGCCCCAGAATTCAATTTCCTTCTCATCCTTATAAGTTGGAAGTACAAAGACTGATATGCATTTATCTGGTTATAGCTGTAATTCACCCATCAATGAATAATGCCATCCTCAATTTAAAGTGTTTGATTACAGCCATTTAGGCCACTGACAGTGATGGAGTGTCATTTTTCATCCACTGTTTAATGTACTGATCTCTCACAGCTCGGGACAGTGTGCCCCACATTCCAATGCTTATTAGCCATTACTCTATATTGATATTAATTACATCTGTAGGAGTTAAAGCAAATAGTGTTGGAATTTCTCTGTATATAACATATCGAATGTGGTGTTATTGCACTTCAAAAAGAAACATGTGGCAAAATCAACTTAGTATTGATCAGAGCGAGTTGAGCCATGACCTAGCAACCTTCTCCTGACAGCCCATCAGCCTGTGGCAATAGCAAATCTTTCAACTCTCCATCTCGTACACACAAATACACTTTCTCCTCAGCGCTCAATATTCTGTGTGTGTGCTTTTACCTGAGTCATGCGCACAGTTCCTAAATCTAAACCGAGTACTCAGTCTTTTTAGCCAATACTTCAGAAGAACATACTTACTCAAAGTTTCATGAAACTCACAGGTCTACCTAGTTTTTGGCTTGGCTTCACTTGTGGTTTGAGCTAGATGCCTTTATTCATCATCGTTAAATAATATAAGTATTCTGGGGCAGCCTGGTGGCTCAGCTGGTAGAGTGCATCCCACATACTTGAGCAACACAGCACCCAATTCCAGCTCGGGTCATATGCTCAATGACCTGTCTGTCTACACTGGGGGCCCAAACTTTTTCCCTCAGAGGGTCAAAAAAGAAATGTTCTTTTTTCTGTTCATTTTGTTCTGACTAGGTAGCTTCTAATTGGAAACAATTGGAAGGAACTTGACCATCCCCCAAACTTCACTTGTTTGACCTAGACCTTTTAAAAATCTATATTTTTTTATCTTTACAATGGCTAAGTATGGTTGACCAGTATTGCAGATAAAGCAGTAATTAATTCGCAGTTTCAGTCACAAAATATGACAACCCCTGATGGGCCAAATCAAACCCGTTGGCGAGCTAAATTAAAGGCCAAAGATAAACTTTAAGAACTACCACCATTACTTCTCTACTGCTGCTCAACTTGGGGCCGTCTTGTATTGTGGATTCCAAAAGTTAAAGTTAAAAAAAAATGTTGTTACCATTCCAAAAAGTTACTTATGCACCTCTGTTTTGCGGCATATGCATGATCAGAACTATACTGCCTATCTCTACTGTGGTACTACAGTATACCCTGATTTAACTTGTAACAGTACTGTGTGGTATCTGTGAGCCTTTTGTTCAGAGTGCGATGACTATGATTAGTCAGCCATCTTACTTCTATTTTTCCACAAAGAATTAGTCTGGTCTCTAAGGATTTGAATGGTATTTTTTCATTATACATTAATGGACACAGAAGAATCAATCCAATTAAATATAGACATTAAAAAAAGCCAGCCCAATTTTGCATTAATAGATGTCTCCTGGGTCAAAATTGCTGTTAATGGAAGCGATCCCAGACCCATTTC
Organism: Rhyacichthys aspro; assembly: GCA_036850595.1. Classification (NCBI taxonomy): domain Eukaryota; kingdom Metazoa; phylum Chordata; class Actinopteri; order Gobiiformes; family Rhyacichthyidae; genus Rhyacichthys; species Rhyacichthys aspro. The sequence goes on along the minus strand of CM072162.1, from coordinate 8,239,343 downwards.
TCTTAGCAAAGTAAATGGGTATGGCTGACCCACAGAAATAAACCTAGACGCCAGATGCTTTTTGCACAACTTTCCACAGGTGATAGGGTGACAGTGCAGAGAAGCAATGAAACAAACCATTATTTTATGAATAAATCCATCCGTTTTCAACATTGAGAACTAAGTCTGGGCAGCAACTTTAATTAAACAGTGGCATTATTCCCAGACATACATTTGCACACAGTGAGCGTTAGTAATATAGATGCAATCAATCCACATTTGAGCCTGTATATAAATGTGGAAGTGGTAAAAGTATACTCGGTGTTAAGCAGAGAAACAGTGTTTGGATGTGTTGACAGGCTAACCGCCGACTGACTGACAGGAAGTATACAAGATGTCAGACTGACTGCTGAGAGGTGTTTGGAGAAGTCTGACGTCAGAGCTTCATCAAGTGTCAGCGCGAGTACAGTGTGTGTACGGCGTTGATGGATAGGAGTATCATTATGTGGGCTTGTTACACTGATGACTGCTAATACTAATTATAAATTCAGTAAGTGATAGCTTATGTGAGATAGCAGCTTATTAAAGAGCACCGTCATTTTTTACAGTCAATCATTTCAACATGCAGTGTGGATATTTACTGTCCTATGCACTCTTGGCTTGTATTTTTTCACTTTCCTTTCCTTTCTTTTCCTTCTCCCAGCCTGTGCCTGGGTGAAAAATGGGCCACATTTCCCTGATAGCCTGTGTGGATGTGGAGAGTATAAATGGCTAATGAATTACAGATGAACATTGACGCAAATTAATCTTCCTGATGTCCCAGGGTTATATGGCAGCTATTTAAAAGTTTAATCAATACGCTGAAGTTGAGAACATGCAGGCGCTGCAGTTGTTTGGCCGCAGTAAACAGCCGGGAGGGAAGCGGCGAAGGCCCCAGCCCAGGGCATGCATCATAATGACAGCTATTTATGTTTAATGGACTAAATATTTTTTATTGGAGGAGGATAAATGTCATTTTCACTCTGCGACTTACACATGGAGACTTTTTCAGTCTCAGGAGTGAGACAGGTGACATCTGTTAAAATGGTCAATGATTACTCCAGATATGACAGGAATAAATAAATAAATATGGATTCACTTTCACTGTGTCACATTAACCCTATTGTATGTGTCACATGGGCTGCATTACAATCAGATTACCATTGCCCTGATGGTATTTCTGTCAAGAGTTTTGTTATGGTTTAAAAATCACATTTAAAGCACGCACCAAATAATCTATTTATATCTTATTTATGATCTAAATGTTTTCATGGTGTGCTGTACATTTAGGGTTTTATTTGATTTGTAAATCCTTCAGAACAGTACATGTTTTAATCACATTGTAAATTGGCTATTGACAGAATTAAAGATTTAGGACAAACCCTCTAACAGCTGTGTGTGTTTATGGGACAGAGGGTTGTCATCTGTCTACTGCCCCCTTCAGAGAAGAGCTGGTCACTCTATCTCATGAAGTTGGCCTGAGCTGATAAAAGGACAGTACGAGATGGATTGTGTTCACAATTATAGTCCTGGCTCACAGCAGTGTACGCCCCCAGCTCATAAGTCACTCCTGTACTTACTCCTACAGCACCAACAGCTGACCCCTCCCCCGCCTTCCCCCACTGTCCAGCCCTGGACATCATACACATATGTCATTATTTTGTTAATTTAGTTTTTTCTCTGCATTTATTTCTGGAATGCTTTTCAGCTCAGATGGGATTGTTGGCCAAACATCCAAACAAGACATGGTGAAGGAGGAGTTTTACAGAGAGCACAAGAGTGCAATGAAAAAAGCAAAAGTGTAGTGGTTGAAAGGGAGGATAGATGTGAGAAGGAGACAGGACAGAAAGTGGGATTGCAGGGAGTGGATTCATGCCGAGAATAGATAACCTTGATGTTAAAAGCTACATCCGTCGGATGTGTCTTTCTGTGACATATTGATGGCCCTTGAAAAGAGTCAAGCTGATTGTATGCAGGGAACAATCATTAAAGCCACTCCATCTCTCCTCGGCCTGACACTCTCTCCTTCTCTTTTATGAGCGAGGAGATGTGTGTATGCACATCGGAGTGTGCTGATTAAATGCTCACTGAAGCAGGCCGCAAATGTTGAGGAATACTTAACACACACAGACACAGATGAAACTAACATGTACTGGAATGGCTTGTCAAATGTAAATCTGACTAAAAAAAAGTTGTTAAAAACAAGAGACAATAAAAGCAATATAGTAACACTCTACGTAGTGTGTATTTGGTATTGTTTAAATAAAAAATGTAGATAGTAATCATCTCAGTCGGCATCTCATTTAACAAAGTGTGCTTTGTACAGTTGCTGTTTAATGCATCCCAGTTATAAAAAAAAAAGAAACAAAATAATTATAATGTGCAGAAATGGGTTTTGACCTAAAGCCTTCATCAGAGTGTAGTACATTTGTCTTAACATTTTTTTGAAGTAAATAGTGACAGTTGCTGTCATTGTATGTATTCACTGGATGTGTGCCTGGTCACTTATTAAGTTATTTTAAGTGACACCAGAAATATTTATACAAAACATCAGTAAAATAAAGTAGTTTGGCTCAGATGCACTGTACTGAGGCTCTGTAGGCTATGCTATAGCTTTGTCACACTGTGACAGAATGGCCCATCAAGCCCCTGCAGAGCCGACACATGCTTTGGGTAATCAACTCCAAAGAGCAGACTGTCTGACTCACAGTGCAACATCCACCAACATCTAACAACTGTACAGACTTTTAATAAAGACGAGGGGGTTAGCTCTTCCCCTTAAAAACAACAAGGTGCTGTGTGACATATGTGCACCAAAGGCCTGATTGTTCCTCCACCGGGGCATGATGGAAACATTACACTCCACATCGCTTTGTTAATCTGTCACTTTAATGGCTGCTCCCACTGTTAACACTGTTTGTGTGCGCCAGATAAAAGTCATGCCTGTGTACAGCTTAGTGATTCAAGTGTGCTCATCCATGGCTTAGCATACACAGAGGACTGTAGCTTTGGCACTTGTAGCACTTGTTATTATGTGTCAGTTCATCAGGTGAAGCTACAGAGGCATGAGCTGGACCTCCGAGGCCTTCTACCAGACTCACTTTGCCTTAGTTATTCTTTGCTCTGTCTCCTAGAGCCACATTTCTCTCCTGATTTCTCTCATAACAAGCGCACTCTCTTGCTGTGAAGAGGATGAAAATTTATTCTGCTGAAGTGTAACTTAGGATGAAGTACAAAATTGGGATAAACCCTCTGGGATGTTCACAATGGCTAATGATAGATAAGTAATGCACCAAAACAGAATTAGGAATGATGGTGGAAAAAAGCTGTTGTTTACAAGTGATGCTAATGACTAGAGAAGTAGAATGACAATTGACTGCTGAAAGTGGCAATAGAAAAGTTCAGCAGTCCTTATAATAACACTTATTTACGGTTTTAGAGTTGGTGTGTCTTACAGCTCTTAGATTTCCAGTCAGTTAAATTAATTGTAACAGTTGGACTTTATTTGATGCTTTGTTTCCATAATTGGTTATAAGTGTATCCAGTTGTGGGCAGATTATTTTGCATCTGTTGCTTATGTCCCTCGGGAAGCCAACTCAAATCCACAGAGACCATGTTAATTCTTTGTATAGAACAGTAAATAAGGAAATGGGATGGCCGGCCAGGCGAAGCATCAGCTGCAGTTATTCCCTGTTATATGAATAATAATAACTTTATTTATATAGCACTTTTCAAAAACATGGTTACAAAGTGCTTTACACAATCCCATTAAAGATGAGGAACACCCACAAAAGACAAAAAAAAAGAAAAAATTAGACAGCAAAAAAAAAAATGAATAAAAGAACAATAAAAGAAAAAAAAAAAAAAGATTTATTACAATCAAAGCAAAAGGTTCCTGCCCGAGGAGTTCAGACTGCGTACTGGTTCATACGGGGACAGTAGTTCTGCTGTGTATCCAGGGGCCAGACCATGAAAGGCCTTAAAAGTAAAGTAAAATCTTAAAAATCCGATCCTAAAACCAATGGGCAGCCAGTGCAGTTCCATTAAAACCAAAGTAATATGCTCCCTCTTTTTCATTTTGGTTAAAAGACTAGCTGCTGCATTTTATCCCCTTGATGTCTCTTGGTGGTGCAATGTGACTATTGGTTGGCTAATTATTCATTGAAATCTTGTGTAACAGAGTAATAATCTACAAAAGGAGTGTCAGAATAGGGTGCTTAAATAAAAAGAATCACTAGAATTATGTCTGTAAAAACACTGACTTTGGGAATCAATAGGAGCCAGGTTTTCTTGGAGCCAACCTTCACTTCCTCATCAGCAACCAATCAAACTGTTTCCTATTCCTCTACTATCTATGACTTTCCCACTGTTTTTTTTTTTTTTTTGTTCTTTCCCTCTCCTAAACTATTCTACCTTTGATCGCAGATTATATTTCAAAACACTGCTGGAGAGTTCCAGGTCACACACGGTCCGGAGCTTTGTGATTGGAGCGTTCCCTCCAATCGTCCTCGGTCCCTATGGGTCTAGTGACGGGCTCAGCAGAGTGTGAAGGCTTACGGGTCCTTTAGCTTCAGTTCCTTCATCTGTGAAGGTTATCTTTGAAAGCCTTTGGACGCAACCTACAAATATATTCCCCTCTAGGTAACATCTTATAGGAGCTTGGGTTCTGGTAGCTCAGCGGGTGATCTCTTTAAGGGCTCCTGGAGAGAGTTAGCTTCTCGGCGGGTAAGCTGTGAATATGTGAAAGAGCCCGGCGCCCTCATGATCACAGCGCTGCGAGACAAGCCCTAGTCCTGTGGTGTCAAACCCAGTCTCCAACCGTGGCACCTATATCCCCAGGCAAATCACAGCAGCTGGAATTCACCCACCCACCTACCCAGCCGTCCTTACCCCCACCGTCCCCAATCCTCCGAACTGTCAGAGAGCCACACGTACACAAGTATATGTACCTCTCTCACACACCGGGGAAGCAGGCAGGCATGGAGCCGGTCCCCGGATTTTATTGGAGGTGACAGCTCCTCACACTTCAGTGTTTGGATCACCTCAAGTAGCTGGGCTATGAGGGGAAATGAGCACTGCTCCACTACAAAGTCCAGATTTAGATTGACTGAGCTTGTCCTCGGGCCTGTGGGCTGCTGCTGCCGCCGCCGCCGCCGCTGCTGTACTGCTCCCTCCGCCTGACAGAACACCCACTACAGCTGCGAGGGACTGGTGTGTATATGCATGTGTGAGTGTTTGTGTGTGCCTGCCGACTGTATATGTGTGTGACTACTTTGAAGAGTCAGAGAGAGTGGGGGGGAATGAGAGCGATGTGTCAGGTTTGGTTAGAATTGAGGGTGGCATCAGAATATGCTTGGCACTAATATGGCACCAGTATCTCTGTCCCCGTCTCTGCTTTCTGTCACTTAGTTGCCATTCTCTCCCCGCCCTTGACAATGTCTCTTTGGATTATGTGATTGGACTTAGCGCTCGGAGCAGCCCTCATCCCTCCACGACACCGCCGCTCCAATAAGTCTCTCTCCAGCCCTGTCTCTGGCCTCTCTCTTCTCAGCGGCTATAATGCACTTGATGTCTATTTAAAAAGCCTGGCGAAAGCTGTATCTGTTCTCCTGTCAGAGGATCATTGACAGCACTAATGCCACTTGTCCTTGCCTCATTTGGCGAGAGGTGACACCTAGCTGCAGCCAGCGCATTCATCAAGTGGCACGGGGAGCGCTGTGACATCAGAGTCAGAGCAGGCCAGCCGCTCAGCTTTGGGCAGTCTTCATGAAGACACCTCCAGGTGGCCATCTTGGTTTTAGCCACCACTGTCCATGCGTGTTTTAAGGTGTCTTGTAGTTTTGGAATATTGTTTGTAGGGATAAAATTAAAATTGTGTCTCTCAGTGAACCATTACAACTTGCTTTAAAAGCTCCTCTCATTTGAAATTATGCAAATGTTTATTTTACATTGATTAATAGAGAAAGCCTGTGGTGTTTTTACTTGTGGGGTTTCAAAGGCCTATTTAATACTCAAACACTTGGTAGATTAGCCACACCCTTGTCTTCCTGCCAGTGAATTGCTGTGATGCTCCAGCAGCCCTGTGTGTTTAGTGTAGGTTGATGTGGGTAGCTGTAAGCTTGTTACTGTCAGGTCTTTGCCCTAAGGCCACTGTGGAAAAAAGGCGCTCATCTTTTCCAGCAGCACGTTTTTATTCCCTATAAGGAGCTGACCCACAGCCTTTCAGGTCCAGCCATTTAAAGCTACCTAGTGGAGTTTGTGGAGTAAACAACACTGGGTTGTTTACATTGTGCATTTCTTCATTCATTAGATTGTTAGTATCTAAAAATATATCTGTGTTGCTTTCTATTCCCATTCTTAAGTGTCAGACAAACATTATTTTTAGTAGTACTCATACTTGAGACAGTAATGTTCTTTGACATACTACGTTGATGTCTTTAGAGTTATGCTCTTGGAGTGAGTCCAGTAAAAATACAAACACTATCTGTGTCTTATATAAACCATTGTAAAACTCACTATACTACACTACCCTGTATTGCTACTCAACTATACTATACTATACTATACTATACTATACTATACTATACTATACTATACTATACTATACTATACTGTACTATACTATACTATACTATACTGTACTGTACTGTACTGTACTGCACTGTACTGCACTATACTGTACTGCACTATACTACTTACGTACACGTACGTACTGTACACTGTATGTTTTTTCTATTTTTTTTTCTGTTCTATACTATACCATACTATACTATACTACAATACACTATACCACACCATACCATACATTTACTATACCACACTATACTACACTACACAACACTATACCACACCATACTCATACTATACCATACTATACCGTACTATACTATACTACAATACACTCTACCACACCATACCAAACCATACTTATACTATACCACACTATACCATACCATACTGTGCCATACTACACTACCCTACCCTACACTATACCATACTATACCATACCATATACTACTATGCTATGCTATGCCATTGTATATACTCTCTATACTATATTCTGTTTTGGTCCATTAATATATATACTATTCTATACATAACTATTTACAATGCTATATATAATATCCCATTCCATAACACATATCATTACTCATATGCTACACTTGACTTAATGTACTTTGTAGTTTTCTAACTTCAAAATGCCATTGGTCTTGTTTCTTTAGGTCAACAGTTAACCTCTATTTGAACTCTTTTGTGTTTCAGGTGTATTCGCTAAGTGTCGCTACATCTACTACGGCAAGCACTCAGAAGGCAACAGATTCATCCGCAACGACCAGCTCTGATGGTGACGAGACCTACCTGCACCACACTGGGGACCAACCAAAGCAAATGTAATGGTATCAGTGTCTTATTTAGGATTTGGTAGATTTGTGTGTCACCTGATCTCCTGGTAAAAACAGCTTTATCTTTATCATCACTTGAGTTATGTAAGGGTGTGATGTCTTTTCTCAGATCTCAATCCAGTCTCCTCTCTTGAGCTATTGCCCCCTTCGAGCTTAAAGAGTCAGGGATGACACTCCAGCTGACATTATTGCCTTTAAGCATCAGCAAACCTACAACAAGTACACACAAGCGTTCAAACAAACAAAACCCCCACACAAGGACAGCTCTCCTCTTCCTCCCTCTGTCTCTCTCTTACACATAGTCAGTGACAAACAGAGCCCACCAATTGCGTGCTTTTCTTTGACAGCCATGATGGATCACCTATCTACTGCTGCCACTAATCAAGGGTGAAAGGGGTGACGGTCACACACCTGGGGCCTGACATGGGCTCATCATTCTCCCGCTGTCTCTTTCTCCTTCGCCTCTGTTGCTCTCTGTCAAGACACACACATCTGCTGTTCAAAACATTAAGACATCGCAAAGACATTGACACCAAAGTTATTTAATATTCCACTGTAGGATCAAATGCAAGGCCAGATCGATATAGGTTAGTGGTTTTTAAAATGAACATTTTTGTAAGAGTAGTGTCTGCCATGTGCCATGATACAGCTGATGAATAATGCAACTTTGAATCTTCAAAACATTCCAGAACCAACTGTAATGAAGAACAAACTGTGCAATGAATGAATTCCAGATAGATTTTTGTTTTGATATGATCTTTTTATATTTGATATCAGACAATTGCACTGTTATCACATGTAATACCTCCAATGTCAAGGTAATTCTGTTCTTATTTTAATGTGCAAAAAAGTATATTAAAAAATATATTGAAAAATGTTATATGAAAAATAACAGCCTTCATATCAATACTCTGTTTATGCTCAATGTCATTTTTAATCAGAAATGAATAGCTGGAATGAATGATGCTGTGAATGATCATGTACAATTGGCTGATTAAAAATATTTTACTACAACCACTCCTGTTATGCTGTTGAAACCTGCCTCCGGTGCTTTCACATAATTCCTTATGCTTCAACAGTTCCCCTTTGCCAATGATCAAATGTCCATCACATTAATGCTTACAGGGGCAATCAACATTTTATTAGCCTGTAACGCTCCTGGTTGAGGCTGAGTAATGTGTCTGGCTGTGAAAACACAATGTGCAGCCATGAGCTGCAGATGACATTAACTCTGGAGTGATGGAAAGTGCATTAATAAACCTGGGTGAAGAAATGGTAGGGGCTCACTGTAAGAGACATATGAAAAATAGCATGTGTCGTTTGGAGTCAGACTATAGTGTGTCAGTCAGCCACAGAAGAATGAAGAAAAGGTCAAAGACAGCCATTCTCAGTGTTTGGTTACTCTGTCAATATGTGTTTGTTTCTTGTTTCTGTTAGCTAACATGTGCTAGTTTACTAACAGTGTACGGCACGTCCTCGTGCTCATGTGTCCACCACTTCCAGCCCAACTGTGTGGCCATATTCTGGCTGACATGCCATTCAGGAGCTTGGTCACTAGTGCCGGCGTTTCAAAATGACAAGGTTTATTTGTCTGTATTTTGATATGCTCAGAGGAAACCGGGACTGACAGCCAGAGGAGGCAGGAAGAGGGGAGCCACAACAAGTTCCCCCCCACACGACACAAAATGTCATCCTTCCCCTGGCTGCAGCGCGCACCCAGCCATCCTGCTGAAAAGAGCAGACATTTAAAACTTTGTGACATGTGTCAGAGGCACTGCCATTGAGCCAGTGCCACTGACGGAGCTGGAATTGACAGGCCCCGAGTCACCGGAGCTGGCTGGGGGACACACCAAGTTTGGTGCGTGTCACTTCCTATCTTCGTCAGGGACGCATCTGAAGCTGCCACAGCAACACAAACTGCATTATGGGATGGGCGGGCAGTGGCACAGTGGCCTGACATATGCTTGACGTGGATCTTTGTGCATGTGAGTGGATGAATGGGAGGCTGGCATCATGGATAGTAGATTAATTAAAGTTTACCTGTAGGCAGTGCCCTCTGTGACCTGTAGTTCTCTGACTGTCTGTGCGTCTCCAGGACTGAACAAATGGCATTCACTCCATCATCAGAGCAGATCACTGACATTCTGCTGCTGTAGCCTGAAGGCCTCTTTAGTGGCCGATGCTTCTCTGCAGCCTCCCAACCTGAATCTCTGCTCAGATGTCCTTAAAGCCTGCTTTCTCAATTGTATCCATGTTACATTTTCAGAAAGGATTGATATGTGTGAAATATTAACTTGTTTCAAAACAGCATGTTGACATCCCATATAAAAACATGCTGTGTTCTAACTAACAATAATATATTATTCTGCATGATCAACACCTGCTTGTGCTTAGTATCAACCATCAAAGCATTTGTTGTATTCATGTGATCCTCAGAATCTGGGAAAATCATTTTTTTCCAATTTGAAAAATGCAGATGAATCATAATTTTACATAGTTCAAAAGCTATGTATTCAGTACAAAACTTAAAACCTAACTTTTAACGGCTACAGATATACTTGTTTTTAAATAGAAAGAAAGGTGGCATCAAATCAGATTTTTTTATTTTTTTTTTTACCCGGTTAATAACTTAATTTTTAATAACAACTTAGATTAAATTATATTTTCTAGTTGAATACATGAACAAAAATGACTCATAAATGACTCAACAAATAAATAACATGTATAGGTGGAAATGAAAAGATGTTTTTGTGATCTAGGTTTTTACTCTCTTGATTCAAGCTGTACATTCACACTGCAGCAGAGAAGGCTCCACCTCTCCAAAAGGCACGTTTTTCTACCACTGTCTGTCACCAGAACTAAGGACCAATCATGGTGTCAGTCGGCATCAGCCCGCAGCCCTGATGACTGATTGGCACCGGCTAATGCAAATTTACAAGAGGGTTGCACCGAAAAAAGGGAGCTTGTCTTTATGAGTGACACGTGGCCACTGATAGCAGCGCTGCAAACAGGACCGGGCTGAGATTTAGATTTAACTGTCCCCCTATCCTTCCCTATTCACGTACCTGGAGACATTCAACTGCACAGCGCTGTCTCACTTGATCCAGAGAAGAAGCCGAAGGGGGAGAAAAAAGTGTCCCTATTTCCGGGGGCCTGTAGGTCCTGGATGAGTAACATTTGTCATTCAGGCTCGTGCCGTAGTAATTAGCTTGTCACTGGGCATCAGGCTGAGCTGGCTCTTTCCTCTAAGAAAGATGGACAGACTGACACGGGCGCTGACAGCCAGTCGATAATGTGGCAATTAATGTCATAAATAATTCCACTGCCAATTACATCAAAATGGACTTTCACAGAGCGGGCCCTTATCGTTGGCTCTGATTCAGGGGACAAGCGTCTTCAGCCCCTCTATAATTACAGGGCTTTTTATATGGAAATCCGTGTGTTTACGGCACAGAGGTGAAGCATGGGAACAAGGAGACAATAAATGTAACATGCTAACGAATCCGTGTTTGGTGCCCTTTATGGCAGGGTTTTTCCAACGGGTCACGTAGCAAGGACCGGCAGGCATTTCAAATGTCACCGGCAGATGTCTGTGAAGGGGAAAAATAAAACAAGCTGATTTGAAAATGCAGACAATTATGTGAGAGAGATCGATGGGAGCTGATATTCTAAAGGTTGCAAAAGCTTAAGCAACAGTGAGAATATTGATCCGGCCGCCCCATCACTCGGTGGGAAAAAATGATATCTATTCGCTGTCTGTGAGATACAGGTTAATCAATGGGAGCAGGTGAGAATACATGATGGAGAGGGAATCGGAGGAGGAGCCTTCTGAAGGTTCTGTATGATTGAAAGGGAAAAGGATTTCTCCTTACATTTCTTACAAACCACTATTCCAAATGTTTGCAGTTTGCAGACTCACTTCTACGGAGATTCAAAAGACTGCATTGAACCCTCACTGTAAATTTCTGCACCCTCAATTGAACGGCCCAATGTTTATGTTACATTATAACAGAAAAGCCATCACTTATATGTCCCTCTGAAATTTACTCATGATGTACTTCCACTTTTGGAAGAATATTATCCAGCATTTTATTACAAAATCATAAGACAAGCTAATATATTTGAAAAATCATTTTAAAAAAATATAAGTATATATATATGTACTGAATTGCAATGTATTCATAGTGCTGAAATGTTTTCCATTCCTGTGATGCAAAGTGAATGAAAATCCTTGCATTATCTGCTTAATGTATAGACGAGAGTTGGCAAGTCTACGTTTGAATGACTTTTATTCTCACATGCTTTACAGAGTGCCTCTGATGATATTTTTTCATCTAAACTGTGCCAGTTTTGGCCAGTCAATTGTTCTGTTTTTCCTCTGATTCCATGTGGCCTCATTCTTGATTTTTGTGACATTCAACGACACTATCAGCGCATTGAAGCTCTCACTTTATTGTTCTTTGATGGTGGTTTTAAGGTAGGACAACCCTAGCTGATGCTGGAGGGTCAATAACTGGGGTTTGTAACGTAAAATAAAATAAAAATTCAAATTAATATAAATATGAGTGACTGATTCCCTTTCGATCATATATCCAATCTTTTAAGTACCAAAGCAGCAGCCTGGAGTTCAAGTATTTTAAAAATGTTGTGAGGTCATAAATGACTCCTGTCACATTGGTTCATTTGTGGATACACTCAACTAATCACAAGAATGGATATACAACAAGAACCCACTGACCAATGAGAGCACACTGAGGTTAAGGGGAGGAGGCTTAAAGAGACAGACACTAAAGTAGGGTATTTTCATTTATGGACTGAGGACATATCAGACTAACGAAAGAATCATAATTGTAAGAAACCTAATATACAGTATATACAGCACCTAAAAGAGTATAACCTCTAAATCTGGCTCTTTTTGCAATTTTATCTTCAAAACTTTTGTTGCCAGTATCGTATCTCTTTAAAGGGGCAACCCTTGACATAATGGTTCATTATATCTATTATTGTAGTCCTTCATGATTTGCTCCAAACCAAAGCATTAATTAATTCGTACATGATTTCACATAATGTGAGGGAATAACAGGCGAAAAGGTGTGAATTTGCTTTGAAATGTGTCTTATCCGGCGCCGGCGCCTGTTTCCGTGGCTCATTTGTCTCGACAAGTGACTGTGTGGCTCTGAATGGTCCCCATCAGCCTGACACTAAACTCTTCTGTGAAATGTATGAGCAAATAAAGTGAGCTCAGCACATGTAAAGCTCTCCTAATGCATTGTGAAACAGCCTTAAACGCGGTGGATGTGGCTCGGGGACGGGAAGGTCGCTCTGATGGTAATATATGGCCTGCGCTCACAAGTCTCAAGGTCGTGTCACATTCGCCTACATAATGCATGACTTCCCGTTACTCTTACCGACTCCAATCATGGCCGCCGAGCCTTGAGATGAAAATTTGACTAAGTAAATCAGCCACCTCGCTGGCATTTCTATTACCACTGTGTGCGCTGACAGAGAAGATGAATACCACTAAATAAAAACACGTGGTAACAAATCATATTTACTGCTCTCTGAGTGTGAGCTGCTTATTGTTATTCTTTCATATCGCTGCTCGGCTCCCGCTCCTGTTTGTGCCGCGCGCCGATGTCTTCTTTGTACTTTATGTAGATGATGTGTCACTCCCCCACTTGTCACTGTCCCCTTGTTAGATTGTGTGTATAATTATTGTGTCATTTATTGCATGAGAATTGCTTGCTTTGAATAAAGCGGTTAAATGACCCTGTTAGCATAATTAATTTAAGCATCCGGAGGGGGTGCAAAGTCGCACTCTCATGAATATTAATTATTGTCAGCGCTAAATTTTGTCTGACAACAATGCAACATGTTTGTGTTTTGAACTGATGTGTTGTTTGATGAAATTAGGGCTAAGATTTTGTGTCTGAATGCAGAGGACCATTGATGAAAGCACTGTTCCTGTTTATTCAAGACAATGGGTGTGTTTTCACTGTACTATTATTTATGTATACTAAATACATATTTGAAATTCACATCAAAAAACATATACACTTTCAGTACCCCATTTTCTTTGACACGACATAATCAACATTATTATTTGTTTTCAGTCAATAATTCAGAATGAAAACAGTGATAATAGTACAGAAAGTGAATGGAAATATTACGCAAATATAAAACAGCACTTCTTCTGCTTATCAGAGGCCGGGTCACGTGGGAAGCACTATAAACAGAGATAGCAGACTTCTCTCTCCCCAGACACTTCCTCTAACTCTTCCAGGGGGAATACTCTGCGTTACCTGTCCAACCGAGAGACATAGTCCGTCCCGCATGTCCCAGATCTTCCCAGGGTCCGCTCTTGGTGGGACATGCCCGGAACACCTCCCGACACAGGTATCCAGAAGTCAGGAACAGATGCCTGAGCCTCCTCAGCTGGCTTTTTTTTTTTTTTCCCCCCCCCTTTCCCTTTTTTTTTTGTGTTTTTTTTTTTTTTTTCCGGTGGGGTGGGTGGTATTTCCTGCGGCGCTCTCATCCTATCTCGAGGGGGTGGGGGGGTCTTCCGAGGGGCGCCTTGGCCTCGGCCCGTGACAGTGACATACAGGAGCAGTGGGTTTTTGACACTCGGCCGTGACTAATGGTGAGGAAAAGGTGAGTGAAGAGGTTGGGAGGGGGTCTGGTCTTTAAAGACATGGAGATGGAGGCCCACGGACCGCCACCCGACCCCCGAGGCTGTGTCGTAACACGTAAATGAAATCCTTGAATCATGAATACTCCGATGGCGAGCGGATATTTACTGCGGCCGCCTTTGTTTTTATGGAAGTAATATTAGCGGTCAGTGAGAAGCTGGTGTTTTAAGAACGCTCTTGTGTGTCTGAAGGGATGTTATTGACTTTCATTTGTCTTCGACACAAGTGCTCCTCCAACATTTGGGATTAAAAACTGTCTTTGACTAAAAATAAGACGCATGCAACAAAAAGGTGTAATTTTGAGTCTGTCTGGTGTTACAGATATTTATTTTATGTTAATCTTTATGCCGTCACGAAAGTAAATAAATGTCTTATCACAAAAACAAAAACACATTTGGCTTTTCTGGTTTAAAGTCTTGCTGTATGACAATTGTAGAGGGGCTACAGAATCTCTCAACCTCAAGGCCTACTGGTACATTAAGGGCCCCTTCTCAAAGGTTTGCCTAGGGCCCCAAATTTGCTAACCCCGCCGCTGAATACCAGAAACAGGTTGGCACTACGCAATTGCAAAAAGTACAGAACAGAGTCAACATTAGTGTAGTAGGATGCACTCATTTTGGCAGAAAACTGTTAGCAGTAATCCTACAAAGAAACCAATCGAGACAATCTAAAAAAAAGGCTTGGTTTCCATTTATTATTTACCCTTTACGAGCCTCATTTTAACTCGAGCGCTGGAAGTTAAGTACAACTTCATTGAGTCCCGAGTTGTTTCTCACCGCTCATTCACCATTTCCAATATGCAGATTTGACGCCAATAGCAAGAAATATCGATCCAGCTCCGTCGAGTTAGTTAGAATGTCCCTGAGCCAAAGCTTTTATTGGGTTGTTTTACTTCTCCTTCTCCATGTGTGGGTAAAGTTCAGCCGTGAACCTTCGTGTTTGGGTATTAGCATTTCTTTTTCTCTCAGACGAACGTATAGCCCTAACCTTGTGTGTCTTTCCAAACACATCGATCCGGCTGTGTGAGAAGAGCCACAGATACAAGAGCGAGTGCAGAGGCTAAATTTGAACTAATACTCTTTTCCATAATAGGACCTCATTATTTCCTTCTTTTACGATAACAGCTGCACTCTACGCAACAAGGAAGCCTACAGAGTATTGATGGCGGAATCGGTCAGCTCCTAAATACACCGCTAATTCATTCTTTTGAAAGTAAGTGACTCTCAGAGAGCATTGCATTTTGCAGTGGTTTGTTTAATCCAGTGCAATAAACACTGGAAACATAATAGCCTACATATTGCTCCCAATCTATTCTTTATTTGAATACCATATAATAATAATAATAATAATAATAATGGCTGTTTAAAAATAAAGCTGTTTAAAGGGACTCTGGGGTCAAGTTTTTGCAAAAGGAGGTCGATGAGACACTTAAGATATTATTCCCTACTGTAGGTAATTATTAGAGCAGTCACAGTTTGGAGAAGCAGAAAGGAGCGATGACATTAGCCAGGCCAGCCATCCGTACTTTTGTCCTATTCTGTGCCAAGACAGAATTAGTCTGGTCCCTCTCAATCCAAGTTTGATTTCCAGAAGGAAGAACAATCGGGCACATTAAACCAATCAGAGAAATGACGAAAATAATCTGACAACAAGACTAGTTTCACTTCTTTATGAGTCATCACAAACACTGCCTCATTTGAGATAAATGACTAGAATCAGGTGGAAGACAGGCTCAATGGGAGGGGTTCCAGGGTCAGGCAGGCCACACTCCAATGACACAGGCTTTGTGCTGTAACGCGTCACAACAACTAGCATCTAGCTTCTAGAAGGCCAACAACGTGTTTTGCCCAAAACAAATAGATCCTGCGACACTTTAGTTTTTCATTTACACAAGAACAGTGTCCTCATTCCACTGCTGAGAATTACAAATACTGCACAAAGAGCTAAGTTTAAGTATTGCCTAATGACTCCAGCTCCTCTTCGATTATAGTAAAGTAAAGTAAATAGCCTACCTACTTTTTACATTTTAAGGTTAAGGTTAAGACTTTCTTGATTCGTCTCCCTAGGGAGAAATTTGTCTTAGAGCAAGGGCCAGTTGCATACATAAATACATACAAACATCAAAACGTTAAAACAATGTGACAGGACGATATAAACAGACAGAAACAAACAATGCAGCTGGGCCCCTCTCTGCGTCGCCTCAGTGCAGCGCCACATATTTATCCAATAAGATTATCAGTGTGTGCTCTTTAGTTCCACAAAATAGGTGATAAATAACATAAAGTGACTTTAATGGCTAAGGTTTGGAGTTTATTATTCAGCAGTAGACGGGGTGCAATTCTCAGAATCAGTACAAACTTCAGAATATTTTTTTTTAGATTATTTAATTTTCCAGCTATTATATGCCAATTGTCTGAATGATTTATATCTGGACATTTGTTAGCACTTAAAGTGAAGGGGATGGAAATTCTTGCAGGGATGCAGATCTCAGCATAACACGGTATCCACTGCATTGTGGTGTCAACTAGCAATAAGGAATCCTCAGTGAATACGAGTACAGAATGATGGCAAAAGTATTAGATATAAAGCTTCATACTGAGGACAGATTTGATCAACACTGTTTTCATAGAACTCCAAGTTTAAAAAGCAAGTTGTTTTTTGGTGCTCACCTTGTCCATTCCGTTTGTTGTAATGACTGTAGCAGCAGAGGTGTTCACAGCGCCTCTACTGGCCTGGCATAGACATAACACAGTTTTAACAGCTGAGTGTAATTATGGGAACACAGATGTTTTGATTACACTACTGGCCAGCGTTTGTGTAAATGCTCTCTTAAATTGTAAATATAACTAGATATATGGGTATATATGTATCCATGTTATTATTGTAAAATCAGTTTCTCATTGATACAGCCTCAGAACTTACTATAGGAGATACATTTCAGATTCAAAAGCATCTATTCGAAGCACATGTACAATATCCAGCTCAAACCCTTTAGTTAATCCTTATTTCAACAAAAACATATCCCTTACTTTTCATTCAAGCCTAGTACACAACAGCTGCTGTGTCACATCTACTTTATTTGTTTGTGTGCTTGATACTGAATCAACCCATCAGTTTGCGAGAACTTTTTTTTCCAGAGGAGCACAAATATTCAACGCAAATTACAAATGGCAGCGGTGGGTGGAAAAAAAAAAAAAGGAAAAAAAAGGGAAAAGCCAACCTCTGTGCCTTTGTTGTTCTCCTTTAATTCTGTTAATCGCCCCCAGGTAAAGATTAGCTGCTCTTGCCAATTTAACTCAGCCTCAAATGATGCTGCTACAAGGTCACTTTTTCTCTTTCTTCCTCTTGTCTCCTCATTGGCCCTCCCCTCTACCTCCTCCCCCCCTCATCCATCCATCCGTCCATCTATCCGTCTATCCTCCCGGCCTGTTCCTCCATCTCCCTTTTCCGTGAGCAGGATTGAGTTGTCATGTACTTCTAATAGGCAGCACAGGGAATCATTAGTCCACCTCGGCTCCCTGACTGATGGGTATTTCACTCCAATCATCTGTGTGCGAGTTTGTGTGTGTGTGTGTGTGTGTGTGTGTGCGACCCCCTCCAATTCCCCCCTTCCTCCAAACGAGCCCCCGTCTGTGCACAATGCCCGCCGCTATTGACAGAGTGTCAGAGCTGAGGGGAGATGTCTTAATCAACTTGGACACACTGGGCATTGATTTGACAAGCTGCTGTAATGACCTTCTTGTTTTCGTAAAGGATCACTGTTTATCTGGGCCACGGCTGGTGCGGCTGGGCATGCCTCATTGTCATGGAAACTATTATCACGGCCGAATTGGGACCGAGCTCTTCGGGAGTGGTCGGATCTCTTCCCTCGGCTGTCACCGGTCTGAGCGCATCTCGATATCGATATGTTTGGGTGGAGAAGCCGAAGATGGTCGTCAGGGGTCAAAGGCAAACGCAGAAGGCTGGTGTCAACATCTAGAACGTTATGGAAATCATTACGGACGGGATGGATTTTGAGTCTCAGTTTCCTGCCTGACAGCACTCGGGGTGAAATTATTTTAAATCTTTGCGGCCATTGATTGGCTAAATGACCCATAATGACATCGTAACCTGACAGTTAAGATTCTCGGGGCTAAATTGAGGAGGATTACGTTTTCAATTGACATAATGATTGTCAAAGTGCTCAGAATGGCGTCTGATTGTCCGGGGTAAAAAAAGAAAAAAAAAAATCTGACACTCAACCAAGCCACCACAATCAAATATTTTAGTTTCTGTAAAACACCAATAAAAGTATCAACATTTTAGAGGCCCCCAGATAGAAGAACATTGTAACATGGTTAATTAGAGACAAAAATACAAGTGTAAATATGAACATTTTCAGGCCATGTCTAATGCTATTGTCTGTGCATCTTTTATACATACTGTTGAAGTACTACTGACTCTATATGATTATATTTAGGCAACAGCACTCAGAATAGACTGTCCATTTAGCTCCATTGTGTAAAATGTTGTAGTAAATGGTGTATATTATTTAAATAGTGTATGATCAAATCAAAACATAACAAAAGTGAGTGCATTTTAGTTCTTTTACTTCCTGGTTGTGGTCCTACAACAGACTAGAGCGGACAAACAGAGCACTGCTGGAGGAGAAGCACACTCATGTTTCTGTCTGAGCACACATTCTTATATGAAGGTTTAAGGCATTAAATTAATTTTGTTTAAACATTTTGAAGCTCTATTACTTCCTGATTATGACTTCTTAACTGACAATTCTGACTTTTTATCATAATAATGTCTAACGTCAGCTATTGGTTGTTTAATTCAAAAAGAGATTATGTGGAAGTTGAGTGCTTTAGAGGGAGCTTATCAAAAAACAATGAACTTGAACATTTACACACCCTGGAAAAGATTTAAGCAAGAAAAGGCTCACAAACAACAAAACAATAAAACCATTTCTGCTTTTCCAGTCATGATTATACCTTTTTATTTCATAATTTTGTCTTTTTAAAGTCATAAATTTTACTTTATAAGTTACAATTATGAGATAAAAACTTGATTATGACTTTTGTGTCATAATTCTTTTTTTTTCTGTGGTGGAAATGGTCTTTCATATGAGTACACGCAGCGATTTGTTTGTATTAATTAACTTTTTGATGATTTGCGATTTTGTGGATTCATCAAATGTTCAAACAGTTTATGATTTATTTATTTGGCCTTTATTTGTAAAGGAAGATGTTACCTCTGTATTTCTTTAATTAAACTGTAACCCACAGTAAACTACAACCAACAGAGACTGGGACACGAACAACAAATAAAGGTTATGTATTTAAAAAATGTTCAGAACTCCACTATGGGCATCATTTGATTCATCTTGTAAAAATACTAGCTCCACATATCCAGAGTCTGTTAAAAGGTAAAGCCCGGGTTCACCCTCAGTCCAGTGCCACCAGGCCTCAGCCTCACCTTTTGTTTTTGTACTCGGTTCACGCTCCCTCAGATAAAGACACAGCGGAGTCGATTTGCAGGGATCTCAGGTTTCGACGGCGCTGTCAGCTTCTGTCAGGCCGATCAGCCTCCTCTGAATGAGCTGCACAGCGGACGGTAAATATTATTGGCATTCTGACACCCTCTCGCTGCGACCAACTGTGTAAAATTGTTAATAAGGAACATGATGGAGCCGCTGCGAGCTGTCGGGAGGATGGAAATAACCTCGCTCTCCCTGGCAATTATCCAAAAGAACAGGACGAGGACGGATGATTTAAGTCCTCAGCAGAGGACTCGTGGAGAGGTTTGTTTTGGCAGAGCCGGCCTGTAAAAGACATGGAGGTCACAGGATAAACATGTCCTCCTGTCATCTGTACAGCTCCTAAAGTGTACACTGTTTGGACAAATGATTAAATAAATACAAGCAGTGATGAGATACTTGAACATTTGGGGGCTGTTGTACATTCTATAAGAAACAATCTCATCACGTAAAGGTTAGAGTTTAGCGTGACTCAATCCTGGATGACACTGCAGGGTTTCAGAATCTTACCTGATTTTGAGCAGATAATTGTTTGCGTTGTCAACAGTGTGAACAGCTCTTGGGTTTTCATGAAACAACAATAACAAATTAGAACTGGTGTTAATTGTGATGTTATAAAAAGAGATTTTGTGCTACTAAAAACAAACAAACAAACAAAACAGTGCCAAGTTGTGAGGTAACCTATAATACCTGTGAAAAACTACAAACAACAAGAGGTGAATACTCAAGACATTTTCTCTTTTAAAGCAGCACTGCATACATTTTTGCCCCAAAATATATATTTTCATAATCATTTAATGGTTCTTAGACATGAGATCAGTAGAATCATGTCTATCTCACTGACACAGAACCCTCAGCTGGACGGAAATCTCCAATGTCACTTTCCTGTTGGTTGGATGTGGTCTCATTGAAAAACATTATGTGAGTGACACTTATTACAGAATTCAAACAGAAGATGCAGAATTAGGCCAATACAATGGACCCTTGCAGAGTTGTATCTGTACAAAATACACTAAAATGACCCTACCATGTTTTTATCTTCCAAACTTGCCAGGTTTGGTAGTTTCTACTTGAAAACAAACATCTGTAAAAGAGTTTGTAGAGGGATCTGCACCCTCTATGGGATAAAAGCTACACAGGGTTGCTTTAATTATCAGAATTATATAATTGGGTTGGCACTTTAAAGTAACCTCATGTAATCCAAGCACTTTCCCAGCCCCTCTCTAGTGATGTTTTTGTGAAAATAATATAAAGGTACATTGTGTAATTTTGCAGATGAAGAAAATGATGTCATAAAACAGTTAAAGTTATTCATGAGCAGATTTGAGGATTTTTAACAGAGAAAAAGTCTGAAAATATAAATATATGAAAATCAAACCATTTTTTCAGCTGTCGGTGGCCTGTCAGACATACACCAGATGTTAGTTTTTACATTGCGCTCTAAGGGGAAATCCTTTTTGGGTCATGTGGGATGTGTTTGCTGCAATACCTCAAGTAGCCACTGGTGGAACTGGTGACAGAGGAGAGGGAGTAATACCCCATCCCAGACAGAACCCACTGGAAGTTCCATTTCTTCCTGTTCCTAGAAATACTGGACAAACTGAGCACCTCATGTATCTTTTTGAGCACACACTGTTTCATCACTGATTAATGCACTCAAGTCAATTCCCCTTCAAACCTATTTATGCTGTATTTTTGTGTGTTTATAGACCATGTCCCTGCAGGGCTACCATAGCAAAAAGGCACCAAAGAAACCTCCCCAAACTTTAAGAAGGTTCAAATATGATCTTTCTACGTTCACACTGCACTGAGTCGGGTATGAGGTTGTTGAAGAATTTTACCCTGTCCATAAGTCCTGAGGTGTTCTGATGTAAATAAAGGATGGAGACTGTCTGTTGGTTTGAAAGAGGACTAGTTTATAAGAAATGACATTTGAAGATACTGAAAGTAGGCCATTAGTCAATGAAAAATATATTAGCGATATGATATGAGGCGTCTAAGCCATTATCAACTAGAACAAAGAAGATATGGTTGAAACAATGCATTAATAACAGTATAGTTAGAGCAGAGTTTGAGCTCAGATTGGCCTGGTTATCCTGTACTATGAGCCAGTCGTCAGGTTTTTTTTTGTTTTTTATTGAATCCCTCTGTTATTAGTTTGGTCTGTTCCTCGGTGAAAGTCTCAAAGTGACACTGCGATAAGAAGAACGCCGTTGTTTCCCTTGCATACAGCAGGTAAGTCATTATTTTTAAAGCCGTAGTATCTCCAAGTGGCAGAAGGACACATTGATAGCGGAATAAAGTACACAATCGTAAACATTTATGCCAGTATTTCTCACTGTATGATTACATTTTTATGGTTCATATTCCGATACGGCTTGTTTTGGCTGCCAGCGCCGGAGCAATGCGACAGGCCCAGAGGTGGCATTTTTCCTTTGCTTTATGGGCCGCCGCCGCCGCCGTCGAGAGAGGAGAGAGTCCTGCGCCGTTTTGTTCGGTAAACACACTGCCAAGCTAAATGGCTGATCAATCAATTTCAGTGGGATCGATCTGCATCAGTTCTGGCTGCATGCACACACCCGGAGCCACTTTATTGTAAATCAATCATTTTGAAAACATCTCACACAGGGGCCCCCGTCCTCACTAACAAGCCATCAATTCAAGCTGCCTGTGTAGCACCCTTATCAGGCCACAAATCAACACGCGCACAAACATCTGCTCCATTTCCATCGCTTTCGCCGCCGCGCTCCGTCTCTCCCGCCCCCGCCGCTCCAGACCGAGCGTCGCAAACGGGATCGGAGGGGAGGCAGGCTGCTGCGAATCTTCACCGCACCACTTAAGATAACCCAAGGGTAATAGTGTTTGCACATTTGAGAGAGAAATGAGGACAAATGCCAGGGCGGGTCATATATTCTCCTCGTGAGCGGCTGTTTGACGTCGAGAGTGTGAAATTGCACACTTCAGCCGAGGAGTGTGGAGGACGGCCCGCGGAACCGCGCGAGGGCCGCTCCTGTCCTTACGCCGTCTCAATAGTCATCCTGCCTCATCATAACACCTCCGAATTGGTGCTGCCCGTGTTGTTTGAGGGATCCTCTGGAGATGCAGCGGTGTACCCTTGACACGGGCGACACTGGTGCGTTCATGTCGTATATTATTTCAGGTTTAGATCTTTAAACTTTGCCGCTGTTTAATGACACACTTATCAATGCAATGGCTTTGAAAGAGGATTACTGCCACTGTTTATCATCGGAAATATAGAATCAGCGAACTCACATTAAGATACTACACGTGCGACGTACGGAGATACCTGCGATGATGTCCTTTCCTCACTCGCTGTCAGCGCTCCCGCAGAGAAATATTTATTTATATGGGGCAATATGGAACAAATGCGATTCGGATTCTATTCCCACCCATCAGCACAGATCCGGCCTGATTGACAGCATGACAGGTGAAAGTGATGGAGCAGCTAATAGCATGTCAGTAAACGTAAATCAAGACTAATGCTCTACTCAATGGATAAGAGGATTGGCGCTCTGACTCGGACTACGGGGTCACGACCCGCTCCCAAAGTGAGGATTGGTAAAATACAAGCTACATTCATCCAAGATGTCCTCGGTGACAGTCAAGGTCACACACACACAGTCTACTGCTTCTTTTTAAGACCAGTCTGAGGGATATTGGGGGATCTGTCATGGCAGGACACTAAGGCTTCTGATTTTTTTTTTTTTTCACATCATAATATTCGGCTGTCTTTAGTATTTTGGACCCTACAAAACAAGTATAATGTGCATGCTGACATAATAACAAAATGAGTGGCTGTACAAGTAGGAAGTAAATACAAGTATACATACTGCCTTCAGTTTTAAACGTGGGGTGTGTAGATTTGGCCATTTTGGAGACATCTGGTGGGGAAAGTGCACACTGCAGTTCAAAGTCCTCATGTGTAGTGCTTCAGAATAGCTATGGTAGCCCTGCAGGGACAAAACAATAAACAAACAAAAAAACAGAATAAATTTAAATAAAATAAATTTAGTTCATAATTTCCTTGTGCTAAAAAAGAAACACATCTGCTTTACCTCCAGTAGTGCTCTGTTTGTCTCCTCTGGCCAGTTGCAGAAGCAGGAAGGAATAGAGCTAATATGGCTTCTTTCTCTTGGTTCTATAGATGTTGTCACTAAACAGTAGGCATCAATCAAATCAGTGTTTGTTTTGTTGGAAAGGACATCTTTTTTTTTTTTTTAGCAACGAAAAATTCCAGGATATGAAAACAGACAGTAAACACTACAAAATCCGGCCTTTTGGTAGTTGTAGTGGTCCTGTCAGGTGAATATGTGGCATTTATGTTTACATTGCGGTCTATGGGGGAAATCTTTTTTGAACTGCATGGGTTTTTTTGTTGCTGCAATACCTCCAGTGGCCACTAATCAGTGAATAATCTGGCGGCAGGAAAAAGGGGAGGGTGCTTTCTCCAGATCTTATAAAATATATATGGTTATACAATAGGCTGTGGGAATCTAAAGCATGAGGTGACTGAAGTATTGTTTAAGCAGGGATACTTATTATTATAGTTATTATTCAGTCTCAGATATCAGTCTTTGGTAGTAACATTTTTAGGTTTTGGATTAAGAAGAATGCAAAAAACCCAGATTTAGAACACAAATACATCCATTTTTAATTTGAGAAAATACAAAAAGAAACCATGTACAATCTATGTACAAACCTTTTGTACAAGACAATATATTTATCAGCAGGTTATATTTGACAGAGTCAGGTAGATCAACTCAGCACCATCAAATAATCCATGTATCCATTACATCTTGAACACATCCAAACTCATTAGACAAACTCCAATTTGCTGCGGTGATGATGCGCCAACGAGATCCTGTTTGTGATTTATGCAAGAGCGGTGTCCTGATTTCTTACTGAACTGATTAGGCAGCCAAAAAAATAACAAAAATGCAAATCTTAAAAAAAAAAAAAGAAAACATAAAATTGCTGAATGCAATTTTAATATATTAAGACTTGATACCCACAACCCATCCCTATAAGTATTATAATGTTCTATGTCTATCACAATTCCCAGCATAAGTTATTATATCCCTCCTTTACAGCAGAGAATAGATTAACAAAAATAACACAGTCGAACGCATCAGATTCTTTGATTTAAGAGGACAACACGTGATCTATGAGCATCTTTCAGTCATCCATAACTGCCACACAGTGTGTGGATGATATGTGTAGTTTACTCTCGCCCTTAATGCCACTTCTCGCTTTAGTGGGACTTTTTCCATGGGCCCTCCACTTGACTCGACCCTGCTCTGCCTGGCACTGTACTGGTATGGAGGCATTGATGGCTTGGATGTTCTCCGTACCAGTACAAGATGCAGTTTTCACAGTGGAAAACACATTGGGGACTGGGCTCCCTCGAGGTGAGCGCACGTCCCCCTGAATGACTGAAGGATGCGACTTGACTCTTCATGGCACTTCAAAAACAAAATAAAAAAAACAAAACACTCTTTAGAGGTATACAATGCAAAGACCCAAAACGCCAAACAGACATACGACAAGATGTGAAGGAGAGCGTGTTACTGATGCGGACGTGACGAAGGTTCAGGTAGAAGAAGAAGAAGCTTCGCTGTGTGAGCTTATGAGGCCAGTTTGCAGCATGTTCTGTTGATTTTCTGAGCATTCCTACGCTTAAGTACTTTAAAAAATACTCTGTAAACAAATAAGCTTTTTGTGACAGGCTGTGACAGATAATGACGAGCTGACAAAATGGAATGTAAACCCTGCAATACATGAATGTAAAAACAACAGGAGACTTAAGGATGTTCTCTCTTGCTGAATTGGTGCTACCTTAAATCCTTGCGAATAAACCAGACTCGATCCATGCGCCACCTTAAAAGTAACTGCATCTCTGATCGTTATTTTCCATTTTCAGACGGTTTTGACTCGTTTGTAAACATTTATCGCGTTCTTTGTGTAATGTTCACTGCAGTTATCAAATGTGAGTTGTGGAGGATAGCAAATATACCCAATTATACATACATCTGAATCACATATATTCTGAAAAGGACTCTATTCTGCTACAGTGTGACAACAATGTAATCACAGTTCTAAAGTTCACTTGAGGACGATGCGTATGAGGCTTCAGTATAATCGCACCACACCCAATAAACAGACACTGAAACTCAGCTCTTTTTGTTCAAAGTAATGTGGTCTACGCCATAGGTTGAATTTACACAAACATATTGAGCACATTTGATTTTCTACTTCTCCATATTCAAATGTTTAAGAATGCCTAGAGAGAGGAAATACACCACCCCCGGGATGGTTGCTCTAAACAGTGTCCCCCACTGCACTAAAGATGATTTTTAAGGAAACGCGTGCCGCTGTGAGCACTTGAACCTAATGTAGGTCGTACGCCACGACAGAAGGTCATTCAGATCTGGTTTTAAACATTTCTTTCGTATATATCAGTGTCTGCTGGAGTTCAAAATTAAAATATTTGTGTGATCTGTTTCTTTGAGGATGCTTAGCAGTAGACGTGTTATTGAAAAGCAGCTGATTTGATTAGTTCACTTGCCCAGAGCTGAGCTGCCAGTATGAATGGAAGCTAGTGGAGCCTTTTAGATCTAGAGTTTAGAGCATCTGTTAACACAGGAGTAAAACATGAGTTTAGTACAGCGTGAAACAACTGGTGACAAACTGAAAACCTTTTGATATGAAGTGGTAATTAAATATATTAATAAATATTTTCATATTACACTTAGTTCCTATAAAAATAAGTATAAATTGATTATGCTTATGGATACAAAATAATTATATGTATGTATAAATCCATCCTTTTTATGCATGTAAGGAGTGCTACCTCCTCAAGCATTCATCACAGCTAGTTCTGGATGTGTCAGTGCCAAACATACACTCAAGTGTCAGACAGACTAGCATGAAGAGCACACGTCCTTATTCACCGTCTGAGGAATGGTTGCATTTTCACCCAACTACGTTTGAGCTTTTCCTCTTCATAGAGAGGACTGAACGCAGCTGCCCAACTCCTGAGAGTTTTGAGGCATGTCAACATCTGGATTGGCGACAGAGAACATCCAAGCTCTTTACTGCCCCTGCGCCAACCTTGTGCCAGGCAGAAGCTCCGATCAAAGGAGGGCCCATTTATGCCCACTTTACGCAATATGTGGCATTTTACTTTCTTGATTTGTGACAAAACATTCAAAAATAATACACGAGTAATCATTGTGATCCCAAATCTGCCATAGATAGCGCAGTTAAGCGTTAACTGTGGGTACACAGCTGCTGTTCATAGCTCAGTCTCAATCATAGTTGGGTTTAGGATGCAACGTATTTAGTTAACAGACTATTCCATCATCCAAGAGTTTCATTAGATCCCACATGCTAGTCTCCTACTGGTGCACCGTCATGTATAAGCCGACGGGGTGATGATGGCACTGATTAACAATGTTCACTCACACACACACACCCACACCCACACGAACACATGAAGAACAGTCATTTATGTCCTCATGTATTCATCTGATCCACTGCACTGTTTTCTGACACAAGTCCCTTTGGAGCCAGCTTACAGCAACACTTGTTCTCTGAAGATGCTTTTGTTCTACACGACTAGAATGCTCTCACTCAAAATGAGAAGATGAATCAGCAAACGCTATGAAGTAGCATGACAAACATGACATATAACAACCTAAGGTTAGTATGCCTCCGCAGCCAAGCAGACCTCCCTTCCTCGTGTCACTTTATTTTTCGAAGGGGCGGGGCCATGTGGCGGTTCCAGTTGTTCTGTCAACAGTGTTCAGTTTTTAGTGCAAATAGAACAGAAGCAGACGGGAGATGTGAAGTCGACGAGCCCAGCTGCTTTGACGTGACACATCTGGACGAATCTTTGGGAAATGATATCATCAGTTTATTGAAAAAATGCAACCCTCATCCTCCAAAAAACCAGTCGCTCTAGCCATGGAGTCTGGTCACATCAAGAGGTGAACTATTGCAAAGAATAACAGGAAGTACTTTTTTTTTTCCGTCAACTCTTAAAATAATTCCAAAAAGTGCTAGGGGGGAGGGGCTGTACAATCCTTATTTGATTGATTGTCATTATGTACATCTCTATGGATACATTAATAAATAAAATAATGTCCAGAAGCATGGAAGTAACATTAAAGGTATACACATAGTAGGAGGTCCCTTCCAGTTTGGGTTTGCGTCCAACCCTTGAATAAAAAGAGTGAGTGAAGAGAAATGAGACAGCCTTCATCGACTGCCCTCGTCATCATCAGTCCTCCACTGATGACTTCTATCCTCTCTTTAAAAAAAGAGCACACAGATGTCTCATCAGTCCACGAGGAAGCCAGTGTTCAGCATTCATCTTCTACTTCTCTGATTGGTGGAATCAGACTACTGGTGGATTTGTATTGGTTGACTTGGTTGGCCATGTGAGTGCTCATGGGCTTGATCTGAATGTTCCTGGGGTAGGCATTTTCTGGTTCATCTGTAAACCATTTCTTTTCTGAAGAGGAAAAGGGGGAGAAAGGCAAGAGTGAGGAGTTAGTCTGGAAAAGTGACACATGGAAATTTAGAAAACCATAAAGCCTCAGTTTAAGTGGGAGATTTGTTCAAAGACATAAACACATTAGGCTGAGTCACTTTTGTGTTCTGTTGCCAATATTCAAGCTGTTAGAAAGGCTTTTATGTATTACCAGTACAGCTATGGGGGAATTCAACTTTCCAATGCCAATTATACATTTGACTTCGATTAATGCCCAGCGTGCCTCTGTTTAAGGTCTTTAGCTGTTTCAATATTCTTCAAATTTCAGTAAAAGTTATTCATGTTTTGTTTGCCTTGTTTGACCACCAACATACTTTACAGTTCAGTTTAATATTATTGGTCAAATACTTTTGGTCAAATAAATTTTGATATATTTTCACACTGTGATGGTGAAGGACATGTATATAAAGTATATGTATTTTGGCACATGCTCCAAAGCAGGTTTCTTAAAGCTGAGGCCATGTCAGATTTCAAACTCTGCAACTATATGTCATCTCTCCCTGAGTAAATAGACATAGAGAGCAGTGTTCTAGCTCAGTCTGATGGTGCACAGGTAACATATGCCAGTTGTCACAAGTTTGTAAACTCTCTCCTTGCACTTCACAGAATTTCCAATGCCATTCAACATGTCACTTCCTTATGGGTAGAAATATCATTTTTTTAAAAACTTTGCTAAGTAGAGCAAACCTTCCGTGTGTGTGTGCACTCCAACTGCAGAGGTTCATTTGTGTGGGCTTGTGTCTGAGTGTGAGCGAGCTTTGGGGCATGTGCTACAGCACACACATATTTGATGTGAAGAATTCAGCCTAAGGTGAAGCAAGATGTCTGCCATCTCTCTGCAGAGTGAGCTGCTGATACGGTGAACTTAGTGATGTCGCCTCAAACCACCGTATCAGACGCACTGGGTCACAGGGAGGGGACTTACACTGCCTTCAATTTAGACCTTCCATTGGTCACGCCTCCCACTTTCCTGGTGTGACAAATGGCACAGGGCTGGGCACACTTTCTTAAAGTTGTGTGGACAAGTAAGCAATTTGACTTGGGTTGGAATCAGTTTGACCTACATGTAATCTGAGTTCACATAGATACATGTGCTGGTGTCTGCTACAGTCATCTGAGAGCATTCAGTAGGAGGGCAGATGCACAAACACGCAAACCTCTCACACAATGCAAACCATCTCAGTCCAAAGGAACAAAGGCATGGTTGATGATAGAAAAAAGGAATGGTAAAAAGATATTTCTGAAAAGAAAACCACTTCATCAGTGAGGTGGAGTACAGGGTAAAGAAGGAGGTGGATTCGTCTTAACCTCATGCAGTGGGATGGTCCTGATCATGGCAGGGAGGAGGCAGGAGCAGCAGCAGACATTTTGCTTTCCACATGAAAGCAAAACTTAAACTGAGGCATGGTTTACATGGTTTCATTTTTCTGGAGAACATAATAAATAAACAAACTCCCTCGTCATAACAATATCCACACAGGACATAGTTATGATCATAAGCCCAGATAAAGGTGGCTAAGTCATGCAGAATCGTTAACTTGCGTACCTTGGCCCATTCTATTCATCCTTGTTGCACTTCAGAAAGAAAGGTAAGTAATCTACTGTAAGTAAGTAGGATTTACATTCTACAAGGCAAATACACAAGTCACTACCAGTCCCACTGACATATTACACAAGTAATATAGACTATATCATACATCTTATATGAAAGATGTATCGAGGGCTTCTATTCCACCATTTTCTGTCAGAGTAACAAATCTGCATGCTTTTAGAAGATTAATTTAAGCAATGGTTTCCACACATGACTTAGAGAATTAACTTTACAAAAGCCATATATTAAGGGGGTAGAATAACTTACTAGTTACTGTATTAAACAAAACAGAAAATAACAGCCTTCTGTAGAGGATTATCAACATGGACATGCATTAAATCAGACTGATGCACTATGAATAACAAAATATCAACACTGCTAACAAACGATGATCATGAGTAACAATATGTTAGCCAGTTAACTTCTGTCAAATACAAATACATACGTATATTAGAGTAACACAGTACGTCAATCACAGTACACTACGGCCATGATCAAAGCTGATCATGTTCGCTAAATGTGCACAACAATCGCACACAGAGATTAGCCAAAAAGATCAGACAAACACCATATTACGGACAGATACGACAGGTACACTCAGAACAAACTGCATGTGTGTGTTGTCCTTTCATTTGGCTGTGGTGGAGGCCTCGTCTACAAGTTTCCGACCACAAAGACAATATTACAGTGTCTTCAAAGCTGCAGACTTGGTAAGGATTAAACAAAGCTTTTACTAATTTGTTTCTGACATGTAGTGGTTGCTGAAGCAAAGTGAAGACCACATGCAGATGATTATGCCGCAAATGTACAGACTCCGGGCATGGAACACGAATCACACACAACGGAGACACTACCATCAGTACGTTTCACTGCACACAGACACACACACAGCAGAGGTAAACACATGCAGCGCTGCAATATTCGCACACTTACTTCTGCTTGTCGCGGGATTCTCTGGTTTTACTGCTGCGGTTCTGCCGGTTCGATGGAGGGATGGAGTGGACAGAGGAGCTCTTTTTGCTAGAGGAATGGGAGGAGTGGGAAGAGTGGGAAAAGCTGGTCCGGGACTGGCCTGCGTTATGGTCGAACTGCATGAGGCAGAAGATTAAGTCTGTGGGCACCAGCTCGAACTCATACGGTGGGTTGGTGATTACATATCTAGGACACATAGATACAAGGTTAAAATGTGCTTAATATAATTGTCAGTGTCTAAGCAGAACACAGAAAGGCCTAATATCATGACAACAATTGATTAAATGTTATGACGGGACAGAAATTGTACCGTTTAGTGCACTGGCTCGGTGCACCGAGATGAGCGTCTCGTAATCTGTAGATGCCAAAGCACAGCATGTTGTAGGTCTTCAGTGCTTTACAGAACAAATCTCCATAGCACCCACCATCCTGATAAAAGATCCATCAGAAAGTTAGCTTTAACAGTCCATATTTGGTCACTCTAATGATCTTTGCTCAGTTTCAACAATTCTCTGTAAAGTCAGCGCTCCATTTCGAGCATGTTCTCGTGCAAGTCATCAGCACAGTCTGAAAAACATGCTGAATTTTTAAATTTCTAATTCCCAATAAAAACAAGGTTGTAACCACTTTTGTTTTCTCTGTGCTTTTTGATCATTGTTCTCTTCAAAGCCCTGATCCCTCTCCGCCCACGAAGGCCTGCTTTGCGTGATCGGTGTTCTTAACATCAGATTAAGAAGCTTACGGAGTGGAGGAGGTCAGATTTGTGCTGCTGGGTAGTGCCAAAATGTGTCATCTCTGCTTAAACATCCACTTACCCCCAAGTCTGCAAAAGGCCCATCATAGAGGGCTAGCTGAGCCACGCGACACCTGTCTCTGTTGGCCAGTGTCTGTGGCGTACTGTAGCCCCCTCGAAGTGCATTTTCTTCAGCTAACAGCGCCTCCAGCTCTGGCGTTGCACCCCCAGTGACCAGCGTCCGGATCAGAGTCAGGATGTTGTCATTGAAGTACGTCTGAGGAGAGAAGAGAAGCAGGGGTCATTAGTGTCGTGTGAAGAGGGGTAACATGTAGAAAGTCAGCACAGGGCTTTTTATGGAGACACTTTTCCTGTCACTTGACGTAGAGATAACTGTAAAGTTAAAGCCAACACACGTTAGAGACCACTCTCAGGCTCTACTGAACTTACTGTTGTGAGTGGATTTCTAGTTTTTAATCCAAGAATCGCTACAAAGTCTACAAAATTACAGTTTACACAGATGGATGTTACATACCTGCAGAAAAGTAATGCATTCTTTTTTACATGCAGCAAAATATGATGTTGTGTCTGGATTTATAAATATAACATAATCAGTTTTCAATCAATGTTTTACAATATAAAATGGCGACAGATTTGTGTTTTGAAATGTTTAGATTTTTTTATATTAAATATAACATTGTATTCAATTACAATTCATATATATTCCTAGCATCCTGTTACTCCTAATGTGTAGTACAAGTGGGATTCAAAGTTCAAATGAACAAGTATTGGCTGAACACAAGACTGCTCCCTCTTGTGTGAACCCTGTTTTAACACTGTATGATGTCAGCTCTCTCTTCTGAAAGAGCGATTTGACTGCGCTCTGCGGGTGTCAGGTTCTCTTGTCCTTCAAGCCGATCACAAGCTGCTTTTGCCGCGTGTGAAGACAGCCCATGTCACTCTGCAGCCGAGGCGGAGTGGCAGCTCGTCTCTGGGGCCCCTGACAGGCCTGCGGAGCCTCATGATGGATGAGCACTGTCCATTAGCTGGCCTCACCTCTGACCAGCAGCACACTGCAGCTGACGCCTGCTCTACTCCCGCTCGGCTCTACTCCCGCTCGGCTCTACGCACAGCTCAGCTCCGCACATCCCTGTAACCCCTCACTCACCGGAGGGCTGCTGGAATTAAGCCATCACAGCACCTCAGGGAAAACACTCAGCAGGCCGTGAGACCAGAGAAGAGAAAATCCAAGTCGAGAGGAGTGTTTCCAACTTCTCCTTTATCTAATCTTTGATGCAGCAATGACATTGTAAAAAGATGAAAGTGTCTTGGCCTGGGACAGCCATATGTGTCATCAGCATTAATCTTACTTTCAAAAGTCTCCAAAATCTGGATTTATAGAACTAGTTGATGACAAGAGACTCCAACAATTTCCCTTTTGATGTCAGTGGAGTTGGCAGCCATGTCTCATCAATACACCAGTTTATTTACCAACTTGTGCCTCCACAAAATATCACATCTCTGAATCTACAAACCTAAGTGCTTAAACATACCACGGCTCTGAACTATTTACCTCTCCTTATCGCTCTTTAAATGTTAAACAAATGATAAATAATTGTTTTGACATTTTCTTCCTGGTTGGCACAACGTAGAACTTGCAAAGTAGCAAAGAGACTCACGTTGAGGTTTTTCTAAAGTTTGCTCAAGTCCATCTTTTGAATCTGACTCACTCCAAGGTGCATACTTCTTTCCACAGCCTTGCAACAACATGCAACTGTTACCCAGTGCGCACAAAATGGCATGTAGTTTGTGTGAAATATGACTTTTGAGGTTCAAAGCTTGCACTCTTAATTTTAGTGCTTTTGTCAAATAGGACAGACTCAGACTACAGCGATAAAATACCATGAAGAGTTGTTTAAAAGTGAAAATGAACGTGCACCTCAGAAGCAGTGCATCACACAGAGTGTACAGTTTGTGGAGAACTCACAGCGCTCATCAGGGAGTCGAGTACACTGACAGCGAAGGCGGTGCCGCAGGCGAAGGGCTGAGTGAGGTACAGCTCTGTGTCTGGGTCGTCATCATCATCTTGGTCCAGGAACTGAACGTTTGAGTCGTTCACTGAGGGAGCACAGACAGCTGAGTTAGAGAGTGCTGTGAGGATGGAAGTGCCAGACTCACACTGTACACCAACACACCTCACACTCCACACAAGTTTTGTATGTGTTTTTTAGTTATCTATTTGCTTGATGTTGCGTAACAGGAAAGTCTGAGGTGTAAAGAGGTGTAAAGGTAAAGGGGCTTTCTGTTTACAGAAAATTATGTTTCTCCACGTATTACTTATTCTACACTTCAACTCTGGTGTGTACAATAGGCAGGTGACTTAATTTAGCTACATACCACATGCACAGTGCACTTCATTCATGGACACAAACCAAAACCAAGATTGTATAAAGCATTCACTGTGATAACCATTGTAGAAGTCCCCAAGTTTTTATTAAAACCATTAGGTTGACCTCTGAAGGCAATGTATCTTGACTTTTTATGCTTTTACAAAGAAGACAAGACAATGTAACACAAAAATGGACAAACCCTCAGATAGGACACATTGGCCATGGAATAACTTAGCATAAAGATGAAACAGTAACACTAAATGTTCAAAATTAAGAGGAAATCTTAAGACTTCAACAATGGCTAATAATGACATGACAAGTCATGCATATAAAAAGTCATGCTATAATTCCAGTATTATTCTGGATAAATGTGTTTTTCACATCATCATTCAGCACATTTATCCCAATTATAACATTTACCTTTGCCCTGAAAAACAAATTCAAGCCAGACAACACACTTCTCTTATTGTTAATAAAAACACTACTTGTGTAAGAGACCATTAAAGTAACTCCAAATTGAAAACAGAACATGTTTGTTTCATCTTTCTTATAAAGAATAATTGGTAAAGCTAAAAGCATTTTGAGTAATGTTGCCAAGTGTCTTTTTCCACAGACTGTGTTTCTTGTAGAAGTGGGCAGTCGAAGGGTATGATAACCAGCATTACATGAAAAAAACGAGCATCACACAAGTTTTTGTTTGACTCTACAAAATGTGTGCTTGAGATATGGTCTGGGGGAGATAAAACGAGGCTGGAAAATAAATTTAAAAAATAAACAGCTTAAAAGATGGTTTGATCTGGAGTTTTTTTGTTTTTGAAATCTGATTTCTTCCCAGGCTTCCTGTGCGCTGTGGAACAGAAATGTCAGTCAAAGAGACAAGGGGCTGATGCAAACAGTCCTAGGCCACAGTACAGAGGAGGAGGGAGCGTGAGGGGCAAGCGGGTGTTGTTGCTATGAAAACAGCCACAAGGACAGACTGAACATGATCAAAGGCCTAGCGATGCTCAGCAGACTCAACTGGAGGGGAAAAAAAAAACAAAAAGGAAAAAAAAAAATCATTAAAAAGGGGTCCAAAACAAGACAGTCAATTTCAACCAGAACGAAGAATAAAAATGTGTTCAAAGTGAAGCCATGGGAACAGCAAGGGCCTTGACTGCAGCCAGATAAATCAAGACAAGCTGATGAGGAGCAGAGTGGCGGCGCGAGGGGAGCCAGCAGCAGTGGAGGACAAAGGCTCAGCTTACCCAGCTCTGTTATCATTTGTATGTTGGTTCCACTTTTTTTTTCCTGACTGAGTGGAACCAATGGCAGTAGTTTGCCAGGTTTAGCTAATGGTGATGAGACAGTGTGGAGAGGGGGGAGGAGGAGAAACGGTGTTGTTATTGAAACACGCTTAAATACTGCAATAAAGGAACCTCGCCTGTCTCTGACCAACATTCACGCTTGTCCACGGAGTAAAAGTGAGGCGGCCGGGATTACGGCGCACAAAGCCAGAGCTGTCGTAGGCCTGTGCCACCGCAGCTACAATGCATTACTCCACGCTGCTAAGACGGTGAAAGGGGTCTTATCCACAAACACACCTACTGTACTTAACACGCCACGCAGCAGAATCGATCACGCAGCCTGGACGAGGTGTGCTTTTATGTTTCGACTTGACTCTAATCTGCTGCTGGCGCTTTAGAGCGAACATATGACAATGTAATTACAGAGTATGCCTCCAGCCATGCATGCAGCTACGCTCTCCTCTGCATAAAGCTAGTCATACTTTTCCTCAACAAGGTTATCACATCTACTGCTGCTGGAACTGTAAAACTCGTTAACTCAAACAAAGCAAGCCAAGAACTGGAGTTTTGTCAAATGTATTTTAGTGTATAATTTATCAATGCGCTGCTTTAACCATTGACATTAGAAGCAAAGATAAATATGTGGATATTAGCGTTTTTTCATAACAAAATGTAATGAATTTTATAAAACCTGTTACTAGGGTGTCCCCAATGTATATTAGTCAGTAGTTTATAAGTGACATATTGACACGTTTACTCCAGGAAAGGTCAAATGGGAAGTGAGCAAATAAAACAATACACAGTAGTAACAATGAAACATGTTTGTATCTTGAACCCGGAGCCAATGGGGTTGCCTCGTGCAGAAGGCAGCCTTAGCGTCTTGTCGACCTGATGGTGGTAATGGTTGGAGCTTCTCTGCAGGTAATGGCTGGCCCCGTTACAAGTAACATTAGGTGGCTCCTTTCTCTGTGTGGCCTTTTCTTCGGCGGCCTCATGCTCCATTGCTCCCTAATTGGGTCAGGGGAGACAGAGTGGCCGGTCTCTGGTGCTTTAGAAGGCCCCTCAGAGATCTGAAAGTTTCATGAGTCCCCGCCACCAGTGGGAATACAGCCACTGCCATTGTTATTAATAAATGGACCCATTTTGCAACCGCCGCAGTTTTTTTTTTTCTTCCCTGCTACCTTTTCACTCTCTTTCCTTTTCTCCCTCTCTCGCCCTCACCATCAAAGCTGTTGTGCATTAGTGGACAAATTGCAGGACATGTAACTATAGACCTGGAAATGCCTGTCTGACATCCTCAAGTAACATGGTGTCCTCGGGCTGAATGCTGAAGCTAGTAAGATCCAATAATCTACAGATAAACGTGAGCTTGAAATGGACAGATACAAATTATGTGGACCATACTTTTCTAAGTCTATTTGACCTGGAATGAGATGAAGCTCTGCTAGCAGCGGGGCGTTTAGTCTTTTCACTGTGGGTGGATATAGTTCGATCTGGAGATGCATGCAACATTTAGTTATTTGTTAAGTCATTTGAAAAGAGTTTTACCTAGCTCTGTGATGATAGGGATGTTGGCCCCGGTGGTGACGGAAGCCTGCCGCACAAAGCCATGTACTGGACTGTTGTCTGGAGACGACCTGTCCATTCCAGGAGGGGTGAAACCTAAAAATCACACAAATACAGCTTTACTGTAAAAGCGCAGAATGACTGCATCACTAAAAAGAAATGGCTTCACACATCTGTATCAATACCATTATGCCATTACGTTTAGTGGATGTCAGCTCGCTCACGAGGAAGTTATTGATGTGCACAAACTGACAGAGGAAAAGTGTAGGAGTGGTGAGTGCTGAAAGGTAAGTCTACAAAGTGGCTGACTAAAAACTGCAATGTAGATGCCGTCCTTTTAGAGGTCAGCTAAGACATATTTAGCATTCACAGCCTTCCATCAACGGGCAGACATAAATTTTATATGTTGTTCATTTTGTTACGATAAAAATTGGCAAAGTGGATCCTGAAACCCTTTTATGGAAAATGGCGTGGCTCAGAAGCATGAAATACAAGTGCAAGTGACAGGAGTTTGAATTCACATGACTTCACATTTTTGCATTTCCTCAAAGTGACAAGTAAACACCTTAAATCTGTAATGCTATATGCATAATGCATCAACTGTGTTTTGACATCCATCATTTAGTGCTGACTACAGCAAAATGCCAGCTTATAGTTCCACCACCAAGGAAACATAATGCAGTGAATATATTCAGGTCACAAAGTTTGAAAGGGATTGCAAATTTGGAGTGTGTGTCTGAGCGTGCACACAGTTTCTGTCAGGAAACTCAATGAGCTGCTTACATTACAAAAGAGATCCGCCGGGCCTTTGCAACAGAGAAGACACCAAATAGTTTACTACACTGCAAAAAGCACACACCGAACTGAAGCATGGGTAATCACAAGTCTTGTTATTCCAATTATTGAACTTGGAAACAGCAGAGGTTTGACACTCCCAGTCATCCAGGGAGCGGGAGCTCAGACAGAGCAAACATCATTTTGTCGATGTCCATAAAGGATGATGTTTACTCCTCTGGAGAGTGACAGCCAGTTTGGGAAGTATTGCCAGAACTGAAATGCTGCTCTTATAGAATCATAGAGAACATCAAGACTAAACACAGCTGCAGAACAGCTTCCACTGTGTGCAGTGTTTGCAGAAAATGATTGTTGGTAGAAATGGATACATGAGGCCTACTGCTGAGGCGCTCTCCAAATCTGTTAGCTTACAAACAGCCCCACAGTTCAAATGTGAGCTGCAAACAGAGAGCTGTATATCTTCCTCAGACAAAGCTATACTAGTACACCACAAGCCCAGCTACAATGTGTTTACCCTCCCTCCAAAGCTTAGATACACCAGACAACATTCTTTCATAAATAAAAACTGCTATGTTTTGTTTACATTTTCTTCTTTTTTTTCATCTACAAGTACAAACTGTACTAGAAATAATTTTGTGTGTTATGTTGTAAGTTTATTATTTATATTTTAGTTTAGCTTATTAGTCATGATTTAGACTGCTTCCTAAACTGCAGCCTGATACTGTGCTGGATTTCTCACTGTGTCTGGATGGAGCAGAGGCTGCAGCATCATCTATTTAACGGCAATGTATAATAGACAAGTGATATCTGGGTTACATAGCCCCTTCTCCCTGTCGCCCCCCGGGCACAGCTCTGCTCTGTGGTTGACTACATGCTACAGCAGCCGTGAGATGCTCTCCCTCAGGAAAGCACATGTTTACTTATTCATTTGCACCTTCTTGTTTTAAATTCCGCAGACAATGTCTGAACGAGGGCAACACAAGAAGGAAGGAATCCCTGAAGTAATACCTATGATACAATAGTGTCTGGCTCTGTGCAAGTGTATGCATGATTGCATGTCACTGCAGAGTGTGTGTGTTTTTTAAAGTGAAGTATTTATCACTGAAATGGGTAGTTGATGTAAGACCCAATTATGGATGACAATAGGCTCCATCCATTGACTGTGAGAGAGGATATAGGCTAGTGGGCTTGCGTACTGAGGTGACATTCTGTGAATACTGCTCCCTAGAGCAGTGTGCTCTCAGATTTACCCCTGCTTATTGTTCCTTGGTGGCAGTGCTATTGACAGAGCATCACTCACTCAAGGCTAGAGGAATAACAGCATTGGCATTGTCCTAAAACATGTGGAAGCGCTCTGCACTAAAAATAATAGCCTCTTGGATCTTCAGCTTTGATTTGTATTTACAACAGTCAGTGTGGCGGCACTAAATAGTGCAGGGCTTGGGGCATGTCACGCCTTTCAGGCTAATCATAAACACTGGATTACCTGTCTAGATATGCCTGGATAGATGATGTGGCACGGTTGTGCATGTGAGCAAACGGGAATAGACACACACATTCAAAAACACAGAAGAGTGTGTGTGTCGCTGTTTTGTTTTGACTAATGAGGAGCAGCTGAATTGCCCTGCCTGGTGATTTGTACTAGCTGCTTAATGATGATGAGGCCTGATGGGATGCCAGGTTCGTGTGTTTGTCTGCAAACATCAACAATCTGTTCCATACGATCTGCCAGACAGCAGATCTGGGGAACAACATCAGATGACACAGTCATGTTGATTACATCATTAAAAAGTATTATCAAGGAGGTTTAGCAGCATGTAATTACCAGGAACAAGACTGAAATCATCAGAAGATTATGTGGAGCAAACACTCTTCAAAGGTTTGATGAAGCAATCAACACAATGTAGTGTGTGCACATCTTTAGGAGTGAAGTCAGTTTATAAATGCCACTCAAGTAACTTTCTATAAAAGCACAGTAGACAATGTGCTTGACACTCTGTATCTCTCTCTTGTGTGGCCATCTCATTTTCCCCCAGTTCTCATGTTCTTTTTATATCTTTGACTACTGTGTTTTCTCCCTGCCACGACCTGTCCCCTTTGGCCAGAGATGCACATGGAGTCTAATAGGGCACTCCTTACCTTGGGAATTAGCCTGTAAGACTCCGATGCTGTCATCAAACTGCATAGATTTGATGTTGAGTGATGCCAAGATGCATTCCTTATCCTGCAGTGAGGCATCTTCGATATTGTTCTGATTGGCTGACAGTATAACGCACATGTCGCAGAGGTTGATGTTGACAGCTCTTAAATCTGCCCGACTTAATGGTGTACCCTTCAGGGTGAGTAGAACAGAGAGAGAAGCAAGACACACACACAGACAGAGAACACAGAACAGACAGACATGGGGGAGAGAAAAACAAATTTAAGAAGGGAATGGGGAGGAGCTTTGGGAAATTACTTAGCAAGTATTTATGTTTTGAGCCGTTGACATTCCACTGATCTAGCTGGGCACTGGAGAATCAGAGATGTGGACTAATGTAAAGGCTAGTGTGTGCTGAGGGCCGTGTTCGGGATTCTTCTCCAAACATCAATCAGGCCAAGCTTAACAAGCTCTAAGGCACAAACTGGGCCATCTGTGGTGTCTAATGCAGCTGCAGCTTTCACAAACTGCTTTTTGGATAGGCAGGATGTATCACTGCTCAGAGTGAGGGGCTGACTGAGCTATCATACAGTCATCGTTCAACTGACTGAATGTCACAGGATTTCAATGAATGTGAGTCAGAAATTCTCCTCTTGCAGTTGTACTCACAGGCAGGATGGAAACCTTCGGGAAGTTGTGTAAAGTTTCCCACTCTCTCCGCAAATAATCCAGCGAGCCCACAAAAACTATAGGTTTGAGTTCATGGTAATGGAAGTTGCTGGCTCTTAAAGGCATCACCAAGTTTCGCAGCCCCACTAAAGCGGACGTGACATCTCCAAATATACAGACCACCACATGGCCGCTCAACACTGTCATGGAGGCTTCACTCCGCGTCTGTAAAAGAAGCACAAGGGAAAGAGGGAGAGGATGCAAGCAAGAGAAAAGCAGATGAGAAATAGCACCAAAAACAGGCCCAACTAAAAAAAAAATTATCTTTAAGTTACATAAACCTCTTTTATTAAGTTAAAATTTTGCTAGCTGTTAGATACATTGCCACTGGGGCTTATATAGTGACCACTTAGTCAGTCATCCAACAATAATTTAAACAACAGAACATCACAACATCATGTAGATAACCCACACAAAACTGTAAAATGGATACCATATATACATATAATACAGCTTGTTGTTTCTATAGACTAGTACTTGTGTGCAAACCCATGTGTGGAATCTTGCAGTGCTCTTCACACATGTTGGCGTACATAAAGAAAATATTGAACTCACCTTGAAACAACAGAGAGGCAGTGAGAGAAATGTCAATACATATTAGTATGTGACTGTATTACTATAAAATGAATGTGGGTTCTTTGTCCTTGCGATACATACAGAGTTTTTTGGTGTAATACGTTTGCAGGAACAGAACTCCTGCTGCACTTACCAAGATGACTTTCTCGATGTCTTTTGATGGGCACCAGTGAAACATTCCCGTAGAGTCATACCTCTTCACGCTCATGTCCATGTTCTCAATTTGATCATTACCAGGAATTAGGAGGGGGTCATGTCTACTGAAGAAAACAAATAATATTAAATATTAGACAAACTATATTATTATCTGTGTTTGCAGTCGTTTTCCATAATTCTTAACTTCGAACGCAAGTTGTTACCACAGCTGCAACTTTATCCCTTTGTTACTTTGTGTCCTTCATGTCAAGTCATTAGAAAATTCTAACACTCTCTTGGCAGGAGCAGTACAGAGGAGAATAGCAAAAACTGAGTGCTACTGACTGAATGACATGGCAACATAAGACCAATTACCAGCTTTTACCCTCTCTTCCAGTTCCTGACGCCATACAGCGCAAATAGTAAAAGCTCCAACAGGCTCACACTTTAAATATTTCAGGAATTTGCCCAATCACATTTGCCTTCCCAACTGATGGCTATTAATGTTTCAACAGTGTGTCACAACTAAACAGGCTAATCCACAGCAGTGGGCTGCTGAGTTTTATCCGGTGTAACACTGACCATGAAAGGGCTCCTGTCAGTCCTGTTCCAGTAGCTTTCTTGCTACTGCACTTATTTCATGAGACACATTCTCACAGTTCCTCTAAAACAAACCCAGAACTCTTCATCCACAGCAGACACAAAGTAGAACACACTTCTATTATTCACATGAACATTGACTGCACTACAATGCAATTTATTTATAATACAAAAAAAAGCTTTAGTTATAGCAGTATTATACAAAATCCTCCAAACTGGAAACTGCTTGGAGACAGACATTTGAGTAATATGGGAGAAAACATCTCAAGAATTTGACATACATCTCTCTCAGTATCACGCTCTCTATCGTCTATCAACACTGTCATTCACTGACAGGGCTTTGATGTTCCTCTTCCTTCAGTCTGCATTTGGGTTTCATGCCATTGCTCCAAAAGTTAAAGTTAAAAAAAGCTGTCAATTAGCTACCCTCTCTCCCAAGCTCTTCCCTCTTTCCTTTCTATCAGTTAGTGCAGGTGATAATAACACTGACAGCATTTAGTGTTTTTACACTCAGCCTGAATCTTTCATCCAAGGCAGCGTGTTGCGCCAATCAAGTCGGCGGAGCCTGCGTCACTTCAATGTGCTCAGCTCGGCTCGCCTCCACACAGGGGCTGACTGGCGCATGCAGGCGGGCTGCCGCTCCAGTCTCTCTCTCTGCCAAGACAGCTATCTTTCACAGAGCTGTCAGTGCGGTGACTGGCAGCCTGTCAAAGGCGCTGCTCACCTCCCCCTCCCCTCTTCTGCTGCTGCCTTCTCCCTGCCTCAGGTTGAAGCTACCAAGAGGCGAGAGGAGACGTCACATGTGAGACAGTGCCACGCCCAAGCTGCACCAGCTGCTCATGGCGCCGTCTCACACACTGCCACTGGACACGCTGTCAAGTTGTGACTATAAAAAAAGTTGACAGTGATGATACAATGTTAGCAAAGCAGCTCGTTAGGAGTCACACATCTGATTGGCTGATGGAAAAACTAAGACAGGAAAATAGCTCAAAATGAGCAATACTAAAAAAGGCAAGCAAAGTATATATAAATACAGCAAAGGTCACATGTACATTTCTATATATGTTTTGTGAATTGTGACTTTTCCAGAGTGAATAAGTATATTGAACTTCTTGATGGCATGGCAAATATTTTGTCTGACAGAAATAAGGTACTCTATCAGATGAGCTTTTATATAGGACAAACATTTCCCTTGCCCGTCTCACTTCTGTTTCTCACTGCTCATCTCTTTCTTCCTCCATCTCTCTTTCCCCCAGTATATATTTCAAACAGAGTTGAGTTATTCCAGTGTATCACTCTGCAGTCACAAGCTAGGGATGGGCACGCTCCCCCAATCCCTCTCTGCCAGACTACGAAGGCAGCCTCTTGCTTTGAAAATTTTCCCCATCATGCAAACTGACAAAGGCATGCTTTTCAAAAGCCCACAGCCAATCTGTTGATCATTATTTATTTACAAAGGCCTTCAGGCTGCGAGTCCTGTAAAAACCATACTTGATACGTATGCTCGCTCTCTTCTTGTGCTCTACTGTGCTTCCCCCTCCTTGCTTGTAGAATAAAGTATCCCTAAGGCTACCTCAAACAATCACTTTTCATTGTGCATAAAATCCACCTTGTAAAGCCCAACTGTTTAATATATATGATGTTATATGTTGATGGGGGGGCTGTGAAGGGGGGCTGTGGACTGTGATGGGTAATTTGATGTTTTGCTGAGGGCTAAGATTTAGAAAAAAAAATCTACACCTATAACAGAGGACCTGTCATCCCAGTACCCAAGAGCCAGCAGAATACAGAAGCACCCCTTAAGCAGAAAAAACTTTGACACTGCTTTGAAGCGTTTTCAAAACTGAGTAAATAACTCGCAAGAATTATTATCACTGCGAGATCAAAGCCGAGATGCATATATTACACGGCAAACGGGGACCTTCTACTAAGCAAGAAAGGAAAAGAAGAAAAGGTTTTGTGCTTTAAGTTAGGCAAACTAAAGCGTCTTTTAAACAAGCAGTTAGCTGGAAATGTGCCAATGTCTAGTTGTTTTTATAAGCATTTTCTCCCTCTGAGCAAGGGCATCTAAGATGATGTTCAGTTGCAGAGCGGCAGACTGAAGGGTATGACTCTGTGTTGGGCTAATGGTTTGGCAAGTGTGAAGGCTTATTAAATGCTTGTTTTGAGAGAGAACTGAGGGGGAGACTGACGAGTGTACTGGACAAAATCACAGAGGCATGCCAGTGCAGTAGGAGGAAACCTGCCTAAGGGAAGCCAGCAAGACAAACAGACAAGAAAAGTCCAGTGCAATCTAAGAAAAAAAAAACTGCCTTTCGAGAAAAAGATATAGATTGAGAGCAAAAAAAACCCCCAAAAAATAGATTATAATTAAATGGAATGTTGTCAAACTGTTAAATATTCCGTAAAGATTTCCGTAGAGGATTAAATTACATACAGATTCTCCTTCCTTACACATTCAAAAGTTTGAAATCACTAACACTTCCATTGTATGAAGATTATGTTAGAGACAAAGCTCGGTT
Organism: Rhyacichthys aspro; assembly: GCA_036850595.1. Lineage (NCBI taxonomy): Eukaryota > Metazoa > Chordata > Actinopteri > Gobiiformes > Rhyacichthyidae > Rhyacichthys > Rhyacichthys aspro. The sequence goes on along the minus strand of CM072162.1, from coordinate 8,195,102 downwards.
GTGTTAAAAGACATGCGACTTATCGGTGCGTGCACTTGTCCCGTCAGATCTCTGTGCCTTAATGTTGGTCGCGACGCGCTCGACCTTCCTGTCTTCGCCAGACTTTCCGTGTTGCCAGCCCTGTCTCTCACCCGGAGAGCACAAAAAACCCTCAGCCTTTTATCTTTCAAAATCAATTAACAGCAGTTTAATTCCATGGGACAGGATAAAAGGAAGGTAATATTTGAATTCATATTTGATTGTGATGATACATCTCGTATATGGCCTTAAGTACCAGAAACAGTACTCACAGGGGTTCCCACAATAGAGCAGTAGCCTGAGGGCAAAGTAACCATGCAGGTCCCTCTGATTGGTCGCTGGTGTCATTAGTGCCAGCATTGTTTAAGGAGTACATGTGGACCAGACCGGAGGAGGTGACAGCTGGGATTTTAAAGCCAGAGGAGTTTTCAAACAGCTTCTCACAGCCTCTTTTCATGACAGAAATATTATTTCAGCTCTGTCATTAACAGCTGACAGCATGCCATCCTAAACAGCCAGCGCCTAACAGGGCACTTCTCCTCTCTTTCAGACTTCCTTACCTCCCTCTTCTGCCACCTCTAATTTGCCCCCTCCCATCCATCCAAACTCCCACCATCATCTTCTGAAGTCACACATATCCCTCCTTCGCCGCGTTCCCCCAGCTTCCTCTCCCTCCGTGTTTGAAGGCTGTAAAAGAAGAGAGAAAATCAGTGTCTTACCTCATCATTTTGGGTGAGCAGTTGGGTGAGTTTCGCATCCCTCCGTTGCGTTGCTTTTTTTTGGGCGACAGAGTTGATGGATGCTCATCTTCGACTGAAAACACATGCAAAGGATGTCAGCTATAGAGACAGACGGCTGGCAAAGTGAGCTGGACGTGACATGTATGAAAAAAAAATCCGTCAATCACTCATTGCAAAAACAAAAAAAAGAAAACAAAGAAAGAAACTTAACAATTCATTGTGAAAATATAAATAAAGGCATTAGTAAAAAAAAAACAACAAAAAAAACACAAAAAAGACAAATTGGAAAAAGGCAGGAGAAAACCACGGAGAAAAACCAATTAACTGCCTAACAATGTCACGCAAGACTCACATCCCAGAACCCCCAGATATTTTGGAAGTCTTACTGGCCCTTCTCTAAGACGCTTTCCCTTTTCCCTTTTAGGAAATAGTGCGGCTGGCTGGACCTCTCGCAGTCTGCATCAGAGTGATCATGCTTGCTGGTATTGTACCGTTAATTGCCATGTGATGGTACAGACTGCCATTGTCAGTTGAGGGCATGGGCAAAAGCAATGATGATGAGATAAATAACTGTTATGGAGATGGAATTTGTGTGTGTGTGTTTTTTTTTTTAATTCATCTGATTCCCACCCCATCATTCCAGTTCTAACACAAAACGCTGATGGCTCTTCTACAGGTCTACCTCCATGCCATGAACACTTAGTACCAAACCACATCAAGAAACAGCTCCGTTAATAAGAATTAGTAGGTTGTAAAAATGAATAGGAGCTTCCAGTAGAAGAAGGTCAAGACTATATTGAAATGCTAAACAAAACTGCAGACGCTCACATAAAATAACATTGATTTTCTTCATTTGACACTTTTTGTTTGATGTGGAGGCACACAGTCATTTTTGAGATGAGTTTCCTGTCAAATATTGTTGGCTTTGATGTGAAATGGAAGAAAAAGGCGGTATTTTTTCAAACTTTTCCAGCTGGAGTCCTAGCCAGAGAGGACAAGAGAGAGCAGCCGGAGTGAGGCCGTGGGCTCGGCGTCTGAAGACTTCAAACTAACATCAGTCTGATCTTCACTACTGTCTGGGAGTTTCAAGAACGTTTAGACAGGCTCCCAGTAGCTCGCATCCACTCTGCCCTCTCCCAGTGCAAATGCCAAGAGCACCGTCACTTCAAACCCGGATTAGTCCTTTGGTTAGAAATCAATAACACAGCATGATATTAGTGTAAATCAATGAGCGCGCTGTAAGCCGTGACTATTTCAAGCATGTGGAATTTCATTTTTGTCTAAGAACCTATTCATAGCTGTCACCTAATTCTGCTAATAAAAGATAAGAAACATAACTTTGCCTCCTAATAAAATGTCATTCTGTCAATTGAGCATTCAGAATAGCTAATATAACAAGCACTTTCCACTTTACAATTTTCTGTGCAATGTCCTCAAAAATACCACATTGGTTAAATTTGCATTTCGAGATAAATACCAAGACACAGGGTATTTAAATTAATTTATATTTATATGTTTATCTTAGTTTGTATTAGATACACTATACTTTAATAAAAATGACATATAAAACACTCTTCTACTAAAAGTTCTTATACAATGATATTGTTACTCTAACATACTCATATTCATTTGAACTCTTCTCAATACAAAGAAACAACAGAGCCGACACTAGCTCTGACACTTCCTCTGCACTCTTGAGTTTGGAAGTGGCCCGACAGAGCAGCCACAGCACTAGCAGCTTCAGTGTGAGCGCAACACAACAGCAGTAGCAGCAGCTCCAGCAGAGTGAAGCATCATGCAGCACATAAGACAGGATGGCAGCACAGGACAGGTGGTTACTGACTGATGCATCCCGCCAAGGGGCAACCTACAGTGCCTACTTTGACTGTGCAGCATGGCATTACTGGGGTGGTAGCGGTATTTCACCGGCAGACTGCGGGCTCGGTTCAGCCGACTCTCAGCCAGGAGCCTGGCCCCGGCATCCCCCGGCCCAGAGATACTGAGGCGCAGTTGCACAGGGTCAGCCCCGAGGCCGGGCCCCACAGGGAGGAGGCTTCCTTTACGGTTATTAACAAGAGGGATGTCGACAGTGCCTGGGTTGAGCAGGGCGTCCTGGCTGCGGTGCAGCGCGCTGGGTAGGAATGCATTTGGTGTGATGGAGGTGGAGGTGCAGCCGGTGCTTTTAATAGATCGGTTTTGAAAAGACGGTCTAACTTCATCCTTTACTGTCAAACAATAGAGAATAACAAAAATGTGAGGGCCTCTTTAATGTTCACAAATGACCAGCTGTATTCTCAGCTACATTAAATAAAACTATATCTAAAGACAAAAGTACATTTAAAGATTTGTTATGGAGGTGTTAAGGGTTTGTGAAAATAAATTGAAATTTAAAGAAATTTTATTCAGTCATTTTAAAGCAGTCTTTTAAAGCAGTCTTCATATTTTTAATTTAACATGTCTTCATTATTTGGCATGCACATTCACAACATTCACTTTGTATTTGTGAGTGAATATTCCCTTTTGATCCTATTATTAGCAGAACAAAATAGATTACCATTTAGAACATTATTCTCAAATAAATAATTATAATCAGTTTTATATCTATGTTTGCAGTCTTGATCAAAAAAATCAGATGTTTTGAAATATCTAATATGAGAATAAAATTATCAATCAATTTTTCTTCTTTTTATTAATGCATGTACACCAGTTCTGTTGAGCTTTTCTACCACACACTTTTACAATATCTTATGTCTCCTATAAGAGCCGCTGACCATGTATATGTTTGTATGTGGCTCATGGCATGTTGCAGAGATGCAGCAGAGACATGAGCGAACTATCTGCTTGTAAAGTTGACTGAGAGAAGCTGAGGCTTTTCCTCCCAGTGGTAGGAAGGGTGGTCGTTGGTTGTTTGGTAGCAAAAGCATGCTTGGGTGGCCCCGGGCGATAAACAGACGTTTATCCCAGCCGTCAGCTGCCTCCTTGATTTACGGGGCGCCACCGATAGCTCCTGGATTCATCTGGCCCTTGTCAAACACGTGCAGCGTTAGAGAGCGTTCACCCGCCCTGGCAGCTCCACTGTGCATTCTGAACAACCCAGACGGCAACTGTCCCTTCCTGAAATGCTAATCACATGATGGTGCTGTCCTGCATACAAGCCTTCTCAGATCGCCCGGACCCAATGTAAACTGGATGATGGGCGCAGGAATAGCATTGAAAAATGTTTACTTTAGTACGTGAGCTCAGCTGGCTCTGTCGATACAGTGTCTGCTGCATGAGCGAGCTTTGGCCCTCATCTGCATTGCAACTGAATGAAACAGCATTTTAGGCCATGCATTTCTGTTGTCTTCTTCAGTCAAATGCAACTGGCAATTGCTTTTAGTTTTGTTAAAGAGGCAGTCACTACATAGGGTGAAATAAACAGAAAACTCTCCATGTTCAGTATCAGTCAGCTTAAAAAGGGAAGGTACATTAAAGAAAATCAGACAGATAAAAAATTCTAGACAGAAGACATAGCATTGTCAAAATAAATAAGTGTTCTTAACCAGTACAAAGAATTTTACTAGAGATTTACCTAAATTGCAATCGGCTTTGAATCGAACGCCAGTCTCTTTTTGACTTCCACTGTTCCCTGGTGTTGTAGCGCCATCTGCTGCTACATGCAGCACAATACAAAAAGAATATTTCAAGGTACTACAAGGTATTAGCAAACACAAAATCTCTTATAACTGTAAGCTCCAGTAACCCATAACTGTGTAAAATTATGAGATGTTACCAAATGATTTATAGCAGACTTCATTACACATAAACAGTATCTGTCAAAGCTTTAGAATACAATTGACCTCAGTAAAAACAGTAGTTTCATACAGGAGCAAGTAGTGAAGCAAAGCATCTGTGCTAACCATACATGACACAGTGAGAGGACTAGAGTCTAAACACAGAATGGAAAGGACAGAGAAACAAACTTACGTGATCTGACATATCCATTATACTTATATTTGGCTGAGGAGAATGCAAAGACAAGTGGCAGGTCACACAGAGGGAGAAAGGATGTCACGGAATAGACACATTAGGCACAGCACACAACAAAGGCAGAAGGAAAACAACATGACTGTGATGAAGTGGAAATGATGGGAAGTAAGTAAAAAATTCACAACATGGTGGGGATGATGGGGATGAGACTGTGGTACAAACACTGAATGGACGGGCAAAGAAAATAAACTGTGCGTGAGTTTTAATGTAATGAGTGGCAATGACATGGTAATTATATGAAATATAGGTTCTGGTTGTAAGCTTTCATTTATTCAGAAATGTTAAGTCTTCACCTTTATGATCTCATCTAAATGTGATGGGAGAAAAGAAAGCTCTAAGCTACATGTAGACATCCACAACACAGACGGCAGACCATTGCTACTCAAAACAGCCTTGACAAAGAACACAGATGCAAAGTCTCCAAATCTTTACACGCAGCCTAAAACTGACATTTCTACAAACAGAGATTTGCCAAACTCAAGGTGACATGTTAACTAAGAATTCATTAAAAATCAGCAATATGACCTTGGCTGAGGAGAAGAGAACACTAAGATTAAGAGAAATACTGGCACAGCTACAAGCTGCTGAAGTGCCCCACTCTTTCCAGAGTGTCTTCCAGCAGTAAAGGTCACAGTGAGGGCCCAGGGCTGGCCCCTGACACAGATCCTCAAACGCAGACCCACAGTGGCCCTGGCATCTGTCTCCAGCAATCTGCCTGTGCCACACAGGCGGCACACTAACTGGCTACCATCTGGGGCGAGGCAGCACAGGACAGAGGCTAGGGAGGGGGACCCTGCCTGCCTGGTGGACAGGAGCTGTCAGCCCAAGTTTGGTGATGGACCAGCAGGGCTGGGAAAATGAAAATGCAAACATAATTTCTGTGTCAAGATAGATAAGATCCCTTGCAATGAGATGCAGATGCACACACGCAAAGACACAGATAAGTGCATGTTGTGCACAAACAAATGTGCACATGCACCCACACCGCCTCAGAGGTCTGGTAGAGCTTTAGCTCAAAGCCAAAAGCATATAGCGAGCCCTTGGGTCGCAAACCCTTGCACATAGCCCACTTCTCAAAAGCCTCAAGTCTTTAAAGCAGTCATACTTTTTAAGACAATTTTACCGAGATCAAGTCAGACTTTGAAAAATTCTTCATTGGGAAAATGTAAACCCAAATGTGACAAAAAGGACAACAGACACGAAGTTCAAGGCATGTAATTCTGTTCTAAATAACAACAAATTTAATTTAAGTAAAATCTTCATATTATTAAACAATTTGACCCAAGTCTGCACTAAAGGTGCATGACAAAATGACATTTTGCTGATAATACATTACCTACTAAACCTCAGCAATTAATGATAATCCTGTATTATATTATACTGTGTTGCTTTATGTGAATCTGTGTTGACTGAATATCACAATCCAGGGAGAATTAAATAACAGAGTACTATCCAGGAAACAAATTATCCTAGTGCTTGGCTTAGAAAATAAAAAATCTGGTTCAGATGTACAGGAGGATGAAGTCATCGTGGATAAAGATGTCTTATCCTTTGGTCTAGTGGAAAAAAGGGAAATGGGGAACGGAAATCCAGCAATCCCTGCCTGACAAAGCCCAATGCTCTCCTCCACTAAACTCACTTTGTTCAGACAAAGTCGCAGTTAAAAACCGAGAGAAATCTAAGACAGTGGAGGCTTTCCTGAAATCCAACAGGGGGTTGAGGGAGAAGTGAGATCAGTAACCATGTAATGGCCAGTAATTGGTACCGAGGGATATCAGCGCAGGCCGAACTACAAGAGGCCAAGCCAAACTCATCATGGCATGTTTGACACTAATCTAGGCTGAGTCGGCAGACGGTGGGAGAATGTTGAGAAGGAAATCAGATCTGTATGTCTGAACCCAAGGCTTTGATAGCTAGGTCTACTGCTGCCATGTCTAATTGACAGACAATTTTGTATTTCCCATTGACTAAGGAGGAAACCTGGAGAGTGGAGGGGGTGGGGTTGTCTAACAGACTCGGTCCTTTTACCTTTTCCCTATCAAGCGTCACTTTCTGTTCTTCTATTATGCTCGGTCTTCTCGGTCTTGTTTATTTTTACTCATCTTACCTTTATATATGTATAAATCCCAGTTCTGTTGTTAAAGATTTTCCTCCCCCTGCAGTAGGCAATATGCTGTTAAATTTTAAAATATATTGCTATTAATCAAACATCATGGTTGCAAAACACCTAGCTCACTGTTCTCTATGAAGCCCTCAGTTTGTTTTGGTTCATGTGGCTAGAAGTTCTAGTTGACCGGGGTTAACATTAAGCACAGCTTTTAATGTTGTTCTTAATTTTATAGATATGAGCTTAAAATAATTTATATAATTTTAGACGACATACTGACTTTTTATCTCTTCTACAATAAAGCAGTGTTGCTTTGTTAGTCAAAAGGAAACAAATCAAACAAAAACAGACTGCTTCAACAGAAAGTTATAACAGAAAAAATAGGTAATTTGATAATCCCTCAAATGTACACAATCTTTTATGTACAGTTAACAGTTGACATACATTAAAAGAGTGTAGATATCACATTGTCAGAAAAGAAGCATTTGAGTGTGAACAGATTTCTTACCTTAGACAGTTAAAACCACATCGAACACCAATGCTTCAACAACTGCTGAGTGATACAGCATGCGGTGGCCACATGTCTAACACCTACTGTACACTATACAGCAGCACCACAGAGCCACACCACTAATAACCACTCACACATATAAAAACAACTTTATATTGCCAATTAAAATGTAATTAGGAAATAAAAAACAACTCTAAGTTAAATAAAATGCTAGATAGTATGTTTGAAACAAACTAAAGCAACACAACTTTCACATAAAGCCACAGCGACACAATGGAGTCATGTTAAACAGAGATCACCATAGACAACACCGCAGACACACAGGTAACGTATGGGATCTGTACATGGTAGGCCACAGTATACACAGGGAGCACACACCACAGACATGTAACAGCATGTGTTGGGCGGTGTAACTTACAGGCACGTAAAGTGGTTGCGCAATCATGAATAGAGACAGAGGAAAGTGGGTAGGCCCTCTGAAGGGTGTCCATGTTACTATGTACACTGCCTGACATGCAAGAGCAGTCTTGTTCTGAACGGCCGCAATCAAAACAACATGCCAGTTTCATTCGTTTGTAGACGGACATCTTGGCTACAGTCATGTTTTGGGATGAGAGGAGAGGAAAAGCAGCAGGTTAATGGCAAAAGGAGAAATATTCAATCCAGGGGAAGTCGGAAGGTCTCTTCATCATAAAGTGCAAGCCTTAGACACCTGCTTCCACAGACTTGAGCCCCAACTTTCATCAAAATACAAGATTCTTTCAGGTACATTGGATAAAAGATATATATATATATTTTTTTTTTAATTCTTTAACTTGATGAGATCATTGATATGCCAGCATTACAGCTTTTGTACAGTTTTTGAGGTCAAGCTGTGTGCTAAGGCTGTAACAGATCAAAAGGCAAAACAATGGGGAAAAGGGGGAAGAAGAAGGAAAGGGAGAAGGAAGCATTCATGAAAAGGAGCCGTGAGCAATGTTTTTAGCAGCAAACCTCATACAATGTTTCATACATTTGTACATCCTCTATCCATTTGGAGTGGAAAGGAGTGGATCACGTACCTGTATCCATTCATGCAGCTGTAGCAACTCCAATGTCCAATGCATTACACTAGACTACAGGCTTGACTGGCCATTTCATGCTAAGAACCAAACTGCTGTTTCACTGCTCTGCTCCCATGGGGCCTCATTTATGTACAATACAACTCTTTGCACTTACATCATCATTCTTACAGAATGTTTTGATGGTAAGTTGAAATGTCCACTGTATGACATTTCTGTTTTTATTATTATTATTTTTATGCGTATATTCATTGAACAGCAGCAGTTTTGTAGAATGCTGTTAGAACAAAATGTGTGTGAATGTGGTAATAAAACTAGGTCATAATCAAATGAATGCTTTATTGACTACTTAGCGATATGTTATCCTTATGCCAAAATACTTGAATGTGTGTGTGTTGTTTGCATGTGTGCTTTTGTGCGATAAGCCTCGAACCCCAGAGGAAGCAGGAGTGAAAGTCCCCAGAGTAGCATCTGTAGATTGCTGTGACTCTGGACAGAAACAGTCCCGGCTCTCCATTCTTTCATTGCCAATGTGCAAACAGACAGCAGACTAATGCTGTCTGGCACCTTTACAGAGGCGTTCAGCATCTTTGACTCAAAAAGTCATGTCGGGAAATAAGATCAGGAATTAAGTCATAGATTTGAGTTTGTGGCCAAAGAAAGAATGGGAAAGGCAGATCATCTATGCATTAGGGACTGTTGAATCCCGTGGCATGCACATGTGCCTTATGAGCATGATTGAAGCATGCAGAAAAGTTTTCTTATTCTCAGCAACAAGGGGAATACAGAGATAACTGTTCACATTAATGAAACAGTTTGTGCACATGGCAGCGAGCAGCAGCAAGAGTATCAGTTCATGCTGAAATTTGTGACTTCAGAGTATAAGGTGGGGCGTTTGGACAGTTTATGTGTTTACAATGTTGGGTATTGACACATGGTTGGAAAGCAATGGAAAGAACAAGACATACACACACACACACACACACACACACATACATTTACAAAATGTCTTTGACTTCTGACTTCATAAATTCCCAGATTCTTACCTAAAATGATATGGGTCATTATGAGGGTGTTCTAAAAGAAGATTCAACATGATGGATGCCCTGATGAATTATATGTGTGTTTGGCCAGTTGTGATTTTGAAAAAGTTTGGCAAAACACAATATATATATCAGAAGCTATCAGGGCAATATGTTGAATAGAAGATGTCCCCTAACTATTAACATATTCAGCAAGAAAGTAATGAAATGGCCCGACAATCTTTAATATTTTCTGGAAGCTGAATATAAAAGTCAGTAAGCTAAATTTAACAATCCAAGGCAATAGTTTCCTAGTAAATCATTGCATTCTTGCTGAACAGTTTAAGGCCATTGTGTTTCCTCTACAAACATCACTTTTTCCTCCTGTATTATTCGGGCAAATCTTTGGCATGGCACCAGGCCACCATCTAGTGGTGATTCACTGCAATAACATTTAACACAGTTTCCTACTGACGAGCTTGTCACTTAGCACAGCAGGTAAAGAAGGGGCCCAACAATTGACCACATTTGAAATGCACAACACTGCTGCAGTGGCCTTTCAGCTCCGAGAGGCACTGATGATGTCTGAAGCCTCAACCAGATCAGGGCCAAGACCAAGGCTTAAAACCAGGGCTGAGATCACACAGATGTGGGGAAACTCCAAACCAGATTGTTTTGATTTTGTTTTGGCAACCTATCTCATAAGAAAATGGCCAAAAAGGACATTTCTGCTCTCTGAAAGAACAGCCACACAAAACTTCTTTTGACATAACGCAGACCAATTTGGTTCTTGTTAATTTTCTTCGATGAGTGGAGACTGTTGGAAATCTATGATTACTACAAGCCATGTTAGATTTCCATCCTTTCTGTACTGTACTTGATATTCTAAAGGCTTTGGACACAGCTAATGACATAAGACCTGCACCAGAATAACTTTCGAATGCCAAATATGAGCTTGGTTTGATCATTGGAAAAGTGGAGGAGAGTCCCAGGCCACATCCGATAGAGTTGCACTCTGTTTGACTGTGGTCCCTAACTTGGGAGGGCATCAGCTAAGTGGGCAAGTGATGGGACGGCATGATGCTGGTGGGAGCTAAATCCCCGCTGTTTTGGATTTGGTCTGGTCTGAGCACAGTGTAGAAATGAGAGGCGAGGATAGGGATGCAGAAGCTACACTGGTACATGCAACATAGATACAGTGTACTATTGGCTGATATAGAGAAAGAAACACTTGCACTGCACTCTGGGTAGAGCACCCAGTTTCCTTTTTTGTTTTTACTCACAATAAATCACTAGCAGTGAGTAGTTAAAATAAAGTGGTGTTTTCCAATGGCAGCAGGGAAGGAAATACATCAAAAGTGTGTCACTGGTTGTAAAGAAACATGAGAAAAAACAACAGAAGAGAACAGAACATGACAGGACAGAACACAGTCTCAGACAGACTTCCATTGCAGTAATGGAACTGTCATCTTTCTAAATTAAACTCTCTTGTTGGAAAGAACTGGAATACAAAAAGACAAAGTGTCTATCAATGGAAGACAGACAGAGAAAGACAACAGTTGCCTCAAGTTACCTATAAATAGCAGTGTTTAAAAAAAATTGGGTATTGTTTATTATTTATGGAGCCTTTAAATTTTTACTTGAATAAAGTACAGAGAGGTTAAGTAACATTTAAAGGTGGCAACAGCTAAAATCTTTACAAGAAAGACCAGGCAGATTGTTGACCACACCATAACTAATGTCATGGAAGTTCAAATGAGAGCCATAATATTTTGAATTTGTAATAGAGTGACCGCATTACCTTTAAAGACACAGTACCACAGTTTAGAAGAACAATGACACAACATAAAGAGGTTTAATATAACTGTACAATTCATAGAGGTATTATAGACAGACAGACGCAGAAAGTTTCTGTTTGGAAGTGATGGGGTAATACTGGGACGAGGCAAGTGAAGAGTACTCACGTCGTTTGCAGCCGCACTTCTTGATCCTTTTAGGGTCTGTGATGTCGTCGTGACAAGCCTTGCAGTAGTAAAACGCTCTAGAAGACAAACAGCTTATATTTACTCCTTAAACTTTGACAATCTCTTCGTTTCCACACCGATATGTTACCTCTTGACTTCTTTGGCATCACTGGCGATAAAGAATCCCAGTGTCCCCTCCTGCATCTTGACATGGTTGCCCGGGTTGATGAGGATGCTGGGTAATCAAACAAATAGACACATCGTTCCCATTACCATTTGAAGAGTGAGCAGCTGCTTCACACAACATGCTAATCAAGAGGAATGGTACGCAGACATTTGGAAGATTTCATCTGATTTGACCTTGACTTTAGACTGCATTATGGGTAAAAGCTACTTTAATTTGTGTCAATTTGCTGATGTTACTCACACAGATGGACAGAATGTACAACAAAATATGGAAGCACATTGAATTTTAATTCTTTGCTTTCGAGAATGGGACTGGATAGTCCTGGGGTGACACAGGGACAGAGAGAGAAAACTGGGCAGTGAGGGCAGAAAGAATTAAAATTATGGCCATGGAGCTCTTTGCGTCTCATTCAGTCTACAGAAACAAATGTCATAATGGCCACCGAGACATGGTTGTACAGTAGTATTACAGTTGTTACCTTGGTTAGTATTTGACAGTAGGTACAAGGGAATGAACAGTCATTAACAAGTGGCTAATTTCATAACTAGCTGTCACAGGCAGTATATCACTATTTTAAAAAAACTGAAATGTCCACCTACAGTAATATTACATTTACGGTATAGGCTAAGTTCTGCACAATGTTATTTGTATTATACACTTAACATGCGTAAACTGTAAACACTATATCTCCAGAATAAACGAACTGTTACGGTCAGTTCTAATGAAATAATGAAATGTGTCAACTGGCTGTATCATTCCCCATTAATTAGACTGAGACAAACATTAGACAACCTACAAACATCCGGTACGCTCACTCACACTCACACGGGTCATTAATGGTTACCTGTGGGCAACAGTCATCAATGATGTGTGAACTGAAACAAAATTCCACACTAAACCAACAAACCTTTAAGGGTCACACCCCTCTATAACATAAGCCCAGAGGAAAGACTAGTAAACATGTGTTGATGTTGCTTTAATGACTGTGCTTCCAAGGTTGTATTGGGTGTATATCAAATATAATCTATAATCATTTGGGAACTACATTTCCCCATTTTTTGAAAGCATGGTGATATTTTGAATAGAACTTATGTGTTAAAATTATCCTTGTTATTCTTTCTTCTGGGCTTTGGAAAAAGTTATGTTGTTAATAGACAAAAGGTTAATAGACAAAAATATTAAGGGAGCAATTGAATCCATATGCAGTCGGGTTATGTTTAAATTGCACTTTTCATGCAGGTCTGATTTTGATTCCTCACTGCAAGACGTAAAATAGCATATAACATTCAGTCAGATTGAATGGCCCCCAGAGAAGAAACATGCACTTTACTGAAAATAACTTAAAGAGACAAATCAACTCAAGATTCACAAACATTGCTGCCCAAATCTGAGATTTTACAGGTGTGCCTATGCCAGGCATATTTCTTCAGTTGGGTGCAAACTGGTGAATAGCAGCATCAAAACCTCATATTGTGAGCAACAAAGCAAGCATCAAACACCTCATGTGAAAGTGTTAAAGCATGCAGTTACCAAACAGCATGAGGACAGTCAAACAGAAAGGCATAGCCACTGCAGTACAGTTAAAGGGACAGGTACGTAGATGCAGACGGTTGCAGTAACTTCTGTGCAGTTGGATTGTTTCTCAAACACCAAACTGACAGGAAGTGACCTCACTTAGGGACATCTACTCGAGAGACGAACGAGCATGACTGACATGGTGGCGGAGATGAACAGAAATGCACACACACACACACACGCACACGCATTCACACCCCTTCTGAGACTAGCTGCACACACAGACATACACACATACATGCACAGATGGATATACATGGAGAACATGAGCGGGTGATGAAATGCAAAAATGAACAGTGGCCCACTTGTGGACATTGTAGCCTGTGATTATCAAGTATCAGTTTTGGATAAACATATTGCTATCCAAATTCAACAATTCCATGCCTTTCCTAATGTGTGAAATGAGCAAAAGAAAACAGTGGTGAGGTGCTGCTGGTGAAAGAAAACCATATAAAAGGACATGCTAAAGTATCATCCAGAGCCTGCAGCAATGGCAGATTATCAGTCAATTCTTTCAGAGGTAAATAACAATGGAGTAAAAGAGTTTATCAACACCACATGTGAGGTCTGGGATATGTTGATCCAAATTCAGCACCACTACATATACAGTGTGTGAAAGAATCATATCAATCTGTCAATGAGATAAAGACACCAAAAGTTGAATTTTTCTCCAGATAAAGCTAGAAAAACAACTGAGCGACACTGAAAAAGAACTGAAAGTGAGAGAAATAAACTAAGCAAAAGACTGGTAAAGGACAAAACTGAAAAGATCAAAAATAGGTAGATATGGAGAAGGTGAGCGTTTGGCCTTGGTACACCGACAACAGCAAAGACAAAGAAACAACACTTCTACAAACACATCCAATTCATCTACCCTCTCTCTGCCTGCAAAGAAGTTAGTGCATTAAAGCACAAGGGACACCATAAAAAGAGTTAGAAAAAATGAGGCCTGTGAGATAGTGTTTTGGAAAAATATCCTTGGGGAAACTCCCAAAGTCAGAAGCGTTAAAGTAGTGGAGATTGGGTGGAACTTTGGAAGTAAGATAAGGTAGAGGGCATACCGCTTTCGGCTTCTGCAAACAACAAGAAAAAATCTCAAATCAAACAGTTATCATTAACATAACGGAAAGGAGTGAATTAACCAACTGTAGCTTATGTCCATCTGTTCTTAGACATCAGAATGTGGCACCACTGTACAGAAATATCATTTTGTAATGCAGCACTGTGTGGGCTAATATGTCAAAGTCACTCTGCTGCTATGGTACTTCACTAAAACTTTACAGGTATTTCTACAACTCTGAAAACAATTGCAAACATCCGCTAAGCTTAGTTAGTTAGCAATAATACAGTGTAAAAAGTATAACTATAATAACTAAAATATTTCACTTAAAACTATCCTTAAGATTAATATGAAAGGTGTCAGTGCACAAAAACATTTGACACAAGTGAATGGGGACAGGGTGGGTGGGATTTGGCAATTGAGATTACTGAAAAAAAGTACTCCATGTTGTTATCAGTGATAAGACTGACATTGACATAGAGTTAGTGGTTATACAGACTCAACGGGGCACACTCGAATCACATTTAGAAAAGTTAGGAACACAGGACATAAAATTATGCAGCAAATTGTTTTGGTTTTTTTTGTTTCATGGTGGAAATTGTCTCTTATTTGGTTTAAAAAGTGTATTTGAAAGAACTGGACTGTATAACTTGTGTTACCATAGTAGTTTTCTTGTGACTGAGGTTACCTCCACCAAGGGAATTCTATTCTAGGGCAGAACAACTCTAAAAGTTAGGAAAGACAATAGGCAGGACCATCAGTAAGTACTTTTGGATCCAATTCTTTTTTTTCTCTGATAGATTTGTGGGATTCTGTTTTGCTTTGATTATTTCAAGTGTCACACTTGAGTAAATTTTTAATAATGGATCCAAAAGTATTTTGATTATTTCAAACAAATATATTTATGAACTTAACTTGGAAAAAAAGTACTGTTGTGCCTTGGCAGAGGTAAATGTGGCAATAACAGTTTTACAAAATCATTTAGTTGAAAACTCCTTCTGGTATTTAATAGCGAAGAGCTGCCAACGACTGCTACAATGTACAAACCTGCTCTCCCTCTGTTCCGACTTGTATTCAATGGCAATAAGTAACAGCTTCAGCTTCACATAACACAGCCTGAAAAACACATTTATTACATTTATTAAGTACTCACAGAAAATGACTGATCAGTGTTACAAAACACAATACATTTTGGGTTTGCTTGAAGATTGTTCACTACCTTCTTTTGTTTTCAGCTTGCTGAGAGGGACAGGGTAATACTTACTCACAAACAGCAGGAAAGGAGAGGCCTACAAAGGCACTGGACAAATACTCTGTGTACATCTCATTAGCCACTCCTTCAAGGTAATACTTCTGCCATGTGTCCTCCTCGATCTGACAAAAAACAAGCGAGGAAGTGTCAAAAAGTAAGATTCATACGAGGGAGAAGAAGAAGAAAGCGACAGTGTTTTTACTCCAGCGGCAGCCCAATGTGGTCTGCAGATGTTCCACCGCACAACATCAGCCTGGTCATTATAAGCCAATCTATCATGTTTATGACATGAGAACAGTTCTTTGATGGAAGCAAGCACCTCTTCAATTTTAAGCCACAAAACACTGAACAGATTCCATATGAAATGTCACAATAAAATATGATGTGCCAGTGTGACTGAGCACACAGCAATGGAAGGCTTTCTTTAGACAAAGATGTCAGAATTTCTCAGTGAGTGTGCTTCAGTAGATATATTCCATCTGTGAGTGGTGAACCTACTGTATCCACTTACGGCACATAAACCTCACGTATAGGGGATGCATCATCTCATCGCCAAAAAATAAATGTGATAACCCATTCTGCAGAGTTACTTGAGTGTGTTTAAAAAAGCAGCGGGTGTGAGCTGATCTTGTCCTCAGTATTACCTCGATGAAGGAGCGCATGGAGAAGAGGTTGGCCAGCATGGTGGACAGGCCCTGGGCCAGACAGCTCTGGGCAATGAATCCAGCCTTGAGCTCTGCCAGGCAGATAGCATCGTCGCCCTCCTTCCAGTTCCAGCTTGGAATGTTCAGCAGATGGGCCTTCATCACACGACAGAGGCAACAGGGGTCACAAGACACGCAGTAATGCACACATCGCTGCCTCAAGCCATTATTGTAAAGCACTTTCACATCTGAATTCATCTGCTCAGATAGGGAGAGTGAGATGGGGATTTTGCAGATTTCAGAATATAAAAAAAAAAAAAAAAGCATAATTTTACTGAACATAATTTTTTAACAATCCAGAATGTGACAAGACTCAAGTATTAAAAAAAATATGGGTTAAGTTTAAATTGTACAGTTTTGGCCTAATCCATTACAAACCCAAACCCTTGCAAACTAATGTAGTGTACATCTCATCCATGCAGCTTGTAGCCCCCTTGTGGATTTATTCAGTATTGCATTTAAGAAGGCTGTTTTCCTAAAGTGTAGTTTGTTATTCATTTGTGTTAAATTTGTCAATACAATTCAAGAAATAAAAAGCTATAGACAATCAAACAGAAAGGCAGCTAAATGACCATACCTTATTGTGGTACTGAAGCATCTGTGTGATGATTCTGATCTTGGGATGGTAGTTCTTGATTGAAATGACCCTAGAATCATTGATTAGTGACCAGTCAACATTTGCAACTGAAAAACATCTTGTTTAGACATTAAGGAGTTTGGAAGGTTAGGGAGCATACCTCATAATGTTGGAGGCATCTTCAGCATCAGGATCTGGACAGTATTTATTGGCTAAGATTAAGCAGGCATCAGCGGATTCGATCTACGTGTACAGGAGCAAAAGAAGGTACAGGTATGACCAGTTTATGTGCTGCTCATACTTTGTGTACAGGAATATATACATTTCGAGTTACTTTACTGAGCCATTTTATCATAAGTCCCGTTGCATGCTATACCTTGACTCGAGCCAGATCGTGGGGGTTGAGGACAGATCCCTGGTAGAACTCTACTTGAGTAAAATGGCGTTTGAACAAGGCTTCCAGCTCAAGATTAGGGGAAATACTAACAAAAGTAGACACGAGCAGAGAGGAGTTAGTCTAGAGATCCCAAGTATAGAGGATGACACATATTCTTTACTGCTACTCTACATGTGCTGAAAAGAAAAAGGTTAACTTACTTATGGAGAAAAACAATTTCTACATTGACATCATCCCTGTCCTTGTGTAGGAAGTCTTTGAGGAAGTTGGAGACACTTTCGAGGGTAATATGACCACAGACCACTATATGCCTGGAAGGGGGGAAGAAATCACCTTGAGTGGGCAACATAAATCATTGCAGACATTGGCCTGTCTCCCAAATATAATCAGTTAAACCAAAGAACTCCAAAATCTAACTCAAGTAAGAATAAAAAAATATATAAATGTCAAGAGACGTTTCTTCAAGGCAAACGAGAAACTGAATTATATTGTTTTTGCCATAAAAGTGAACATTTTCCCCCGTGTAATGAAAATGGTTACATTCTGCACGACAAGTGCGATCAAACACTCAACTCTGAACCACTTTAGAAAATGTAAGATATAATCACACAAGCCACACTGGTTGGACTGTCATCCGTTCTCAATAGAAAAACTGTCCCCTTGGCCAAACCACTCTTTTGTGAACTGAATGGATGTTGACAAAGACATGTACATCAATATTCTCATGCCCTTAAACAGAACATTACTGAAGACTTTCAAAGTGATTTTGAGGTCTGTGGTAGACGCAAACTCTAAACAGGATCTCGGTGTATTTGGCAGAGCACAGTAGTGCATGACAGTTGCACAGTGTGTTTGGCTGATTACAGCACTAAGAGTCAGATTGGAATGATATTTGACGGGAGGTTGTGTCCCTGCTTGTCCTTCTATTGCACCAAAGTCAAATCTGTGACCTAATACAATTTAATAAAACATATGGTGCTACAGTACTGTATTGCTAATATTGTAGAAACAATTTCAGAATAGATGATAAACGCTGATGATGACCACATCTAGATAATTAAGACACTCTGTTCACTACATTTAACATCCACAAGTGGAGTTAAAATAAAAAGTCTTTTTTCCAAGCCCCTAAATGAGAAATCCAAACATGCTCAGTAGAAGCAGGCCTCTTATTGACATGGATTTGAGTGGACACTCAGCAGAAACCCTAATTACCCTATGGAGACCTGGAAGACAATCTGCGTAATGACAACGGTCTTATCCACTGCTAAGTGAGATGTGCCAAGAGACAATTGAACCACTTTACTTTTGAGTGGCTGGTTACTTGAGTGCTTTGCACTTAAGAAGACTGTGCAGATTAGGTTACTCAATCCTTAATATAAAACACACTGTGGTCATATGTGAGTATGTATCACAATGCTTGATTTAGTATGACAGATTTTCTTCAATCCATAAGGGCACTCTTAGAGGGAAGAGGTAATGTCTGGCTAACACATTAACCTCCAACAGTTGGCGTCTAAAATGTAAAGAGCAGTTTGGCAGGTTCTAAAGGAGACATAAATCTTTATTGATGTTAGATGAGAAGCTAGGCAGGATCAGTGAGTATCCTTCTATCCTGAACCAGATGGACTGGCAGGGGTTAGAGTGAAGTGGACCTGGCAAAGTGATGCAACAGACAAATTTAGTAAGGGGCAGCTCGTACAAGTTGCAGGATATAATGACCCTCGCAGATGCCGCCTCTGTCCTTTAAGAGAATCTAATGAGCAGCCTGTGATTGCATGGTTGGCCAGAGAGGAGCAGACGGCTGTGTGGTCTTACAAGCTGATGAGCTGAGATATATGTGGGCAGCCAGGACTGTTTGGCACGAGATATCTCTCATTTTAAGAGATAAAAACCATCAGTCATGTGCTTCTATTGCCAGTATTCATGTCCCCTTCTACATCATATGGTCTAAAGGAAAAGGTAAGTAATATTTGTGTGAAAGCATGTGTGCATCAATCGTATTAACATAATCATATCTGGTCAGCAGAGTAGCAGGTAAATAAAAAATAAAAACTTCCCTTATTCAAAATATCTTCAGATCAAAAGGTCAAATCAAAAACTAAAGCACACTCCATGTAAAAACACACACACACACACACACACACAAATCCAGAAACTTAAAGATAAACTCAATCACTTAATCATATAAAAAATGCCAAGGGATATACATGGCATGCACACAGAACATGCAGTCAGGGAACATCCCAGGAAGCCACCGAGGATGCGCTGACAACACAAAACATGACCAAACACTTAGCTCAAACATCAGCAGAAGAGGCTACTGAATTCATACTGCTCTAATCCTTAAAGCTGCAAAGATAGCTGTTGGACAGTGTGATTTATAGTAAGTTCACGGTGATGTATTTCCTGACAAATTGCTGCATGTGTGTGCTAATAAAACAGTGGATTAGTATTAGGATGGGACACAAAGTCACAAGTGAGATTCCGCATTGGGATATATGTGCTGGGAACTAGCAGAGGGTTATCAAGTTTCAAAGGTGCGTGTTAGAGTTCAGCCAGGGTTGAATCCCTTTCCTGTGCCGGCATCTTTGGGGCTAATGGAAGTCTAATGGAAACCACAGAACCCCAAGAACAGTGGGTGCCAACACTTGTCATTACTATACAAGCGTTAAAAGGGTAAGCGCTGTCAGTCTGTGCTCGTGGGTTTATGTCAAAGCACACACTGATATAATCAACACCACCGTGACAAAGATCCAGCGGAGAACCTCTCACTTCAAAAAAACAAAAAACCTTCAAGATCTGTTTTAAATGACAGCACTGACGTAAAAGGATGAAACAAAAAAAAACAATGTATAATGACCTCATTGTTTGTGCGCTCTGTAATCAAGTCAAAACTTCTAATCTCCTAATCTCATTTCCACATTTTTTGATGCTGACAACTTCAAAATGAGACGGCACTCAGCCCCAGTGGCAATCCTGAAACCACATGACACAGCAGTTGTGCATGTGTCGGCCCCGATATATACGTAAACTCCAAACGCGTACACGTGTGTTCATTTTGCGCAGAGCTTTTGTAATCTGTGTATTTAGCGGCTATCTTCTGATTGTTGCCATATGTATGAACTGAATGTTTAGCCAGGAAGACGGAGAGGAGTGTGGATTGAGAAAATAAAGTGTGTGGGAGAAAGTGTACACAGTTTTGACAAGGGCTTCTCTCAACACCCATCTGCAGGCCTAAGCTCAGGTCAGCGGCCAAACATAACATTTCATCAATCTTATCTCGGTGACAGGCCAGCATTATCAAACAAAGGTTTTCTCCTGAAGCTTGGTTCTACTGCTACCTCCCGAAAAGCACATATTGATTCCAGGAGTGATGAGGTAAGACGGTGAAAAAGAGAGTGGACAGAAGAGCAATAGGAAAAGAACTTTACCCTCCCTAATCTGTGCGCTGGCTATCAGTAAAGTTTGAGCCACAAGGGGAGGAAGACACTTAAATACAGTGGTTATCTTTCACAGAAGGTAAAGTCAGCGCAGCATCACATACACTTTACAAAACGACTTCCATCAAAAATAGACTGTACATAGTCAGAGACAAACTGTAGCACCACACAACCACGAGACCTTCAAAGCAAGCACCGGCAGAGCCAAAGCAAGCAGAGCAAGCCATAAGCAATTGAGACCCTCCAATGGGGAGCGAGGCATCCAGCATTCAGGGTGTGGGAGCTGACTGAAGATCAGGGCCAGAGTCGTGTCAAGCAGTGATGATGCGATGGGTGAGCACCGACAGGTATTAGGGAAGCGGGCTTTTTCATGGACTACGCAATCGATGAAAAAGCCACCAGTCTGCAGATCACTGGAAAACATGCCAGTAAGAATGCAAGAAAATAAAGGCACTAAGAAAAACAAAAGGCCCTAAAAGCATGCAAAACGAATGCAAGCAAAAAGAAACAAGAAAAACTGTATCCTGCAACGGTCATTGGAATTGATGATACTTTAAAAGACCACCAATAATAATGCACTTGCAGATATTTCATCTTCTATGTTCTTGTTAAAATCCTTAATAAGCGGATAGTAGGGGTTTCATGACTAGTTTCTATCAGTGTATTGGTTAATGATGCTATTCCATCCTGAAATTTAATAGAACATATAGTGCATACGCATCATATTGAAGCACCACAGATCTACGTTAGTCATGAAAGCTCTAATTTCCAGTTAAATTATAAAGCGCAGTGTAAGATGTTTGAGGGAAAGGCAAAGAAAGACGACACAAATGGATTCAGGAAAAGCTCTCAGTGAAGAACGGAGAGAAGGAGCGGGTGCAGATGGATAGAGAATGAAAGAGAGTCAAAGGGAAATGGACATGTGTCCTAATGGCCAAGGTCTCCAGTCACGCAGTGTGACTTAACATCATTAAGTAACTTTACTGTTCTGTGCTGTAATTTGCCCCCGGTAACTAAAACTTTATTGGGGGTGCATTGAGTCACACAACCACACCTTGTCTGGATTTCAACTTACTTTCTGCCTCGTGTCGAGTTATAACTCCCTCCGTATTTCTTCCGATTAAGGATGAGAGCAGCAATTTCTGGCACGTAGCGAGCAAACATGGCCTACATGCATGAAACAGAAAAAAAGAAAAAGGCATGCAGAGAGGGTTCTACCGCACACATAAAAACAGCAGAACCATCTGGAATACTTACTTTCTGCCATTAACCGCACTATAGGAACCACCATATTTCTTGCGGTTTCCTATTAACTCTATGATTTCAGGGACGTAGCTGGCAAACATGGCCTAAGGAGAAGATAGGAGACAGAAGAAGAGACTAAAAAAGAGACTACTACACCACAGAGTGGTGGCTAAACTACTGCTGCATTAGTCCGCTGCATTGTTAGTTAGTTAGTTTAGGAAATGTTCTCTCTTTGTTACAAATCAGCCATACAATGAGCAGAGATCAATCAGAAATTTGTAATGGCCCAGTTTAAAGTCACTGATTTAGTAATGTGTGCTGCGGGGGCAAGAATTTTGTTGAATCTCCAATCTTTACATCCAAATGGGAATAAAACCTAAGTGCCATGTTTTGTCCAACAAACACAGATAATGGAGCAGGTTGATTTGAATAGGCCCACCTGATGTTCCACAGCTGCAAAACACATTAAGACTCATTTGCTGGGCTTGGAAAATGAGCTGGATGCGTTTTGCAAAGATGCAGAGCCTGTGATCCCACCATGCTTTTAATGACCTAAGAGCTAAGGAGTGGCTGTTCTTAACCTCTACTGACACTACTGTTGGGTTCCTATTATTCTAATCTACACTAACATTTACAGTAGACCAATACATCTTTTACCCTATAAATACATGCTTAAGTCATGCATGGAAAGAGAGCCTATGCATCTCCAGCACTAATGTTAAATGACGTGACTTTGATATGATCCCTGGCTTTAAAATACCTCCAGCCTGGAGTCATTACTCAAGCACTGCTGCTGATAGGAAGCAGCCCGTAGTATGGGCCTAAAGACTTCCAGAGCTCTCAGCACGGAGAAAAACACACCATCTATTACCATGGCCACAATACGGTACATATCCACCCAGCTGCAGATCATCAGAGAGATGGCTTGCAGAGTGAGAGCTGAGTAAAAGTGTATTCTTTGTAAGAGAAGGTTCAGAGCAGGTAGCATTAGCAGTGTGTGCATGCTTCTGTGTCTGTTACTGAACAACTGACAGACCAACGGGAATCTAGATCAAAGCAAGGTAAAAAAGATGAGTGGGAGGCTGCTGTCGCTATGGTAACAGTCAAGCTGGCCTAAGCCTCATCTCCCTGCCCCTGTGTTTGTTGGAATAGTGGGAGGAGACACGGGAGAAGGGATGTCCTGAAACCGCAACTGCTTCTAAAAAATAGTAACATTATAAGACAATAGCGTATTATTCTATTCAAACAAATATAGGAGTGACACATTAGGGCATAAAGGACAAGGGAGCACGTACAACAGACAAGATACAGTAGGTTAATCAGAAGAAAGCATCTACATTTAAGTTTCTGATAAGAATAAACATATTACAGTGCTAACATTTAAACAACAGTTGCAATAATAAAATTACAATACGTGTTTGAAGTTTTTAGCAGTCTGATATGATCCACTGATGGGGACAGGCAGGGTTTGGAAGGGAAGGGGGGAGAGTAAGGGAGAAAGAAAAGTCTGATTTTACCAAACCACCCAGGATGAAGAAGACCATAAACAGCCGTCCCAAAGTGGTTTTTGCATAGACATCCCCATAGCCCACTGTGGACATCGTCACCATCAGCAAGTACACACATTCCCAATAGGAAAGTGACTGGGAATTTTGGAAATTTTCCCAAGGATCTCCTGAGTTTTCCACCTACAAAAAGAAGAAAATAATTATTTTCACTGGCACACAACACAGAGCTTTCATACATAAATAGGTGAAGTGGATCTATCCCTCTGATTAATCCATTTGTTGGGCAGTTATTTTACTAAACACTGGTCTAAGGCTGCCATCTAGTGGTAGTCTTTGCGCATTAACAGCAAGGTTACAGTCACATGGGTTCTTAAAAACGCTATATAACGAGGTTCCCTCCTTAATTTTCTAAATTAACACAGTGATACTGGCATTAAGCATTTGCAGAGACAGTGTTAGCCAGTTTTGTTAACTACCAGAGTTATTTGTTCTGCACTGATATCTGCATTCTCCTGTACTAGCCTAGCCAGGTTGCATTAGATGAAGGTATTTTTATTGATAGCCGCTAACAAATGGGCTAACAAGTACTGCTAAGTTGCTAGCTGAAAAATGAGATACTGAGTTTATTAGCTTATATAACTACAGAAAGGTAAACTGTAAAATGACACAAACCAACTATTTGCTATATTAATGAGTATGTTTCCCATTGTGTTGCAGAAAAATACTTTAATCACTTCTCTACAGAAACATTTTCGCCCCGCTGCCTCCCTCACCTGGCTAATGACATGTCCTGTGGCTGTCTGCTGCAGCTTGCTAATTTATTTTTACACTCTGACCTCCATTCATAACGTGGAAAGTGAATATTTAAAACAGCCCTACACTTACAAACTAGCTAGCTCAATCATTTGGAGTAAAGTGTTTAACCAGCGGTACAGTAGGCGTAATTACTTGTTCATTAATAAAACCTGCGCGGCGGAGTGATACATACTGTGATGAGGTTTGTTTTGGTCCAGAATTTAGCTACTGGAATTGGATTTATTAAACTTATTTTAATTTATTCAACAGTAGATGGAGCATAGAAACAAGTTCTAGTTTAGAAGAAAAAAATTGCATGTGTTTTATGTCTTTTTTTTTTTTTTTGTATCTTTTACATTTAAAAACATGTAACTCAGTGGCACCTGTCTGCATTTACAACCCATTACTTTTTTTCCACTTCATTGCAGTTGGTGAAATACTACAATGTCTAACAAAATTAACATAATATATTCTGTCAAACGCCACAATGACAAGTGTACTAGTTAAGCCAAGAGTTTCCATTCCTCATGTTTATCACCACCTTCAGTCTTGGCCCATTGAGCACAATGACCATCACGCACTTCCACTCACCAAATGGATGAACCCAGCAGCTGTGAGCCATGTGCTTATAAAGATGGAACACAGGTTCACCAGCTTGATGGAATTGCTAGACAAAAAGAACAGCATCAAAAGATTAGTTGGTTGGGGGTTTTTTTTATACCAGAGAACTTGCTTAACCAATGTGTAACAAAGATGCAGAGATAGAATGATATTAAAGGGATAGTTCAGTATTTGGCAAAGGAGGCCTGCAATTAACTGGCCATTGTTCATTGTGTACATTGCCTCAGGCCCAAAGCAGCTGGGATAGGTTGCTTGCACATGCTTGTACTGCGATTGCTATATTCTGGGGCTGAAACAATAAATAAACAGTCATATGATGGAAAATGCATGTAAATATCTTAACATTACTTTTTTTAAAAGTTTTTTGTGTCTTTTCGTTTCTGCTTCTCCAAACTGGGGAAGTGCTGACAGTTACCTTCTGTAGGGAATAAGTTACCTGTCCCTATGAATCTCATATAGACCCACTTTTACAAAATACAAGACTATCCATTTGGTGCATGAATAATATCTTACCTTGTTTTCAAGATGTTCAAAAACTGTAAGATTTCGGAGAACTGTATCAATCTTAATGCTCTCAGGAATCTTAAGCCTGCGGAAGAAAAAGAAAAAAAAAAAAGGATTCAGCATTAAAGTATCATACATTTCATCTCATACAAATGGGGACACAAAGCTTATAATGACAGACTTTGAAAGGCACAAGAAGACACTTTGTTTTGGTCTAGTCTTTATTTATACATTCCGTTAAGTGAAGTTAAGTGTGTCCTACTTTAATGTGGCCGTGTGAGTCTGCTCTCGCTGCACACAGGGATTATAAAACAATGCAACACCTGCCTTCATTGTCTTTTTACATAACACCGCTGATCCCACGGAGCATGTGTGCACCCATGCCTGTGCCTTTTTGCATGTGTGTAGCGCAACACGAATTCCTCCTAAAACCATCCTTCCAACAATAGTATGTGCGAAAATAAAACCGTTGTACGACCAATACCAGAAGGTGATTGACAGAATTGTTGTCTGGATGTGAAGTAATGAGATGAGAGTCAGCTATAGTCGGATACTTTACCCCAGTTGGAGAGAATGTGCGCACAGGACCAGACCGAACGGTAAAGTCTGGCCTGTGTACGTGGTCTCTGCCTGACTCGGTAACCATTCTGAAAAAGATCGCCGCAAGACTTCTTTCTCCTCCACGTCTCAGATTCCAAATTGATTTTGCCGTGCGTCCGACGGTAAATGAGCAACTTAGGTGGAATCATTGTCTTAAACTATGTCCGGCCCGTCTTGTGCGCTAAAGTTATAAACTCCAACAAGAAAATTTGGGTGAATGAGTCCTCTCAAAGTGTCAGTCTGATGCCTCGTTGTCAGTCTTCTCCATGAATGTGTCAGTGTGCAAAATGTCTGCTCTAATATACAATTTTTTCCCCCCTTTTTTTTTTATTCCATTGGCTTTAATCCGGACAACCCAAACAGATTTGCCTTCCCCGTCAGTGCTTTTCTGTGAGCCCTTGTACGGCCTTTTTCACTTCCCAACACACAGTGCATTTTATGAACAAAGTCTATTTGAGGGATTATGCAGAGATGAAAAATAAAAATGAAACTAATGCAGAGCCAGAACAATAATCCAGACCGAATAATAATATGTCAAACAACTTCACCATACTGAGCAGATATTGTGAAGTCCAAGGCCGAGGTCAAACCAAATTGCTCTTGGATAAGCTTTGATCCATCAGACATAGGAAACTTCTGTCAGCTGAAGAGACTTTTTTTTTTTTTTAAAGATTATTTTTGGGGCTTTTTGACCTTTATTGCTAGTGTATAGAAGCTGGAAAGGAAATGGGGTGAAAGAGAGTGGGGAATGACATTGAGCAAATGACTCGACCAAGACTCGAACCCCGGTCTCCCACTTGCTGAGCTGCCAGGCGCACCCCCCAGAGGCATGCATCATTTTAATAAAAGAAAAACTTCTTATACAATTTTATCTTGATGTAAAGAAAGGATAACTTCAGGAGATAAAATAGGGAAAGAAAAATGACAATGAGAAATTAGGCTATGGGCCTCACTATGGGCAGAAGAAACCCATATATAAAATGGATTTGTGTCTATATGTCAGATACTATAAGCCTCTTTCAGCAGGGTGCTCCATTTTTGGAACATAAACTACAAAAGTGAACTATAACAGTTTTCTTATGGGTCAGTATTTTTAAAATGTTGTAAATTAATTTCACACTATGTCTGCAGCCTCATTCGACTCTGGAATTTGCAGATGAAATCAATCAAGACTTCTGACCGATGCATATCTTTTTGAGTCTTTGCCTTTACTTAATATTTCTGTGCTGTGTATCTATTCACACACTTACATGCAACTGACCCATTTGTGTGTAAACCACTGAAATCTCTCAATGAACATCTATCCCCATGAACACGTGCTCATGTGAGAGAAAATCCCCTCCCCACACATGCCAAAGCCTCCGCAGCACACACGTGTCTGTCAGCCAGATGCTCATTCAGAAGCTTTCCTCCTGATGCGTGCCCACTCTTCCTTCATTGAGGCTTTACGATCTGGCTTAGTCCCTGTCTGTCACATGTATCTGCACGGCCAACTAACGGGACCTTTTATCAATCAGCAGTCTGGGAAGCTTCAGATGGCATAATACTATCCATCGATGCAGCCAGGATAAGATTACTTGATGCTTTAGTGTAGTGGGCACCAACATATACATGCAATACAAGACATACATGCACCAAACATGGAATACACATATTACTCTGCATGTGTGAATACTTTTGATGTATGTAAATAACACTATGGCATATAAAATGACACATGTGACAGTGAGGATTCCACTGACAGAGGAAGACCATATATGGCAAATGGATTTATGCCAGTGTCAGGAAGTGTAAGCCTCTTTGAGCAGGGAAACACTAGGGATCAAAAAACATTGCTTCAAAACACCACTGGGAGGCAGCAGTTGGTTAAAATCGATTCTGAGAGCCCTCACTGAACACTTGGTAAATATGGAGATGTTCACTGAGCTCCGAAAAACCTGCACGTATTTACAATTTGAAGTGACTATTCACATAAAGATCCTACCTTTATACCTATATTTGATTTAACATTTCCTGCGATTTCATATTAAGGCGAGCTTATTTTACCTGACAACCCCTAAGAGATGAAGCGCTGTATGGACACACTGGCATTTCTCATATTGCCAGATGCTAATTCAACGAGAGCTCTCTTGGGACCGGTGCTCCGTTCGAGTGGTTAAGGGAGATTAATTTCTTTTTCCAAGGAGGAACTCTGCGTGCCCTTTTGCATTAGCCACACATCTCTCCCTTCCTCTTAATCAATGTCCCATTTGCAGAGGCAGTGAAAGCACAACTCGAAATGCACATGGCGTACTGTATAGTTCGTCTAGTGCCGAGTGGGAGGCTTTACTCGCACCCAACACGGGGCAGAACCTCTATTAGTGCTCTTTTCATCATCTGGGCACACCTCCACTGGATCTTTACCATGTTCTCAAGCAGGACCACGGCTGAAAGAGTGAGATGAGAGCTTCTGTAATTATGATGTATTACTGACTGGGTATGCAAGGCCTGGTGGTAAATGGAAAGAAAAGATAAAGAAATCCATTGGGAATGAGAGACACAATACACCTACTTATCAACCATGCAGGTTTCTGCCAACAAAGCCAGGTTAAAGAGCAGCACGCTTAACAATACACTTAACTAAATGAAAGTAGCACCGGTTATGGATTAGATCATTGATTATTGGAAACCTATCATGGCTTTGTAAAGCTTCAGAGGAAATGGAGACAGTGCGGAGGGATTTCTATAGGGACCAGGCGGTGTCATTCAGACAAGCAGAGAGATTACTGTCAAGTGTTAGCGCATGATGCAAGCCGCAAATACGGCATGCGTTATTGCACCCATTTTCCTGTCACAACACAATATTATATGTATAAATCTCCACATCAAAACAGGATATATATAACGCTCAAGTCATATGCTGTGACACCTCAAGATACATCATTATTGCAGCTGTTATGAGCAGTGGAAGTGGTACGTTCTTTTTCTAATATTCTATAAAAACACATCAATGAAAATACATAAATATAGGGCGCCTTTCAAAAAGAATAAACTGCTTTTTGATGCCCTTTTTATCCATAGTGCAGTCCTAGCCTATCCTTTTCAAGCCTCCACATCTCTGCTTTCCTCATCCAACTCCAGAAGCCTGATATTAAATCATCACAGGTAATTATTCACTGGAGAACGTCAAGAGGCAGCCAGACCACCATTTCACACTCTTTCATCATCCCCATCAAGGCTCGAACACCAACTGCTTTCATGCGGATGAGACAAGGACAACTTACTTCATGAGTAGCACGGACGATATTACTCGCTTCGGCCATGTCTAATTCTTTAAGCGGAAAAAAATCATACCTACAATGTACTTCTTAAATCTTTATTAAATATGTTTTATATATATCTGGACTCAAACAGTATCCAGCTGTTCTGCAAGAGCAAGTTAGTAATTTGGTTAACTTGGGTTTTCTTTGAAGCTGAAACGCTGTAGTATAGCAACATTTTGGGCCATTTTTGTTTTAGTTAAGTCTTCTGGGATAATATCTTCAACAAGAAGAGACAGTGCATTGTTAATTTAGTATTGATTTGTTTTTATGTCTTCTATGTAAAATCATTTAAGATTAGGATTCAATTATTTAGCAATGCACTGTGTAAAATTGTGCAGTATACGAAAAAATAGACATTTAGTTCCATATAAGCTAATGGAATTTCAATTAGACATTTATGTTTTTCATTGTATAAGGTTTTGGTTGTTTTTTTCTTTTTTAAGATATTTTTTGGCCTTTTTGCCTTTATTTGATAGGACCACATTTGGTTTTTAAGTGCAATATACCTTCTGACCATTTTCACCAGATTTTTAGATGGTTTTATTCGTAGACAACAGCATGTCCCTGCAGGGCTACCGTAGCTGTTTTGACTCCATACAAGAGGAGTTTGAGCTGCAAAACTGTAATCCGCAACTGTGCCTGCAAAAACTCTATACCCCTCTGTTAATTCATTAAAGGAAAGTACTTGCAAGTATTGGGGAACACCTCCGTCGCTACTTTCAGTGAAACTAGAAATATCAAAAATGTCAAATTATTTTATTATATGGAGTTCTGACCTGAATGAGAGAGTCTTGCGTAGCTTTTAAGTAATGTGATTGGCTTGTGTTTAATGGCTGGGCTTGGTGAAAATTCAGCTGTCCATAAAACTGTTCAAAATGGATGAAGAGATAAATTTGTTCAGAAGCTTATCTCAGCCAACTAGCACTTAGCGAGCATGAGAAGGGGGAAGGTACACAGATGCTAGAAACAGCCCGCACTTGCTTTAAAGAGGCCTTTGTACTGCACTGACAAAAGTAGGTCATTATGTAACACAAGTTGGGGTGTTTTCCCACATGCGCTCATTCAAGAGACGGCGCTACTATGCACACTGCGTATTCCAGGTGCACCGTCTGAACGTAGCAATTATCAATCAGTCTAATGCCCCCTCACACACGCACATACACACAGGCTCTGAGTCACTCTTTCTCCCATTAGCCCAGCCGCTCTGCCGTGCTGCTGCTGTGTTCCCTGAAACATCAGAGCAACCCAGCCCTGTCACTTCCAATGACGGGAAAAAGTTGAGTGCAGCCCCGAGCCATGAGGGCCTCTGAGACACAATCCCAGTAAAAGGGGAGACTGCGAGGAGGGGGGGGGGGCAGACCGCCAGGCAGAGGCAGGGAGTGATAAAAGACGGGGTGACGTGTCAAGACAGTGGGGGTGAAGGAAAGAGAAATCTATGAAAAATTGTCTTGGTGAAAAAGTTTCTAGTGATTCTTACCAAGCCAGCTTCTGTTTAAGTAGACGGAGACGAACACAGGGGGAACGGTGAAGAAGTCGACCACCGAGTTGACCTCCAGCCAAAACCACAGCTTATCATTGGCTGCTATAAACTGAAAGACAAAACAAAAAAAACCTGTCATTTTCCATTTGGTCAAAAACCCAAAAATCCACCCATGTTCATCATTTGCACGACAAAATGTACTTCCTTTTGCTTACAAACTGTGTAAAATGACAAAAGCATTAGCCATTTGCCGAGTCATTTAAATGGTCGGAGGTGTAAGCAGCTTATGAGTTTATTTAATCATTCACTCATTCAAGATGTTAGACCATAGGAATGCTGCAACAGAAGAATAACAGCATTAGCTTGAACTGAAGTCAACTGAGAGAGATTCGTAGGTGACTGGAGTAGGCGTCTGCTTATGTGTAAGGAAGGGTTTTGTGCTGCTTGCTGTTAAGTTGTGGTGACTCATCTTCTTGTTATTCAAAATGTGTGATGTTTGCCCTCATCAGCCATTCAAGTTTCATTTTATACCCATGCTTCTTCGTAATAATGCAGAAGAAAAAATCCATTCAAGTGTTGGAGACATAAAGGTCACTGACGTACAACTGAACATCGTGTCTCCAGACTGAAGACTTTTACATCTAGTTTGCGTCAATCTAGTGGGAGCTAAACATTTTTTTACCCTCTTCATTGTCTTATTGAAGAGTAGCAACATGTTTGTGGAGATACAAAGTTAGTGCAGTTTAGTTTTTAGTAAAGTCATGGTTATCAAGATGTATGATATACATTTAGATTTGGGTCATTGGGACCAAAGAATGATTTTTCATAATAAAAAAGTTAGTTCTACTGTAGAAACGTTTGGTGTGATTGTAATGCAATAGGAATTCTGGTGGAATCTCTAGCAAAATGTTACAGAAGGTAGAAGTAAAATCATTTTAGGAGAAAATTGTCCCATCTGACTGTGGCTATGGGTTGAGACTATTCAGACTATTCAGACTTTTATAGTAACTGCAAACATTTCACTACAGACCAAAGTTACCTCTAGGCAAAGGCAAACTCTGTAGGTTTTCCGTCAATAATACAATTAATGGTCATCTATAGAAGTGTGGTTGTGACATTTTCATTAAACAGACTATCGAACTATCGAACTGTATTTCATCTTTGTTTACATGTGAGGGGCATTTTTGGGTGTGTAGTTTTCAGTCAATCACAGCTGGCCAAACATAGCATAAGGGAAATATAGCAAATGTAAAGATGTAAACAGAACCAACACATCACTCAAGCTCCTACACAGTATGCATTTAAGCTCATTATAATTCCCTGTCAAGAGGCAGCTGTCTAGAGGTACCAGACACTTAAAAATAGCCTTATATAATCATGTTCTTAATTCAGATCTGAAAAAGCTTTCTGGATGGAAAATAAAACATTTCCAAATTCAAAACCATGTGTCTAAGAGTGAGTGGTAAAGCTTCAGTGACCGTGCATGTACTGTAGGTGTGACAGCTTACCCGCAGACCAAAGTATAGAAGGAAGAAGACGTTGAAGGCCATATCGATCTGTAACGTGAAATCTTTGTAGAAGTTCTGGCAGGATTCTATAGGACTGAAGATGAAAAGAGAGACAAATCATTAGATTAAATGTGAACATGCACGAACTTTTCTAAAATATCATGGAACAATAACATTTTGTAAGTATTTGCCCATATTAGAAAAAAAAAAGCCATGTAAAGCTCATGAAACCCAGTGGGAGCTCAGTTACTGCCCAGAGCGGACAAACTGAGTACTTCCGAATAAACACAATTTTGCATGAACATATACAACATAATTTGATTTTGTTTCCAAAAGCTAAACCCATTATCTGAACCAGTCCAGTGAGATTTGCTCATAGACAACAGCATGTCCCTCCAGGGCTACCATAGGTGTTCACAAGAGGATTGTAACTTGTGGAATGGGAAAGACACTCCTCCTTCTGCAGCTAGTTCAGCGACCTCAAGTAACAGCAGAGTCGATGGCATGTAGATAAAACAGGGCAAAATTAACTGCAAATGTTTGATACGAAGCGTTCCTTTGATGTGACAGCCGCCATCAATTATTCAGCGCCTGTCAGAGACTAATATTACCGCCGATGTGACAGTAGCGGCTCTCATAAGAGAAAGAGAAACTGCGCAGCGTAACGGCGTGCAGCAGTGTGCTTTAAAGAAGGCTCCCCTGATGATAGATGAGTCGTGATCTGTCTGGCCCGTCACATAATCCATCTTCATGTTTACCTCGCCATGATTAACCATTACCGAGTGGGTGCTCTCCACAAAGCAATAATAGGCAGCGCGCACGGCTCATTCCTCACTCGGTCTTGGGTCTATTTCATCCGAGTAATGAGGAATCCCCACTGTGTGATGAGCATGAATATGGATGTGTGTTACGGGCTGCAGATGGGAATGTATACACTGGCGAGGGAACATACATTAACCATTAACGTGAGCACGTAGTAAATCCCATATGTTTGAATTAAATTGGTGTCCATAGGGGCATGGTGCAAGATCAAGGTTTTTTTTCTTTCGTAGTGGAATCCCCAAGAGAAATACTCATCATCTTTCACTTAACAAACATTTATCATCCAATGATCCATTCTAACGGCCGACTGAATAGACAGGCCAGAGCGATGCAAAAGGACAATTGTGATTCATGAGTGGATGGTTCATCTCGAAGCCTATCCCAAGGGCTAATGTGGTCTTTAACATTAAACTGTTGCTTACATTGTAAAGCTAATCCGTGCAACGATTATTTTTAAAGGCATTTTCTCCACTAGAGTTGGAGCACAGGTTAATTCACTCCCAACCCCTCAAAGGTGTTAACATTGATCGGCTGCGTACGCTTGAATTATTTACACGCCACTGGTTCCACCACGTGATAACTGTAGACTTCAAACTGCACAGGCATCCTAAAATAAACCGCTCATGAATCAGGCGTGAGGCAGCGAAACACAGAATTACTTAGCTAATTAGATGTCTCTGAATCAAGCCCACAAGTCCGGAACAGGGCCCTTGTACATCCAATGATCTATTATCTTTAAACAAGAAGAGGGAAAGCTCAAAGGGAACTAAGTGGAATTACACTTACAAGCACAAATGTGTACATAAAGCCAAATGCGTATATACAGATGGTGCACACTAAAGATACCATTTGCATTGGTCATTGTGGCGTTTTCACCCTAAGGCTTAGCTCTGGCCTCATTCTGAAGAACTACTCATGTGTAGTCATGTGACCCAAAGCGTTCTCAGTATCATGAGAGTTGGAGGCGTTCATTAAAAGGAAAATGCAAAGCAAAACTTTAAAAATGTGTATGTCGAGGATTATGGGTGAAGCACACTCCAGTTACAGTATGTTTGGGTCTGCTTTGGGGATTTTAGCATTTATAGCTGCTCAAGAGAATGCTAATGGTAATAGTATTGCAGCTGTGACAGTATGGAGAAATAGGAGCCAGCGTGCACTCTCTCAAAAAGTCCGTAAACAACCGAGTGTCCTTTGGACCTGCCTACACAACGATACAAAGACCTTCTGCAACTCTGTTTACGACTAATAATAATATGGGCATATACATAGCAATGGCATAAACAATAATGTTGCACTCGGCATTGGGTGTTCTCTGCTCCTGGCAAATTGTTTATCCTGACCTTGTGCTCTGGTGGACTTGTGAGAGCATTTAAAGTTGCCAGATATAGTCCAAATACTTAACTTATTAAAAGTGAAGTTTGAGTCTCTTTTAAGCGCAAATAAAACAAAGATATTAATGTATAATTGAGTTTATGAACCGCTTATTCTGTGATCAGTGGGATTGCAGAATTGGAGTTTTACCTGACTTCATTCCTGATAAGACAATCAATAAAAATCAACCAAACATGAAAAATGTCAATGTTTGCACCGCTTTCAAACAGTAATAGATGAAATGTATCATTCAGTTTACAGATAAACCTCTCCTCGAACAAGCAAGACCAACCAGTTGAATATTTGTCGAGCATGGAGTTATAGTATTTGAAATTCTCTCAGTCTTTGTCTTAATCTTTTATCAGCCTTGGTCCTGTTAGTCCTAACTCAGGTCTTGGTCATGCCTGGTCTCGACGACAAGACCGTACACTAGTTTCAACAATCACAGTGATTTTGTTTGACTGTGCTGTCAAAGTGCAGCGCAGAATGTAAATCTACCCACCACTAGTTCCTTTGGCATGGGGGTTATACCTTCAAGCCCACAATGGAAACAGTGAGAGTAAGCACCATTAGTTTCCCTTATCCTTCATCCCTATCCGGCCTATTAGGAGGACCGCCATTAAAATGCATACATGCACACAGGAGCAGAGTGAGTCCCTGAGGGTTGGCTGCAGAGCATGTAGGTCTATTCAAGGATGTAAATCGTTTCCTTGCGTTAACCTCTGTGCATTAACCCTCTCGGCGCTCTGCCTTTTGGAAAAGCAGCCACAGAGGAACAATACAGCGCATGTGTTCGCCAGGGCAGAAGTTGATGATGTTCTAAAAATAGCGCCGGACACCTTTAGTCAGTCAGCGGGAGCGTGCCTCTGTTAACCTGCGCATGACCTTGGCGAGCTGCAGGAGCACCAGCAAGGTTAGCCCTGAGTCCACAATTACAACTCATTCCTCCTGACCTATAACATTCCCGTCGCTACGCACATGAGTCACCTGCTGTTGTCGGTGTGCATCACGGCATCCATGTCAGAAATAGCCACAGAAACGGTCTAAATCGAGCTAATCCCGTCAGATCAACGTACAACTGCAAATATAGAAATACAGCCGCATTTAGAAGCACAATAACGAAATGAGTTTAGTGAGTAAGGGCTTTCTCAGGGGTTCGGTGCAACAGGGAAGGCTCGGAGAAGCTGAAAGAGGCCAGGCTATTACTTAAGTGATTGATTTAGGTCAAGGCACCATTACTAAAATAAGATATACTTCAGCATGTACAAGGGCACAAACACAAAACTCCAGAGGGGAGATATAAATAGACTCGTCTGGGAGATCACGTGAATGTAAATGTGGCTCGCACTACTCCGCTCTCCAAGCATTTTCTCCTGTTCAGTGGACGAAGCAGCCAAACGAGCGGCTGAAACGGAAGCTTCGTAAACGGCAGCTACTTCTCTTGACACTTTGAAATTCATTGTTAATTTATTCAGCCGCAGCAAACTGTTATACACATCACATTCACTGGTCTTTGAAACCAATTAGAGGAGAAAAACTGTCTGTGACACCGAAATGAGCACGGTTTCGGTAGATTTCGTCACATTTCCAGAACTTTGAAAAGAGGGCTTAGATGTTCCCAGTAAAAGGTAAATTAGCAACACGGCCTTTTTAAAAATGCAGAAAGGAGTGTCAAGAAGGCATATAAGAATTGTGTTCAAATCCAAACGGCGATCAGATGGCCAATGTCATTAGAGCCTTTGTGATATTAGAATTTTCTTGCACAAGAACACAAACACAAATCTGTCAGGACGCATCTGTGGAAGAATGACTGCGCCCACACACGCACACTCATGTTTATTCGAGACAGAGCATTAATGAGGTATCTAGAATGAAACTGCAAAAAAATAAAAATAAAAAATAAGAAATGACATAAAATACCATCATTAAAATACGGATTCATGTGTTATTCAGATGAAGCTGAAATTCTAAATAAAAGATGTAGGTTAAATGTTGTCAACCTGCAAAATAATCAACAAAAACGAATACATTTTGGTGATTTAAACTGTTTACATCCTGATTTGGACAGGTTTTACGAGGTTCAACTTGGACTTTACCCGGATCTAAATGGATTTAACCTGGTCATATCTAGTTTGGACCGATTTTAGGTGGTTTAACTTCAACCTCACCAGTTGTGAACTGATTTAAACTGGTTATAATGAGGTTTGGATAGGTCTAAATGGTTTATCTTGGAATAGATGTAAACTTGTTAGAAATAGATTTGGATTTTTTAGGTTTGAAGGGCTTTAACACAGGCTGTAACCAGTCTTTGTCTGATTCAACTTGGTCATAACTAGATTTAGACAGGATTTAGGTGGTTTAACTTTGACCTCACCTGGTTGTGAAGGGAATTAAACAGGTTTCATTAGTCGGTTTTGACAGGTTTAAGTGGTTTACATGGACCTTATCCTCTGACTTTAGTTTATGCAACAGTTCCAGCAAGTGTTCCTATTTGCATGTTATAGAGACTTTGATGAATTTAACCATTAGCGTGTGGTGGAAAAAAGCTCAAATTACATTGCGACTTTGTTAATAACCTCTCAGGTGATTTCCTCCATTAGAGTCAGTCAGTGGTTTGTCTTCATTTAAACAAAGGGCAATGGGCCCGAGTGCACCCAAAGAGCATGGGGATTCATCATATAGTGTTACAAAAGCTCCAACATGTGCGCAGGACTATAAAGGGATTCTTATGGCAAATGTCCGAGCCAGCTGCTGTCTACCAGCTTAAAAAAAATCCACCGAAGCATGCTAATTTCAACGTGGAGCTAATGTGGTCGACGTCCATATGTAGCCCGCTCGGCCGGACTGACCTAACAGCAGGCCCCAATGACAGATCGGTCCTTATATATATAGGCCATCCTTCATCGCCACAAAGTCTGCCAGGCCTGTCTCGCAGCGCAGCCATATTTCTCACCTTACCCCATTAATTAGTCATTAGGCACTGTTTCTTTTTCGAGGCTGTCATTGATCGCACACTAATGATAGAATTACAGGCCGCAGCCGACGAGGACTCTAAGACAAAGAGACGGCACTGTTCATGGGCGTCTACACAGAAAGGGGTAAAGTCATCGGGAAGACTACTCTCACAATGCAAAAAGTTGAAGTCAAATGTAAGAGTAAAATGCAAACTCGTTACAGGCCACATCGACATAACGTGACTGTGCAAGCGTGTGCCGGTCCGGATGTGTGACAGCGGAGGAGAGAATAGACACAGAAGTGGAGCAGAAACAAGGGCATCCCTATGAGAGCGGCCTGCAGAGACTCTGTCCTACATTCCTCTTTATTTGTTTCAGGGGAACAGGAGAGAGAAAAGAAGAAGAAGAAGGGATGAAGGATGTGCCAGGGTATGAAAGCGGATTCAGATGTGGGCGGGAGCGGGCGCACCATCCTCCCATTGAAAATATCACCAAAATAGCATCCATTTGGCAAGTGAAGGCTGCTGCAGAGGAAGAGAAAGGCAGTCTTTTATCAGAGCTGAAAACTAACAGATGGATGCCTGCTTCATCCACTTAATTCAACTTCATTCAAAAAAAAAAAAAAAAAACAGTTGCAGTGTCAACGCTAGTATCGTTTTTGGGAGGCAGGCCAATTAACAATTCCCTAGTTTGGAATCCTCTCCACCTGCTCTCACAAAAAGCTGAGCAGTGTTTCTCACAGTGGAGGAGCAGACCTCAGAGCTGCTGCACGGAAACCCCACCTGTGTAACGCTGGAAAAACACCGCTCCGGGGAGAATGGCGGCCTGCCACAGTAAAGTACATTTTTATTCAATGTTTTACCCAGAGTGTGTGCGCTCGCCCCAAGGGACCGCCATGGCGCACTGAGGAAGATATAAAAGCCCATGTTACAGCTCCAACCCACATGCATTTATACAACTGTGTGTTTCTTTCACTGCCACCAAATGGAACACTCTCGCTGCAGTGTTGCTTGTATATGTTTTTTATTTTTTTACTTGATCCAGTTGACAAAATAGACGTTTGCACAAGAAGTTAAGCCTTTTATACACAGAGAATGGGAGATGTATTGAAGTGTCCTAATACCACATTACAGTTTCTATAATAATCTATCATTTCATCCCAATCTAATTTATTTATACGGCACATTTTTAAAACTTATAGTGCCTATGGTGGCCGAGTGGTTATGTGGGTTCGATGATGAACGAATGAATAAATACATTTTACAAACTAAATATTTCCAAAGTGCACATGACTTACTTTCTAATACATGCACAGGTAACAGACTGTTCTGAGTGAAGCATAACAAAAAAAAATGTCTTGATTGTTTACAAATGTGGGTCTTAAGGGGGATACCTCATAGGTTGTTCTGAATAGGTCTAACTAAAATTATCCAGTAAGAGTTTATGAAATAAAAAAAATTAAAAATGGCCTTATAAATAGAGTGCTCACAAAGCAGTATCAGGGGAGGCTCCAATAATGCAGAACACACAGTACTGTATTGGTATCTTGACCCAATGCAGAGTTCTTTGTTGCAGTAACTGTTCAAATGTAAATGTCAATAAAAAAAATAAAATAAATTCAGTTTGCTGATATAAGAAATGTTGGCCAGGATATATATTATGTAGTTGTACCAAACAGACCGAAAGAGTAACAACTTTATATTTCACTTCACAGGTTTAATTCATGCTCCCTCCCAATACAAACACTACTGTATTCATACACCAGTCTCTGCAATGTCAATGACTATTTGCCCCTCATTATTGCTATATTCTTTGCAGCCGTACATCAAACATGCTACAGCTGTGAAAAGCAATGAGGATTCTTGCGTCTGACCCAACAGAACCTTCCCATCTGCTTCTCAAATCTCAACCATTAATGGTGTGACCTATAAATCTGCGCCCATCGATTTCCACAGTCATTAACATTTAGTGGCAGTGCAGACCGAGGAGGAGAAGGTCATCCGTGGAGCGGTTTTAGCATTTGGGCAGCAGGTCTAAATGGGAGTCAAATCAGCATCCATCTTTTGCCATTCTTGCTTATTTCCCTCGAAAATGATGTGCTGTGTACCACGACACTGGTGTTCTCAGCTTTGTCGTAACTGCAGTGTTGTTTTCATGTGTCAGCGAGCGAGATGACAAGTCATTCTCAAAGCAGTAATTAGGAATGATTGGCTCTTGATGGCCTCTGTGACGCATCCTGGCGCAGTCTTTTTGATGAGGCATTATGATGGCGCTGTATGCCACAAAACTCGCACGGGGAATTCAAATAGGCACACTGAGAATGATTTATTGTCAGCTCTAGATGTGTGACAATGCATTCAGGCAGGAGGGCCCAGCTGCTGTAGTAAAAGTATCAGTGTAACACAAGCCAGGCTGTGTTTCAGATGTCCCAGAGTCATGTGAAGTGGCTCTGGGCTTGTCGGATCGCTGGTACCCCCCGAGAGGATGTGCACATTTAAGTGACAAGCTCGGGCCTAATCACGATGATGAGGGTAGAGCGTGAGTGAGTGAGGCACTTTGGCCCGGGTTTAATGGGAGACGCAGGGGCAGATCGGGGCGATGCCTGAGGAGAGCCAACTCGGAGGAAAAAAAAACACTCAAAATGTTCAGGGAGAATGAAGGGAAATCATTTGCATTTCTGCTTTTCCCAGCAGCTTTTACGCTAGAGCCGCTCTGCAGACCTCAAGGCACTGGAGCTTCCTATTTAAAGACACGCTAGGTAACTTTGCAGCATTGGTGGATACAAAAACATAGTGGTATAAACTTACACAGGACTGTTCAATCTTAATCTTGTATAGTTTTTTGTTGATGTGACGTCAGACAAGATACATGCTCTTACAAAACGGTAAAGTGCCCTGTCACTCAAGGTAAAGTGCAGTATCTGGTGAGTTGGGTCACTGTCCAATTGAAAGAACGTTATTTTATTTCAGTTTTAGGATTTAAAATAACTTAAAAATAACTTAATGTTACTAAGGCTTTGTATTACATGGTAGTATGTTGCTGTAAGAGTATTTGTGAGTGTATTTATGTGTGTTCTACTCTGCAAGTGCTTATCAAAACCAAAATAAGTGCTTTAAAATTATGAATCATACACAGCACTACCATGTATTTCAAAAGAAGACGGTTTGTGGAGCTTAGCTTGCGGTTTGCTGTTCTTTAATCATCCTCATTTAAAGTTAAATATTTCAAATAGGACTGCACAATATTAGGAAAACATGTGATATGCGATAACTAGTTAAAGTTGTTATGACCTGAGATATTTGACGTTCTTGGCGAAGTAGAATCTCTGTTGGGATAATGAAAAATAAATGTCCATCATACGTAAGAGCAAAACATTACTGCGATACAGACAGTTCTTTGCGTTACAGATATTATGAAACTTGTGCAGCCCTTATTTCATAAAAGTGGTATGCTGCATGTTGAGAAAAAGAGGAATAGGAACTCAAACTATGACGAGGAAAGCCACATCAATTTCAAGTTAAAGAGGCTCCAAAATGTGCCAGTATTGTCATTGATATCTGGACAACCCTTTCTTTAGGCCACTCCCACTAAGTTTGGCCTGCTCTGATTGGTCCAGTGTTGGATCTTAGTGCGACTGGATGATTGTGCCAATGTTAGCAGCTGAGTCCTACATCTTTATGTAACAGTAAATCAGGCTAAACATCCAGTAAGCCATTTCGGAAACATTTATACAAATCTGATTAGAGCTAAAAACTGACAAACTTTAATTGAGTGCATTTCTCTGGATTTTTTTATTTTTTTTGGACCCTTTTTGTCCCACTTATTAAAGCGAATGCAATGCCTCTATCAAATGTGGAATGAGACAGATCCAAGTTTATTTAGTCACATTCTTTTCAATTTCCTCTGGTGATATATAAGATGTATTTCAAGTTGGATTTGTAAATATGTGTACACCTAATATACAGCATTGTGAACTATTGTACACAGCTAATAATGTATTCATGCCAGGCTAAGCTGTCTGTCCAATATGTTTATTTTTGTATTTAAGCCTCTTGATTTGCATAAGCCCTGTCGAGGTGAAGGAAAAACACTGTCTTGCACCAACACTCGAGCTACAGTGAGAATAAATATTTACTATTTTAATTTTAATTCACTTTTTCCAGTTCTAGTTCATTTAATAAACCGGTCTTTATATAATATAAAACAGGTCCAATGTTGGAGGAGAAAGAGATGTGTTAAACATGTCTGGCAGTGTATTATAACTCACTGGATAATCATACTACTGTCCAATTGTATTTTAGATTTATTTTGCAAAACCACCATTTTTTTCCTGATTTAGATTC
This sequence comes from Rhyacichthys aspro, assembly GCA_036850595.1. NCBI lineage: Eukaryota > Metazoa > Chordata > Actinopteri > Gobiiformes > Rhyacichthyidae > Rhyacichthys > Rhyacichthys aspro. Next base: position 8,153,402 of record CM072162.1, on the reverse strand, counting down.
CCTCCATCCTCGGGGACATCATTTCACACTTCACAGAGACCGTATCCAAGTGAAAAACTACAGCACGATGGCTATTATTCAAAGATGGCTCCCAGCAGCCGGCAGAGGAAGCATATACAGTCAGATAAAGATGCGGCGTATCACGAGCAATGCATTGTGGTTACTCTGCAATCAACAATCCATAACCGCAGGCTTTACTGTAAATGTTCGGGATTCGAGTAAATCAGCGGAGCCTGGAATAAAAGGCAGTTCCCAGCAAAGCAAAATATGTGTGCAGGGTATGATAGATTATTTTAAAACTAATGTCAGAATGGAAATAATGTTGGAATTTATTTACTGTCTGTGGAGGAGTTTGATGTTGTGTAGATCAAGCGTATATTTTCAGCACCGACATCTACAAAAGGACTGATTCAAAATAAGAAAGGTATAAATTTGTGGTACTGTGAAAAAGTAAAGCTTAGTCAATGTTCAGCACTCTTGTCACACAGAGGGTTGTGGGTTCAACTCCTGGCCTGGCTGGTGATGTTCTGGGTAAACTGATCAACCTAAAAAATTCCCAAAACAAATGCACATCGCACACCGTGACTTACACCCAAAGTAGTGGGATATGCTCCAGTCACATGACCCGGAAAGTGCCGTCATGTGAACATAAATCTTTCCCCCTTCCTTGAATTTGATGTTTTTGTGTAAGAGCAAAATAGATATAATCCGATTGTAGCAGTTCGTAGCATTTGGTAGATAAAATCCTAGGCTGAACGGCAACATACTACTAATTTCACTGATTTATTTAAGAAAAGCCAAGATTAGAAACCCTTATGAATACATCCACTTATATATTATTTTGATCATTTGCTCATGCCCATCTCTCTTAAGGTCCTGTCACAGCATTATTATGTTATGCTCCTGACTTAGCCCAGCCACCCAAATTAATTAAATTAATTCTCATTCTAGAAAAAGAATCTTTGTGGATTTGTGTTGGATTTCCAGGGGGCAATACCAATGGATGCATACAACCATTCAGAAAAACTAAACAGTGTGGAACGTGCTGTGAAGGAAAGGGGTTCTGAACAACTCTTCACTTTGGGTATGGGTATGGCTGGCCAGGCTAGTCCGGAACAAAGCTGTCCTCCTATATGTACAGGTTATTCAATATGTTACTGGGGCACATCACTGGTTTAACTGATAGAGTGAAAACCATTAACCTGGGAGACCCGGGTTTGATTCCAACTTGGGTCACTTGCCCATTGTCATTCCCTTCTCTTTCACCCTGTTTCCTCTCTGTCTATTATCCTATCAAAAAAAAGAAAAAAAAGAAAAAAAAATCTTTAAAATGTTACTTAGATAATGTATACTTAGACTATTAGCACAATTAAACACATCTGAAATCTTATCTCCTCGGTTTGATGAAGCGTATTTATGTAACAGAATGATTACACATGTGGACTACAGTGGCAGAAATACTGTACTCTGGGTCTAAAATAGTCTGAACGTGGCTGCAGTGGTTGTTGGAGAGATTCCAGGGCTGCAATCTGTCTCTGGGTAACTGCCAGCCAGGGCCACGCACAAACTGACAGTACACACATTTTCCTCACACACGGAACAAGACTCCCAGCACTCCACAGTATCTGCCTGCCTCTGTTACCATGGAAACTGACAGGCCTCCCATTGACAAATCTTCCAGATGCAGATGTGTGTATGGATGTGCTCGTACTATAGGTTTGCGCACCCTCTTTTCAAGGCCGTTGTGGGGGTGTGAATTGGTGCATTTGCATATCACAGATTCCGGTGTGTGAGTAGGGATGTTGCTGCTGCCGCTGAGTAAAGAGTCAAAGCATGAAGCACGTGCATGCAAGAGTGACAACATGCTATTTTTATTAGAAGTGAAATGTAATATACAGGTACTTACTCTGAGGAGTCTATAAAGTATATCCCGAGGGCCCCGATGCTGAGCGCAAAGACTAACACCACCTGCGAAGAGAAAAGGGACACTTCAATTCATGCACAGCTGAAAACAGATCATAAATGCGCTTATTAATGCAGTTCGTATCAGTAATTAAACAGCAACGGACAAGTTTTTTTTACAAAAGGCAAACGCTAAATAATGAATGGTCATGTCAGCAGCCTACCGAATTCCCACAGTTTAAGTCAAGCCAGCACATTTAGTTGTAAGCAAAAACGGAACTATACACCGCACGCCACAGCAGTGACAGCGACTAGTACGTGTTGAGAGGAAGTGCTTAGTACAGACCATAGTTATCAAGTGTTGACGTGTGTTACTCACTAGTCTGCATTGTGCTAGATTGTGACCCTACAGGACACCGGGCTGGGTCTATATAACGTTTCTGTAACTATATATGACTGGCAAGGTGTAGGTAAGGTCAGGTCAATGACGAGTGACCTGGACAGAAATGCCAGAGGGCCTCAGCATTCAGCTTAAAAACAAGCAAGATAAAAAAAAACGCTGTAGAATACATAAAAAAATAACAGACAGTGCTGATAAGACAACAATGCCGATTAAGCCTGTTATCCTACATCCCATAGTTGAAATGATTTGACCAGTAAACAGTGAATTGGCCCATGTAAAGTCAAGGTGCAAAAAACAAAAAGTGAGCAATAGCTGCAATCTATTTAGCTAGTGATGCTAATGGCTACAAAAGTATTGCAGCGCTTCAAAAAGCATTCATAACATATTGTGAAAATGTATACATAGACACCCACCACAATAAGCCTTCAACATACAACAAGGAGCAGCAACGACGTAAAGGGTTTCATAAAAACACTAAGGCACCAAACATTTTCCAAAATAACTGCTGTTTTGCAACAAGATAATTAAATAAATGGGTAATTTAAATGTACATTTGGGAGCATAGTCATAGCCATTAATTTTGTATACAGCCTGAAGCACCAATGGGTCATGTTCCTCAGACTAAAGCCTCACTAACCCATAACTAACACAGGTAACAGTCCACTATCCACAGGTATAACCATACAACCCTGCTTAAAGCCACACTATAGACACTAAAGCAACACCTTAAAAACTTTAAAATGATTCTGATGGTTCGCTGGGTTTGCTGCAGTGTAGTTGCATTTAGAATACAAATGATAAAAATGGTAAATGGCTGTGTTTATATAACGCTTTTCTACTTGCACAGGCACTCAAAGCACTTTATAGTTAGCATTCATTCACCTATTCACACACAAGCACTGACTATTTTCAATCAGCAGTATCACAGTGTCTTTAGTGGGTGCATATCCTTAACAGTGACAGTGTTTATTTTGAAAATCTGTAATAATCCTGATATTGGAGCAATACCTGGACATTTATAACAGTCAAAGTTTCAATTTAAGCAGCGACAGCAAATTGAGAGAAGTTTGTGGTTGTGTTTTTTTTTGTGTTTTTTTTTTGAATGGCACTCACCATTAGATCCCACTCCTCAGTCCTTTTATACCAGATTTTGACAGCGTACCATTTAGTCATACTTCAGCTACATACAAACACCACACTAGTGCTGGTAAATGTTAGCTTCAATGCCACAGGAAACATCAACCCTAATAATTCGTACGGGCAAACAACCATGGCTCCATTATAGTCATCAAACATGCATTATTATGAGACACTGTCACTATAATCTCCGTCCACGACAGCTGAGCGACGTAGCGATGCACAATGGCTCCTCCACACTCATCCGTTCTCCCATTCAGACGCCCCACAATACAAGAGCCCTATCCCGGCTGATTGTGCCATTCATTATTGATGTTGGAGGCTTGATTACTTTCATGCGATGGTCTGTCAGATTGATCCAAAGCATTGTGGCTAGGGTAATAAGTAAACTCCCCCCATCCCTTGAATCTTTAATGGTTGCCTTTTGAATGGAAGATGATGGTGATCCAAAGACTTGCCCAGGGACTGAATGTACCACCATTAATGATGCTCCACACAAAAGACGCTGGAGCCAAAACGCAAAGATAACATCTGGTATTGGACTGAACGCACTCCTCTGGTCTGATTGAGAGCCTATGGGAAATATCTGACCTTCTTCTGATAACAAGTGTGCTTTGATTGGAGCACTGGACTGTATATACACATGGTGTAGAAAAGAATTCTCTTTGGACACATGCAACAGTGGATCTTGCAAAGGTAGGACCACATTGTTTTGGTGCCCCTATCTTGATCATCAATGACAAGTGCTGATACATGCTAAAGAGGTGGGCCATAAGCAGTTTATTTACACTTTAAAGGAAATATCTTGCTGTTATTGCACCAAAGCATACAATTATTTTTGGATTTTGTAAAATGACAGTGAAAAAAAAGAGATGTAGCAAATATGCATTTAATTTTGCTGTTCAGAAAAGTTGTTCACTCTTCAAAAACTCTCTTGCAGTACCTCTTCTTCACAGCCATCCACTTGGGTCAGACAAATGTAATGACTCATATAGGAGCTCATTTCAGATATCTTTTATTGATCCTTGTCTGGTTGTCACATGCTGTCCAATTGTGCCTGGAGACTGTTTATTTTGCATATGTTGGCACTGCCCCCTAAAAACCCTAACCTGACTGGCCCTTCCACCAGACTTGCTGTTCCACAGAGCCATCTGGGAGGACAGGCAGGCACTTTAGATTCATATCTAGTCGGTGATTGGATGAACCACCTGCAGCAACTCAATTGCATCCAATCAGAGCAAAAAGATCAGTCCAACATGTTAAAAAAGATCATCATGATTTTTAGACCATATAAAAATAACTGCTCTTTTTTTAATCCATGATGATACACATCAAGGAAGGCTGCAGGCCAGATCTACAGTTAATATTCAACATTCTATAGAATCCTTACTCAGGAAACGCAGAAAAGCATCAAGAGGCCCAAAACCACCGATGCTTTATCACACAGACCTATGTCATTACTAATTTATACTATCTACAGCATCTCCACTGCATACCATAGCACATATATACACAAACAAAATCCCATGTCAAACTCAAATCCTTCTCTGGCCTTTTGCAACTCTATGGAGAATAGAATCTGGTCCTGCTTCCTGGAATTTAAAGGTTACATTTAGTTTTGTTCACTAGTGCAGCCTGTGATAGCTACACGGACTGTTTCTTATAAATCTGTGCTATCACTAAAATAGCAGGGCCATTAATTGTTAAAAGGGAATGAAATAGAAGAGACGGGCCAAGGTAGAGAGATATAGTCCTGAGAGAAAGTACATCGGGAGGTGGGGGGTGCATGACTGAGCAGTGCTTGCTTGCCAAAAAGCCGAGCAGCGAACGGTGAACACCCGACGTCCAGCTGAGGAGATAAGAAGCGTCGTCACTTCAAACTGACCCAGTTATTGGACTGTGAAACCCGCTACACCCACCACCCCCTGCGTGCCCTCCACTAACTCCCCTCACGCTAACAACGTCCATGAGGCCTGTCGAGATCTACCGCGACGACCAACGGAGCAAGCGCCGCTGCAAATCCAAACCACTGCTAAAAAAACACCAGGGAATGCACGGCGTAACACGAGCAAAGCGAGAAATGGAGCAACAGTTAAATGGGATTCTAGCATTTTGTGACTCACGTGTGACGTAACAGCATGAGTAACACACTAGACTAGAATATTCTCGTGTCAGGGGAGCAGCGTTTGCAGATGATGTCTCTGTTTTCAGCTTAATAGCCGTGCAGGTTTTCATCGGTGCATCCCCGTCTATATTTAAGGCGCTAAGCTAAATCTGGCGCATGTTTTCCGAGCTGCACTTTAGAAGACATACTTGGAAGACTGGAAGTGTAAAAGAGGGCAGTGACAAATTGTGTGTAGGCGTGCGCGAGGCCGTATGTGGGCGCAGGTTTCGGGTATCAGCGCCGCGAGCTGGGCTAAGGGGTAGCGCTTCTCGTGTGACACCATCAGAATTGTAAACACATAATAACGCTAAGTTTACATGTATAAACACACGTGCGGGTCAGACGGCGACGGGTTTATTCGAGAGCTCGGGGAAGTAATCTAAAGTGGTGGGTAAAATGGAGCCAAGATTTCACACAAGACAGGGATTAGTCTGCTCGCTCAGAGGTGCAAGTCTTTAACAGGGACACAGCACGGTCTCCCAGACAGGTGATGTGTGCTGACATTGTACTAAATAATCACTTCACATTAAGGCCAGGCGTCCAGGTCGACATAACGGTGACCCACATGTCTTGGAAAGCACTCGAGGTACTAGGCAGATGTTGGTTCCTTCTCATCAAAGCTGTCTGTATGCAGGCTCATGAAGGCAATTACAAAGCACAGAGATAGTGGTTTGAGGGCTAAAGACACAATATAGATGTAAATAACAAGGGTTTAATGGCATGAACAAACATCCAACTTTGACCGCAAAACAGATGCACTGCTGAATTCAGTTAAGCAAAAGGCAGACTGCAGGATGTGTCTGACCTAATACCACAGACAGGAATATTGTGCAAATATTTTAAATAAGGTAATATCAGAAAAAAAAAAAAAAAAAATCCTTTTGTTTCACGCAGAATAGTTTGATTGGCTGAAATATGGCAGGAAATCAGCACAAAGGAATTTACAAATATTTAGAGAAAGCTGAATTTAATTAAATGTATTTTAATTTATATTTTAGATGTACATACACCTTCACGTTCTGAGATGAAACTGTAATTTTGACTTTTCAGTTTCATTCAGGTGCAGCCTCCGTTTTAGCCAACACTGCCTCAGGGACAACTGGTTATGAAATGTGAAAACTGTGAATACCATAAAATGTTCGTACAAAAACAAAAAATAAATAATTACTACAAAATTAATTTTAAGTTTTATTGGAGAACCCTTGTTTTAACTTTTTGGTGTTTTTATTTATATTTTATTTTCTTAAGATATTATTATTATTAAAGATGCATTAACCCACATTTTCTTCCACCCAGCAACAGCATAGCAACCTTTCATCTTTTCTTTTATTAAAAAAGTAAAGTTGGACCAATTTCCCTTTGCAAAACTTACAAAAAAAAAAAGTTACATTTTTAGCTTTGTGTTCAGCGTCAGACTAATGCGATCCCACAATCATATCCATCTCATTAAACATAAATGATAAATGCAATCATGAATAATTGATGCATGTTTCACCTTTCTCTCTTTTTCACTTTTTTTTTTACTTTCAGCTGTTTCTCTGTGTGATGTAATAGACACTTTCTCTGTTTTGTCGTCAGTCATTACTTCCTTGTCTGCGCCAACCAATGGGACTGTACCTTATTCAGATGCAAGCATGTGATTGGCCAAAGCTTCCGGTATGTAGTCATTATTTGAATCCTTTACAATAAATCCTTGATGACACCTCTCCTTAAATATTAGATAAATAAATGTATTCAATAATTTCTCTTTAAGGCTTTCCAGTTTATAATTGAAACCAAGCCGTGACTATAAAACATCCAAACCCTGATTTTTTATACCTTCACACCCCTGTAGACTGTAATGACATATCTCTGGTTGAGTTATTCTCCCATCACCGCAGTCATTGCTGTGACAATGAGCTCTGCTGGAGGTCACCGCTGCTACCTGCTCTCACTCTCTATAATGACTCCCCCTGCATCAGGACCAGGGGGATCTCCTGACAGCCAGGCAGCACATTTTATTCAATATGAACACAATAGAATACTTACTGTGGATTTATACTGTATTATACCCTCACAGCTTCAGATTTGACTGAAATATTTCCACTTTGACACATTTTCCTCCTTTTCCATGCCCTTCTCCCGACCTTGTTTTGTTTTTAGTCCGTGTTTATGTGTGTCTGTCACTCTGCCAGCGTGCGCACAGCATCCAAATAACCTTGGCGGCAAGTTGTTTTGATACCAGAGACCCGCACTATCAACGCTCTACCTACTGAAAAGAGTCAATATATGATGATTGTATAAAATATTCATTATGCATTGTGATCTATGTGGAGGCTCATGAATAAGTCATACAGTCTTAACCAAAAACAATAGGCTATTTCACCAAAGCACTGATGCCTTTAGATCCAACTCATTACCAATTCCTGTCAGGGGTCACAAAATAGATTTAACACATATAAACTTCACCTCACCTTTAAATACTCCATCCATCAGGCTAGTAAAGATATCAAGATGCTGGTCACAGTAAAAGGAAATGTTTAGACCTTGATTAGGCACAAAACTAAAGCTTAGTGGCTGGATATTGGCATAAAATGGAAACTGTTAATCAAGTCATTATAAGATTAAAAAGGAGTCATCAGGCAGCTTAAAGAGCATGGCAAATCAAGTTAATCCTGGTCACCTCAGTATAACTTTAATGTTATCATCACTTAGGGCTAAAAACATCTTAATACAGTAAGTCCTGATCCAGTTCTGATCTTACTGCGTGCACCAGGATGAACAGTCAGGGATATTTGGTGAGTACTGTATGTACAGAAGAGACGACTTACTGACACTTAACACCTGTCGTACACTGGCTGTCTGTAGCTATGACCCATACATTTACAGCACACATGACAAACTCAAGGCACGGGGGCCAAATGCAACCGTTTGCGATGTTTTATGTGGCCTTTCAATACATTTAGAAGGGGATATTTTTGGCACTTTTTATTCATTGAATTTGAACATGGTTTCGATTGTTTTGATTTTTAAAATAAAAATAAAATCTGCTCATATTCAACTAAAACCGGTTAAAATCCAACAAAAACATGTTCAAATCCGTCTAAAACCTGTTAAATTCCAACTAAAACCTTTTGAAATCTATCTAAAATCTATTGAAATCTGACTAAAACCTGTTCAAATCCAACTAAAACCAGTTTACGTAAAGAAGGAAATGACTGCTGATGATTGAAATTTTGACTCAAATGAAGATGAAATCTCACATTCAAGATTTAATCTCCTCCTCTAAAAGCCTCCAAATGTCACCATCTTCGGCTCTTGAAAGGTTTCTTATTAACTTTTGTTTGACACCACTGATTTACAGTATGCAGTTGGTATTAAATTTAGCCTCTGATGGCAGCTGCTGTGTTTTTTTATGAACCGAGTAAGAATGTTGGTATTGTGAACTTGTATGGAGCACAACACTGATGTGAGTTAATCCAGCTGCAAAGCGTCACAAGCCAGTGTACGGTCCCAAGCCCAGATAAATGGAGAGGCTTGTGTCACGAATGGGCATCTGGTGTAAAACCAATGCCAAATTAAATATACCAATCACTTTCTGTGGTGACCCTTAAAGGCAACAGCCAACAGGAGGGAAGAAGATAAATGAACTCAATATATTTAAGATTGAACTCTATGATAAACTTGCTGAAATATTGTTAATGATGTAACTTGAACCGAGCTGCTGATTAACTGAAATGTAAGGGATTTTATGTGATTTTGTATTTGTTCTTTGTTCATTTCTTTTCTTTGTTGCAACAATTTAAAGGTCGGAGCATTAAATGTATTTCAGATATAGTTTATATAGGCCTTGGATTTGAAAGATCTGGGTGTTTCAATGATAATGTCCTTCACTAAAAACAGGGAAGCAGATCTTTGACTCTTTGGTGACCGCTGTTTAAAACATTTGAATAAGAATCAGTATCTGTTTAGATTTCTACATTAGTTGAGTGTGTGAAGATACAGCTGTGTGTCATTAAAGCGCTCAGCCCTCAGGGAGCCCTGCTGCTCACATCAGCTTCACTAACCACACGCAAGACAGGTGCAAACTTTAATCTGAGCCATTTTAGTTCATTTATCCAAAACAAACCTTCTTGCGAAATATTAATAAAAAGCTACGCCCGGGGCTAATGAAGCGGCCCGACTGTGAGCTCATTTGCATGTTATTGTTACCGAGCTTTGAGGGGTCCACATCAAAGACAGAGGAAGGAGCACATACCCTCGCGGCTGCTGCAGCGAGAGCGCGAGGACAAGCCAGTTTCGATGTTTTTTTCTGTCAAATACTGGAATAAACACTTTCTAAGAATCGGGTTCCCCAAGATTACACGAGCGGGAATCCTTGGTGGGAAAACAACAATGCCTGTCAGGACTGTGTGGCATTAGGATAAGCCGGTTCATTAATCCGTGCTGGCTCGCTGGGGCGGCAAAAAAGCAAGGACCGAAATGTCCAATGAATGCCGCAGCCAAAAAGGATTTTATAAGGTCCAGAGCCAAGCGAATCTCTGGCCAAACCAATGTTCTGTTAGAGCTTGCATTGGCTTTTAATCCTTTCCATACGCAGCCCATCCTATAAAGAAGAAAGATGCAACTCTAGACAGTGTTCCCTCGCAAATGACAGACTCACATGTCGCTGCACATGTTGAGTAGACAGGACTGTCACTCGGGGAATTTCAACAAACGAGACCGCCGTTAAAGTTTAATGGCATACATCCATACATCAGCAGATAATGTGAGCTCCCCTTTCACTTCTTCTCGGATGTCAGAGGGGCTCCGGGCTGAAGGGACACAGCTGAAGGCAGGTATGATATGTCAGAAAAACAAACGTGTATTCTAGTCACACACTGGACAAACAAGCATCCCCCAAAACGACATACTAAACAACATGGACCATTGTCTACATGCTGTTGTTGAGCCTGTCGCACTCTCACTTGTACAATTATTACACGTCACATTGAGCGTCTCATTTTGGCTACGTCCAACGGTCTGAAACGTTATACTGTGTGATCGGAGATGGCGAGTGCGTCAACAAAGGGTCAACAAATGGCAGGGTCAAGGAGTGTCAATGTTTAGTAAAACTTCCCTGAATTTTGAATGTCTTCGAGTCCTCATCCTTGACTTTGAGCAGAGTGGGCAATGTGACAAAGCTCAAGCAGCCTGTGAATAGAGGTTATGTACAATCCAACTTGTGTAGTGTTAAAAGGAAGGGGAGAAAGTGATCAGGAAGTAACAGGATGATGAGAAATTATCCAAAAATGTGAAGCCAGTTAATATAGGATTGTATTTGTTGTTTATGTGAGTTGTTAATTGATGATTAATGTGTCTAATGTTTAAGAAATTCTATGGTTAATTAAAATAACCCTTAGTATGATGCTCTACAGCTGTCAGAATTTCTGTTGGATTTTTGTTGGTCGTACAACTTTGACATTGTTTCTCTTTGATCAAGTAATACAGTCAGAAATACAAGTATCAATCTACAGCAATTGACTAATTGTCGGCAAAAATAAAAATCACACAACATATTTGGCCACACGACTTGGACAAAAATATACCAACAACAAAAACTATAAGAACTTTAACAAAAACTCACACACTGTGACTGGAGCTTTAACAGAATGAAGACATATACATGTAATATTATGCAATATTCATATGAAGTATCAAAATAAACCCATCTCAGCAAATGCCAGATAAATTGAGAGTCTGTCATATTTTACCAAACATTTTCAGCACTTTTTTTTTTTTAATTTCTAGAACTTTACCAGCCTTTGCAAATGATATACTGTATTTTGACAAATGCATACATATTATACAGTATATATAACATAAATATGAGAGCCAAATCTATCTTTTGAAACAACTAGCCTGGCCAGCTATACCCATTCACTTCACAATTATTCTTTCTTTGTCGAATGGGTCTTGAATACCTTCCTTTCACCACAATTTCTACTCCTATCAGAAAACTTGTCAGACAAATTGCGACCATTTATTTAAAATGGCACAAGCGATATACAGTAGTTTCTCTTATTAGTTGTAAGTTGTGTCTAGAGGCATCTGCATCCGTTGGTACTGCCTCCAGAAATTCAACTCAACTCAAAAAAGGCCAAATTAATTCTTTGTCTAGCCGTGACAAAGAATTAGAATGACTGGTCAGCCTATAAGACTATCAAGTCTTAGTCTGCTGTTGACTTTTCAAGTTCATGAATACAAATTGCTACTCACATTATCATTTCAACCCCGCTGATAAACTGTTCCGACAAATCTTCCATCTTTGCACAAAAACAGAGCCAAGCCGCATACATTTATTTAACATGTTTGTCTGCCAGGAGAGCTGTGCCAATTAGACTCGGCTCCCGAACATTCAAATCATAAATTATAACAAGGAAACAGCACACGGAATGCAAAAACAAGCCGTCTAGCATTCAGTATTGTGGCTCCTGACGTGTTTTTGTAAAAGCAAGGTAATTTTAGTGCAGCTGACTGAAAGGTCTGACCAGATGGAGTACAAAAGTCTCCTCTGTTCTCTTTCTATCTCCTCCTTTTCCGCCCACAGCCGATACCTTTTGTGCTGTGTTCCGAGGTCGGGGCAGAGTCAGTCTCTGAGTTACCCATGAGAGAATAGAGGATTGTGTGGAAAGGCACTGACCTGTCCTTCAAACACGATCCGTATCACTCATTCTCAAGTCGACCCAAAAGAGACGGAAGACTATTCCAATTATTTTTCAGAATATTTGGTTTTCAAAAAGTACGACATGAAAATGGCAGCTGCGGTCATTGATTTATCTGAATGAGGGCTGGATACGGCTGGCTGCTACAATGACATGTAATCCTAGACTTCTGAGGCTCTTTCAGAACTATTATTTAAAGACGTTGGAGGTGACGCTGCTGGGGCGATGCCTAATTTCCATGTGTATGAGTACGGAAACAAACATGGTGTGAAATGTAACACTTTCATAGCATTGGCTGTTTTTCAAATGAGTTCTGGCAGTGTCGGTAGAACAGGTGCGACCCGACAAGCCGTGACAAGCCAAAAACTCCGGTCCTGTACGGCGCAGCGTGGCTCATCTCAACTAATACTGTACATGCTGATTTGCACATTTTAAGAAAGCCCCAAGGTAGGCACTTCCTGTCATGACACTGGGAAAAATGAAAAATGCCACAAACAGCACAGAATGAAGGTCACTTTGAGAGCAACTCAGCAACAGTCAAGTCCTTTCGTTATAATAAGATAAGCAAAATAAAATATCAATCATTATTACCTCTGATTATATCTTATTGGCTACATTTAGAGTCATAAACTATTACCAGAGCTGACCAAGCTAAATTTTTAGTGGTGGGCATTCTATGTGTGGCAGTATATAGCAAAATACAGGCAGCCTCATAACTTCTCATATTCTTTTTAAATGTCTAGTCTAAAGTAGGCTCAGATAACAAAGGTCAGAATTTAACATGGAAATGACCATGCTTTGGCATTTTAGGAACACAAACACTGTGGATTGAAAACATCATCACACAAATGAAGAAAGGACAAAAACGAAGATGATACAACAATATTACTAGTTGAATAGAAGAGGCTGGATTCAGTTCAAATGCATAAAAAAGAATGGTGTTTTGGAAAGAAGAAGTACTTGCACTCAACCTGACCTGAGGAAGAGCCGTCTGTGTGGCACTTAAGTAACACCTGCACAATCTGGAGTAAGTGTGCAGGTGTTACTTCTTGTTTTCAAGTACAAACAATGGCCGAGCACCTGGTGATGTGTGTATAGTTACAGACTCTTTCATTTAGAGCAGTGATTCTTAGACTTTTCACAATTAGTACAACCCACTCTTCTGTGTTACTGTTTATTTTATTTTATTTTATTTTATTTTATTTTATTTTATTTTATTTTATTTTATTTATTTTATTTTATTTTATTTTATTTTATTTTATTTTATTTTATTTTATTTTATTTTATTTTATTTTATTTTATTTTATTTTATTTTATTTTATTCATGACTAGGGAAAAATGACTTGATTAAAACAACTAGCAACTGTTAGCAGCTCTTTTTTACCACAGTTTGAGAAACACTGCTCTAGACATACTGCTGACACCGATGCCTCCAATGTGATTAAGGGCACTTATATAAATACTGCAATGGAATATTTTGTCCTAGTTTTGAAAACAATGATGCAGACACCTGTTTAGTATTTCTTCAACTTGATTCATTTTTCATTTGAATGTTTTCAGAGGAAAACAATGCTGTGACAGTTTGTAAAACATCAATATTAAAACTTTTCTTTTCAATGCACTGTATAAAAAACAAATCCAAGAAAGGACTTATTATGCAAACATTATGCAAAATGCCTGTTGATGTTGTCTTTGCCTGCAGGTTAACTCTAAATAAGTATTACTTCTAGTGTGAGATTATGATGATTCTGTATACTTAGAAATTGGCTCATACTTTTATGAAATGTCTGTTTGTGAAGCAATCTTGCAGAAAACCAGGCAATTATAAAGAAAACATATAAACGCCAATAGACATTTTTCTCTCCAGGCAGCATTATTTCATTATCAATCACCCATCATCAAACACCATACATCAAGCCTGACAGGACTGTAAATAAACTGACAGGCCTGCACTATTTTTTTATTTTCCCCCCGAAGAAAAGCAATCACAAATCAAAATGTGAGCCACTGATGCCGCAACCCCTGGAATGGGCTCCATTTAACCCTAATGGCCTCGGCGAGACAGATGCCCACGTATCTGTGCGGCTCAGCGGCGGAGAGAGTGATTGACGGGGCGGAAGGCGGGGAGGGGTTGTTATGAAGGAAAAGCCGCTCAGGTCTGACAGTATGACAGCTACCAAAATGAGCAGCTGTCAGTGAGAGATGAAGAGGAAGCCGGTGGGGATGTGTTAGACCAGGAGAGGACAACCTGCCTGAAAATCTCCTCTAAAACTTTCTCCATGCTTTCATTAATTCATCAAAAGGACGTCGTCAAATACTTGTGCGCAAGGGTGTAACTTCAAGCGGTGCAGACAGCGCAGTTGCACAGGCGTCCATGAAGCTGGGAGCCAAAAGGAGTTCATACTTTAAAATATGGATTACAATGTATTTTCTATATGAAATGTTTTCTATAAAGACAATGTGTTGTAGACCTTTTCGGGCCTTTGTAAAGAACAGGAACTTCATGTACATTTTGGAGATGAAGCGGACTGCCATACATTATCAACAGACTAAAAAGCATTTGTTCAAACAATATGGTTCTGACTGTGTGTGTGCTGTCAGTGAGTGGGTAGAGATCATCTGTACTCGAGCATTTAGGCTACAAGCTAAAAAGGCTACAAGCTACAAGTCACAGTATGCCCAAATCAAACATTAGACATTCTTTGACATAATATATTATTTTTAATATTTTCGTGACATTTATACACATTTTCTAGACTTTGCTGTTTGTAAATGAACTGCATGCATATTTTGACATCATAAAAAAAAAAAAAAAAAAAATTCTGCAAAAGAGCATCAAATTCTAGGTAATGAAAACCAAATGATTACAGATGTGTGCTGTCAGTGAGTGGGTAGAAAATTAGCAAGAGTCTTTTTGTCCAGCTGTGCTATGTACATGCATTTGAGCTACACCAGCTAAAAGCCACCAGCTACAGGTCACGTAATAGAAAGACTAATATACCGGGCTTGTTACAGAACATCCAAATAACGCCAGATGGAGAACGCAGATTGCTTTAGACTTCCTTCCTTCCTCATCATCTATTAAACTGGGATTTGCCTGACAAGATTAGCATTAACATCGCTAAGGGCAGCATTAAGGTAAGACGCACGTCACTGTTGTAGATATGGATATCAAACAACTTTAGGGACTATATTAGGTAAGGTGGCTTTGGTGCTATGCAAAAATATCTGTATATCCTATGCAACATTCTTAACAATGCAGCAGACATCTAAATTCCATCTATCAGTAGAATATTGTCTCTCTTGGACAAACAGCCTCTAATTTTGTTATTCAATTGCAGCCTCTTATAAATGCATTTGTTATTACCAGATGTTGCATAAGAGACAAACTCCTGATAAATATGATATATGTTCAAGATCCTACAAGGGCACACCGCAACATCAACATCCACAACAACCAGCATCTAATGACAGCAGAGACCACCACCGCGACCATGACCTTGAATGTTCACAGAGAATCCTAATAGCCCCCTAAACAAGAGGACCAGAAAAAAAAAGATAAAAAAGAGGAGGTAGGCGATGACAAGAGATGGAAGGATGAGAGAATATTAGAGAGGGCCCCTGTGGGACTGGAGCAGCGCTAAGAGGTGGCAGAAAATGGCTCGTGGCGGCGACAGAATGAGAGCGAACGACAGAAACGGTGACAGACAGAGGAGGAAGGGATGGAGAATATTAGAGCGTGTCCTCTAAGGCACAGCGAGAGCTTAAATGCCACGGCGTGCATGTGACCGCGTGCCCGTCCTCACCTCCGCGCACGTGTACAGTACCGTACAGCTCCAACCTTTTACGTGCCTTTTCACTTTTCGCGTGCGTGGAAGTGGCGTGCGTGAGCTTTTGCCCCCAGAGACAGAAGGGAGGACCCCTACTGGGATTATGCCAGGGAAAAGAAGATGAGAGGCTGCATGTGACGAGCCTGCAAAGAGCTCCTGACAGTGTTAGAGGGGAAAATTGTTCATCTATCCATTCTCCACCCATCATCCCCCACACGAGCCTATAAATGGCGCCTTTGAAACAGTGCACTCGAATAAGAAATGAGTTCCATAAAAAGCCGCTGCGCTAAGTTAACATAACGTCCATAAATACGTGTGCACTAGATTTAGAGAGAGATGCTTACTCAGTGGTATTTTACCCAAGGAATGAAGATTTAATGGGTTTGGTAAAGTGACACAGTTGATACTGATAAAGTGTGGCTGCTAAATGTTCCAAGTAAGGTCAAACCGTGCCCTAGCCCTGGGCGAGGTAAAGTGTCAGGGTGATTGCGTTGGCGCGTCAGTAGGTTTTAAATCACAAGGGGAAAAAAGCATAAAGCGATTTGGATTTGACAGCGAGTCAGAGGGAATGTCAGGTACGCCACTTTCTGCTGATGTTTGGTCTTCACACAGAAAGAGTGTGACGACAAATGATGGTCCTGAGCATGACTAAGAAAGCCATCATATTTGATTGTGGATATAATTCATGTAGTCCGCTTAAATTTGTTGAAAAAAGCACATGAACACCCACTTTAAAGCCCATTTCTTGATTTTTTACTGTTGCATTTAGTTTGACAGACAGCTTATTGTAACAGGAATGATCTTTTGGCCAATCACAGCTCGCTTCTGTTAAAAAGGAGCGCTCTCATTGGTTGATACTGATGTCAACAACGAAGGAACAATGAAATAAACAAAGGAAATGGGTTATATGGGTTATTGCAAAATACATCTTATTATACAGTAAAACAGCTCAAAAGATATCCATATTTTAAAGCCTTTGGTGGCAATTTTTCTTATTGTCAATGCAATGTCAGACTCATACTTCTCAAAAACAAAGCAGGTTTTCAAAATATAAACAGAAACATGACTCAAGGGTAGTCATTTGCAGCACTTTTAATATCTGCAGTGTGACAATGGGATTATTCTATATCTAGGTCGGATCTTGTTTCATTGGTCCCGGGTTGATTTTGAACTTACTGTGAACCAATTCCAGACACAAAAAAATTAACATTTACCTGACATTATTTTCCCATCAAATTCATGAGCACTACTTGTGTTAGCGTACACAAAAAAAAACAACTTGTCAGCCATTTTTGAGACCTGTTAGGAAATAGATGCAGCTACACTGAGCTCCAATAACCATTCTTTGCTCTATGAAGTCTCAAAATGTCATAAATGCTAAACTAAGCCAATAGCACAAATAAAAAGACTGAAAAAATGAGAAATACCTGACAGTGATTTGCCACACATAGCTTGTATTTGTTATGTCAACGACCATTCACATCTCCCAATGTCACCACACAAAACAAATCACATTATCTAATTAGAATCAGTGAACTGTGTCTTAGTCAATAATGTTATAAAAATAAATACCATTAACAAAAACACTAGACCCCTCCGTCTGATAGATGATGCCTCCCGCTGCTGTTAAATTGAGCCTCTATATTAAGAGTTCTATATACAGGGGGAGTCCTTTCAGTCTGACATGACACAAAATGGTTTTCTGTTTGCTGACACGAAAAACACCAAATCTACCAGGACTTAATTGGTTTCTTGTATTGGGAAGTCGGATTGTGTGTTCGTATTTGTCTTTAGATGAATAGTCCCTTTGTTTTAGAATGAAGAAAAGGTGAAGTTATAAGCTGAGGATGATTGTGGCAGGAAAAAAAAACAGATAGATTTGTCATGTGAGGAAAAAATAGGCTTCGTTCCTATTAAAAAAAAAATGCTATTTCTAGTGTTAGCAGTTACTAGCTATCCAACCCCAGATTTTCCACTTGATTCCATCAGTAACCATAATCTAGAGCTAGAAGTCCCAGATATTCTCTAAATGTCACTAATATGTGTTCAATAGGCCATCATACGTATAGCTTTGTATGGATTGAATAAGATGCTGTCGAAACCGAAATGAACACTACTTTTTGGATTGAGTATTACTGAAGTATTAAATAAATCATACTGTTTTGTTTTTTGGGGCCCTTAAGGCGCTTGGCAAAATATCTTCACCATAGTCGGCTGGTATTAATGGGCTAGGTGGGCCCCTGCTGTCATGTAGGCTTTTCAAAGACACATTACATTTTGTGGAAGATTCTAGAACATAGTGTTTATAGTTTGATGGCACCAATATGTCTAAACAGCCTCAAAAATAAGAAAAAAGGGCACTTTTTTTTAGCCCAAGCAAAATGACTCACACAGCACCATCTTCATTTGGTGATTGATAGGTCTGAAGCCCCGCCCCCTTGAATTACCGGCTCCTGGGGCGAAATGTATTCCGCCCAGAGACTTGAATTTGACTGAAACCTAAAGACTTAGATTGGGGTTCGAATCTCATCAGGCGCAATTGTTTACCCCGATGAACATGTTTGTTGTCACTGTTGCTATAAATATATGCGTTCTCAATACACACATCAACAGGACTGACGTTGGCGAGGATATCAAAAGCTCCATTTTGTCTGTCTACATGCCTCTGCTGCATCTGGAGTTATTAAAAAGCTTCACTATGACAGGCAATTTCCGAGTATGTGTCCTTGTCATCTTTTTTGTTGGATTCTGAAAAAAAGGTTATCTATATTTGCTTCTTAAAAGTCTCTGTTTGACTGTAATGCAAGGGAGTTTAGCGCAAATTTGACTGACCAATGAGCATAGATATTGGTTGATATCTGTTGCTGGGGAAATGGAAACCTCTGATTGGTCTGCGGGAAATCACTCAGACAACAAACAAAAGGTTTAAACCCCAGCCTTGAATCAGTGTACTGACTTATACTATGCATATTCATGTAAACAGTGACAAGCTGCATACATCTTGGGACATTTATATTCCATGTGCCACGTAAGAGCTGATACTTTCCCTGCCCTTCATGAAACTAGCTCCATTTCTCATTAGGGCCAATAAGGAATGACAGTTTGATGTACAGTGTGAAATGAGGAGTAAAGTTCAGGGTATGAATACTAAAACGCCAGCCTGGTGTCACCGTCTCCATCTGGTCTGCAGCTTATAATGTATTCAGGTCACTCCACTGTTGTCTCCAGCCACAATACCATTATGTGCCTTTAATCATAGCATAAATCTTCCCTGCCATTGTTAATATCATCAAAACTTTATCGCCCCAATGCCATTTCTATTACGCCGCACGCAAAGTAATTACTTTATGTTATGCATATTGCAGAATTCAGCAGAATGTTTCATCCATCGCTTAAAAAATGTCATATAGCATTTGGCTCTGGGGCAAAAGTACAGCCCAGGCGCTGCCAGATCTCCAATTGGACCTGCAGTTTCCCCCTTTCTAATAAAGCAAATGACTTTACTGAGCAAGCTTAGCACGTGACGATAAAAATATTATAGCCCTGCCAGATCTTGTTTTGTCGTTGTTACTTAAAACCACCTTTATATCATCCACGGTCCCCCCCAAGAGTCGAATGGGTTTCATCTCACGGGAGACGCAGCGGTGACACGATCTTTATCTAATTAAATCAAGGTTTCGTTTCATTTCCTGAAGGTTAATGAGAAGTTTATCATCCGCGTCAAAGCCCACTTTCGCTCCCTAACAACGTAGCGGGTCCCCGATAAGGTAGAGCGCTCGCTTGAAGCAAGGTGAAAGATGAGAGCGGGATCCGCAGACAAGGAGAAGCTGGATTAGTATTCTGGATTCGTTCGTTGCCGGGGCCTTGTGTAAAGGCGAGAGCGGCGGTAGCATCTCGGTGTATCCTTGTACCGTTTGCTCTAGGGCCTAAACAAACCTGTAGGGCTCAATGGGTGCCTCGACCTGCCACGAGTGACCTTAACACATGTTTGACCCAGTGACAGGGGAGATTAAGACATCACGGTAAATGTACTGGCCGCTCCTTTAAAGATTTCTCACCTGACATTAAAAAAAACAGCACGTTTTATTTCAATTTGAATGTGATTCTTTGTGTTCTGATATATGGCAGGGGTGAGCGACAAGTGATTTCCGAAAAAAATATTTAAAATTCACTTACATCCATAAATTAGTCTCAGCAAAATGTTATGCAAAATGTAAGACTATGCAGAGTTTGATATGCAGAAAACCTTTTATCTCAATATGTGCAAGTTTGTGTTTCTGTCAACAGTGGATGAGCAAACTGTGCATCAGTGAAAATAGTATTCAGCATTTGCATGAGAAGCTGGTGATTCATAGAAACTAAAAATGAATCACCAAAAACAGAAAGTTATCGTAGAAGAATAGAGGACTGCGGAACTGAGATGACACCAAAAAAAAAAAAAAAAAAGGGCAAGCCCTGGATTTGAAAGAGGTGATTGCCATATTTGGAAAAAGATGAGAATTTAGGAAGTTTTGGGTATGGTATTCAGAAATGTAGATGTAGCTAGTGATGCTAATGGTTAATGAAGTATTGCAAAACATGACGTGTGTGAAACCACAGATGCAAAGATGGTAATAATAGAGGATTCGGTCTAATGGCATCATTTTAGCATAAGAAAAAAAAAAAAGCCTTGGAGAATCTTGCATAATGGAATAATAATCTACATGGACCTAAAAAGGGAAAATGTGCTGTAATAAATGCTATAAGACCTGATTTATAACTCTTACATCATACATAATATTCATAATGGCTTTTTAATGACAGTCATTGAGATCCACAATTGAAGCTAATCTTTCCTTCTAAATCAGCAGCTGATTCCACAATTACTTTCAGAGACGTTATCACCAGTTAATACAAGACTAAAGGCATATCAGGGTTTTGATGGTTCTTACACATGACATCAGTAGTATCATGTCTCTGTTTTAGTGAGACAGTACCCTCAGCTGGAAAGAAAAATACACTGGACTCTAGCAGAGTAATATTTGTACAAAATACACTTAAATGACCCTACCATTTCAGAAGACATGTTTTTTTCTTCCAAACTTGCCGTCTAAAATGTCTCTACTTGTAAATAAAGATGGCACTGATGCTGGTGTAGAGGGATATGCACCCTCTGGCTTAAAGTTACACAGAGTGGCTTTCATCCACGCACACTGGTCATTACACAAATAAGTCATTAATTAGACAGTAATACCTTTGGCCAGAGGTTCTTTGCAAATATAGATAAACAGTGTTGTAAAATATTTTTAATTTTTAAAATTAATTTTAGTTTGTTCATGTAATAACCCTAAGCAATTGCTTGGTTTGTCCATCCATTACAATATTTTTGAATACTCTACTTTCTATAGTGGGATCAAAGTGATAGATACAGAGAAAAACATGACCTTTGTACTGTTGTTCATGTTGTAAATTACTATGTACATACTTTAGTGCTGCTAGCTTTAAATTTCCTTAGTGCATTTGTAAGTAAACAGACATATGTGCAAATCAATTGAGTGTATTAACTGTTAACTTAATACTCTACAGAAGGATAAAGACTGTCAATAAAAGCTGTGTGTCACCTCTTTACAAAACCCTGACCCCTATTAAGAAGGCACTGAGTCTCCAGTAGCCATCAATTCCACCTCTCACCTTTCATCATCTGCCAGTCTCATTGATTGTTGACAAGCTCGTACAACCACGTCGAAGCTGTTCTGACACAATGTGCAAAGTTCAGAATGTACCGTGTGGAGGTTAGCAAGTATCTCTGGAGATGTTTGATTTTATAGGTGTAATATCCAACACAATGCAGAGTCCCCAGCTGCCCGCCTTCGTTTTCCGAGTGGTGGCTGTAACATGATTGAAAGTGCCACATAAAGCTGTATATAAATGTCCATCACTCCACAAAGGAAGCAAGTGACATTTTTTCCCACATTTTCCCTGTCAAAACTTTCATTTAAAGGCTAATAATGTGTTCTATAAAAACACCTACAGACATGTAGGGAGAGACTGAAGGCGCAAAGCTGTTTCCTTGTGAATATGATGTGATATACCACTTATGGGAATAACTGTGAATGCAAGGTGCATGAGATACATCCAGCCAGAGCAAATGTAATAAAAGAGAATCACGAAGCAAGCCAGAGCTTAAGTCTCGTGGGGCCGGGGTTGGTGTGGCCTTTGACCCCTCTGTCAGATCGCGGTTTATGCTTTCATTACTTCATGTGAAGAGGAATATGATACAGGAATCTCTAGGTTCAAAGTTTGAAGTAGATGTATATATATGGGATTAATATTGAATACTGGGAAAAGGGCTCCTTAAGGCAATGTTTTCAACATGAGTTGCTGGTTCAGATATCAAACGAGATAGAGGAGCTTTTCTTGTTCCCACAGCATATTAAAATAACATTTGTTCAATAGACATTTTTGTACTGAACCGGCAACGAAGGCACATTTTAGACACCTCCTCTAAGTATATAAGCTGTCATTAATTCACCTACTGCTTAATTCCACTAGGGCTGCAGGAGCTCGAGGCTATTCAAGCTACTTTGGATGTACCCTGGACAATGGCCAATTAATGGCAGGGCTAATACTTGGTGACACACAATAACAGGCAACCGTTCACTCCCACATTTATTCACTATGGGCAATTTAGACACACCAGTTCACCTACACATGCATATCTTTGGACAGTGGGAGATAGCTGGAGTGGCCCTTCTGTGGAATAGAAAGGGTTCAGGTTAGGTTGAGGTGCATGGGGACTGTGTGGTTAGCACTCTTGTGAACATTCATCAATTTTTCTGTCTATTCTGTTAAGGGTCACGGAGAGGAGGAGCCTATCAACTGCTTTTGGTGTGAGGCGGAGTACACCTTGGATGATCGCCAGTCAATTGCAGGGCTAGCACGTAAAGACATACACTAACAGACAACCATTCACACTCATATTTATACACAATGGGCAACGTATGTCTTTGGATGGTGGGGCAAAGCCAGAAGACTCACAATAACACAGTGAGGACAAGTAGACTGCACACAGAAAGGCCAAAGTCTTCATGGTATGAGGAAGTAGTGCTAACAACTCTGTCACCATACACCCTATGCTCCAATAGGGGACTCTTAATTGCTTACAGTGAATGAATGTAAGTGTCAGTGTATGTTTCCAACTGTTAGCCCTGCATTTAACTAGCGACTCTCCAGGGTACACCGTGCATTACGCCCAAAGCAACTGGAATAGGCTCCAGCCCTGTGTGACACACATACAAACGATAAAAGATAATTGAAAGAATACAGATAGGGTTATATCTGTTTACCCCAAAGGCAACAAAATAAATAGGACGCACTTAATGCACGTATTGAACAAGAAATCTCTCTTCTTATTCTCCATTGATGCCTGAACACAGTGGAATAAAGTTAAAATTGGATCACATATTTAATAAAATAAACTCTTTGTCCCTGTGGGTAATTTTGTCTTGTACTATTCTGCTATATGACAAACAAAATACAAAGCAGCATAAGTAACAATACAGAAAATCATATATTTGTTTATGTAGACCTAATACAAACATATAGATAACAATATAAACACCATGACAGATTGCACTATCCTCGCAGTTTTTTGGTCCTTGACAAAAAGCACCATCCTGCATTCTCAGTGAAAATAACCTGTATTGAAAACTAGGTTTGGCCAAATACACATAATATTGAGCAAATCGGGTTAACACAGAGGATTATAATATATGTTGAGTCAACATAGGACCCCAAAGGGCACCATCAGCATCAATATATGAAGTGAAGGTCCTATGACTAAACACAACTGAAGTGACACTAATGTATGTATTGGATGCACATGTTAAGATCAGATGTCCCTAAAGACTGCAGCTTGTTGCTCTGTTTAACCAAAACCAGTCAATAATTTTCATAAGTATTCATAAGTATAGATTTTTGCTCAAAGCGTAATCTATCCATACCACGATTTAAAAAAAACAATGCATCAATGAAACACTATTACAGCTTACACAGTGTAGGTGCTCATATTACTCAAAAGCATGTGTGTTTATTCATGAACACCTGCGTCTGAAATACTAAACTAACATATTATTCTTCAGTCGGAGAGAAAAGAAGTGCAGAGTGAGATGGTTTTGCTGCTGCTCCCTCTTTGATGCGCTGAGGCTTTTTGAAGTCAATACTGATGTAATTCAGAGCTAACGGCAGAGAAAGACCTACAAACCATTTAATTAGCACCTTGCCACGGCTGTTAATAAAACGCAGTCTCCGAAAAACAAAGGCAAAATATCTCCACTTCTAAACAGTAATCTGGACCACGTTCAGTCCCTTCCCATCCTTCCACCTCTTATAAAACAAACCTCTCCTTCTATCCCTTCCCTGACTCACTTTGTTACATCACCTGTGACCGTCCCCTAATGATCTCATGGAAAAAGTGAGCAGTGAAGTAACTGGTGCGAGGTGATGCGTTTTGGGGACACTGCAGCGGCGCGGCTGTCCCATCCCGGGAAACACAAACCCGGTGGGGGTAAACGGATCTTAAAGCAGGCTTAGCAGATGGTCCCAACTCTGCTGACTCCTCTGATGAGCAATTAGAAAAGGCAAACATGAGCCGGGTGACAACAGCGTACAACCGCAATGGTCGGATCTGACACAGCGCAGGACTTAAAGCATTATAACGTAGGCTTTCATGATGTGTGCTACTGTGGAATAAATAAAGCACATCATATAATAAAGCTGTCTAACTTCTTTTACTATATTTTCTTCTGACTCTTATGGCATCTAACAAGCCATATTTATTGTGTAGTAAGTGGTGCTTGTTGGGGAATTTTGAGCTGTCCTTAGAGCTGAGAGGAATCACAATAAAAAGACAGGCTGGAGACTTTCTGGATGTCTGAGGAAGGAGAATACGGACAGACTAAATCTGCCTGTGCTTCCGTAAATAGCAAAAATAATATAAAGACAGAGCCAAAATAAGGAAAGTCGAGCTATCTATAAATTATCAAGAGTCAGAATTGGCATGACCTTGATGTATAGGGAAGGAGCTGACCTGACCAGTCTATGTGACAACTTCTCTCAGTGCTAAATGGCTCATGTTGAAATCACTCACTTTTTTAAGAGGGGTGTCTTTCTTATGTCGTGCTGTAATAATAGGTTTATTGTCTGCATGAGAAGAATGATATCCCATATATATTCCACAATAAGAGGTAAGCTCCAGACAGCTTCAGCATAAATGGGACAACAGCCCTTTATGGCAAACAGTGGCACATTAGGTGTGCAATTAGCCTGTGCTTCATATGCCACATAAATGAGCCATGCACTTTTTAATTTCACCTAGCATCTTATCATTTGTTCCTTTATTGCCATTGTGTATCATTCTTGTGTGGTGTGTACATAATATATTACACTAGAAACCAGCAAGTTTTTTATGAAACACCAAGACGCAGCATAAAAGCCTTTTCGCTCGGTCGCTAATGCAGCATAAATGGGGCAGAAGACTAACTCACAGTTTCAATGTATTTTACACCAGGGAACTATTAAATAGGAGATATTATTATCCAAAAATATAATACTGAGTAGTCTTTCGTGAAAGGGTGGTTAAAAAGAGAAGAAATATGAGCTGTACAGTTGGCACATGGTTATCTATGTGTACACAAGCTGGCTCTAAATCACACCTCTTTTAGGGCCTTTGCAAAGCACAGCAGGACACATTTCCTATCAGTGTAAAACATTTTGTGACACTTGTTTTTTGTTGCGTCTGAGGTCAGTGTTCGAGGCAGAACCATCCCATCCATCTTCCACCAGTGATGTTGTTGCAATAATAACCTGTCGGTGCCATAAAACAGAGCTGGGGAAGGAGCCACTGATGCTTTCCCTCCTACACTGTGACTCAGAGCTGCTGATGTATAGATGCTGAGACAGACTGAGACGAGGAGGGAGTCCTGTTGCACACACAAACTGACATGCAGCATACTGCATCAAGCCCACACCGAGAGAATGTTCAATGTTAATAGTGTGATAACTCATCAGTCCCTGTGGGGAGCTTTCACCACTACTTTAGCCCACTTCAGGGACCTCAGAGCATACAGTCACTTAAGAGTGCAACACCTACTGTATAGAGGAGTTTTCCCATTAAACTAACGTTAAACACACTGTAGGTTTTATTTTCTTGCGTAACCAAAGAGTCAGTTCATTTTTAAGCTGTTATATTCTTTAATATGACATGAACACATAAATAAATGGTGCATTATTGTGATCTCCAAATAACTCAGCTCGTCTCTTCAACACACATTTACTTTATTTTATTTTTCATACTTGAAAACTTTGGACAATACTAAACTTTTTATTTTTTTATTTTTTTTATCAGCCACAAGACAAGTCATTTTCTGGCATAATGTGAATTTCACCATATCCAGTCTTAGTCAGCCTTGTGCTCAATTTACGCTCAACCAACGACACAGCAAAAAGTCATATTGTTTATACTGACCTGGCATTCTGAGCGTTCTTTGTGGCTTCACTGCATAAGTAAATGTAATTAAATTGATTTGTGCACATAATGCCACAATACAGACATTATGTCATTTCCTGTTGAGCTTTTCCATTTAAGCTCGATTCAGCTTGATCCATCTCGCTTCTGTGACCCCTACCATACTAGAATGGACCACTTTATGCCCCTCTAAACTTTTTAAAACAAGGTGAGACATAAGACAGACAGGATTATCCCACAAAGAAGTCTTTTCTGCTACTTTTTCAAACATAAACCTGACAAACACTCCAACTGTGCTTCATAATTACTCCTTAGCCATTCGTCCAGTCAGTGTTCTAATTACGTTTTGTTTCATTTTCACTTGGACTATAATTTACCAATGACATTTTTAAAGTGCTATCCAAAATGTCTGCCAGCGGCGGTGACGCTACAAGTGACCAGGTCTATTGATTTTTGAAGTTGTGATGCACTAAATGTGCGTCATCCAGGAGTTACTGAGTCACTCCTCCCGTCCGTCTCCGTGGTGACGAGGGGCCTCCCAATGACAAACAGGGGAGCGTCTGCATCTTTTCTACGTCTGCCTGCTTAGCTCTCCATCTGACTGTGTGTAATGTTCCTCCTGTCCACAGTGTGAGCGTCTGTCCGTCTGTCTACTGCAGTCTAATGCGCCTCTTAATCTCATTTCTGACTACAGCCACATTCCTCAGCCCCGGGGTTTCAGCAGAGCATAAATAATCATATTGCATAAAGTAAACAGAATATCATTAAGGCACTCATTTTGCAAGAAGCAAGAAAGGCCATATTTTAATTAACTAATAGCATGGGCTGCTTGTTTAAAAGCTACCGTGAGTTTGCTGTAATTAGCTAAGTGATTTTGGATTTGTTACATGCTCTAAGGGCCTTGTCAGAATTGTTACAATAAATAATAATTCTAGAAAAGAAATTATAAACACAACACTTGATTTTATTCTTTATTTGGAGCCACACTTACAGTTCCTATTCTACGGAGTGTTTTTTCCTTTACTACAATCACAAACAAACTCAATACTAATCCAATACGCAACACTTGATATTCCAGATTTGTAATCATGTGTAATCGTTTAAGTAATGTAGTGTGTAATGACAAAATTCTGCTAATGAGCAATAATACCTGCCATTTTTGCTCATATATATCACAACTTCCTGGACAATAGGTGCTGGTCCCTATTTAGTTTGCATAGTGCACAGAAGATTGGCATAAAGCTTGTTAAAAGTTTGATGAAAACCATAACCCACAGAAATTCAAAAAATATATCTAAAACGGAAGTAGCTGTCGTGCGAATGACTACAGATAGATGCAACAGGAAGTCACAGTTATCATGTTAACAGACCACTGAAATCTAAAGAGAGATAACTAGAAGTGGCTGAAATGTGGTTCTGACTTTGTTCCGTATGACAGTGGTTAAAGTAATTTGTCTGTTTGTTATGAGGAAAATGTTGAAATGTTGTCTGTAATCCTTATATAGCACTAATACTACATAAGTTGGATGCCTTTAGTCTTTTGTTTGTGTGTGAACTCTGATTCTTGTTTTGTTTTTTGTTTTTTCTAATATAGGAGTCCACCTACTTTTAAATTATAGGTTGACTATGCAGGATTTCCATTTCCGTGCCGCATTTTCAATCCTCTTAAGGCTGGTACATAGTCCGCATGAACAGAGAGGTTTGTTTTCTCGTGAACAAAATGACGTCATTTTTGGTTTTGGAGTTCTTGCATCTTGTTCTTGAAACATCACCTGGGCAGAACTTTTTTCTTGCAGGTGTCCAAAAACTATTGTGTGATTGGTCAGAAATTTAAAGTGGGTGTGATTCTGCACTTGAGTTTCTGGTGAAGAATGAAATGTCCTGGTAAGAACTAACTTTGTTTTTGTTCTTGCCACCTCACGAAACAGAACAAATTTCTCTGTTTTTGAGTATGCACCAGCTACTGAACAGTCAACTCAACTTTTGACTTTTGAATGAACTCTACCCACCTTTGCAGTATTCGCACAGTCTTAGCGACACAGTCTAGAACTTCCCAGGCGGCTTTGATCTAATAAGGAAAAGTCTGTCTCGGCAGCTTAGTGACACATCGCTCTTGGGGCTGCCCTTTTGACCTTTGAGGGAGTGGGAGACAGGGGGCAAAGGGGGCTGCTGCGAGAGGAGACAGGTGTAGCTTATTGGGTCTTTAGTAATAAAGGCACAGGTGGCAAATGGATGGGTTAATAGACGGGTCAGGCAAAGAACAAGCCGTGATGAGTCATCGTGCCGTGTCGAACTGCTCTGAGTTATGACAGGCCCGGAGCGCGGCAGAGGCGATGGCGGTGGTGGCTGTGAGGGAAAATCATTCAGGAGAACAAATTGAGAGCTACCATTTCAAAGCGGTAAAATTCTCCCTAGTGTGCAGGGAACTGAGCAGGGGAATGCTAATCAATTAAAGTAACAGGGGAAATCATGAGTGGCATGTAGGGACTATGCTGGGAAGGTCTGGGGTCATCTGGGTCATAGTGTGCAGGCATCTGGAGATTTGGGTGGATGATATGGCCAGATAACAATATGGCAAAAATATCATATTGCGATTTTGCTTATGATCATGATATGTTAAAGTATATTGTGATTTTTTTTTTTTTTTTTCAAATGGCTAGATCAATTTTTCTCACATGGCAAGGTCACAATATGGCAAAAATATCATATTGCGATGTTTCATATGGAAAGATAATCATGTGTCAAAAAGACATCATATTGCAATTTTTCTAATGGTAAAAATATATCGTGATTTTTTTTATTTGGCAAGATCATGATATGGCAAAAAATATTGCAATTTTTCTCACATGGCAAGGTCACAATATGGAAAAAATATCATATTGCAATGTTTGATATGGCAAGATCACGATATGTCAAAAAAAAACCCATCATATTGCAATTTTTCTTATGGCAAAAAATATCGTGATTTTTTTTTTCATTTGGCAAGATCATGATATGGCAAAAGTATAATATTGCAGTTTTTTTAATGGCAAGTTCATGATATTCTAAAAATATCATGTTGCAATATTTCATATGGCAAGATCAAAAATATTATATATATTTAATATATATACATATATATTTATAATATATATTTTTTAATGGCAAGATAACAATATGGAAATATGAAATGACAATATGTAATGGTTTTTCAAATATCGAGATCAGGATATGGCAAAAATATATCACGATTTTGATTTCATATGGGAAGATCGTGATATGAAAAAAAATATAATATTGCAGTTTTTTTAATGGCAAACTCATGATCTGGCAAAAAATATCATTGTGATTTTTCTAATGGCATTATCATGATATTGCAAAAATATCATATTGAAATTTTTCTATTGGCAAGATGATGATTAAGATTTGATTGCAATTGGCGTCGATTTTGTATTATTATATTTCCTGTTACCTCTTCCAGTCAAAGTAAAACAAGTGCCGCTTATTTTTAGCTTCATGTAAATAAAATTTGTCTTTTTAACGTTGAAATGATGCACGTGGTCTTACAAGTTCAACCAAAATTTAACCAATCCATTATTATTTCATTTGATTTGTTTCTTAATTCAACTCTGTATAGAACTAATAAAAGAAGAGCAGTGTGGGTTGAAACTGAAGCAAACACTGGCACACCCCATCGCCGGTTCACCTGTCTGTCACTCAGGAGCATGACACAGAACGGCATATTGGGTGCGAGTAAGACTTGCGTAAGAGTAATACTTTAGTCTAGAAGATGGCAGGATTGGCATTATCCATTCGTCTTTCCAATGAGATCTCTCTGGTTTGCCTTACAATTAAGAAACCCTAGCCGTAACTCAAGTTGTTTCGCACCCTTCTTCTACTCTTACTTGACAGAATTCTAACAGCATGTCTGCGGATTTAGCACAACAACTATCCGCGTTACATTTTACATATGTGTCCGCAGATATGCAGCACTATGTCAGCTCGGTAGGTGAGAAAGCACGACTACATTTCTGTACCGGTCGAAAACGCTGCAGTGACATGGCAGCGCTCCCTGTTGCTCTTCTTTCCTCTAGTGACACCCTGCTTTCCCTCCTCCTCCTGCACTCCACCGCTCAGAACAAGACTTAGATTTCCTCTGTGGCACTGGCCCAGAAACACAGCAGGGCCAGCTGTACATGGCTGCCCAGTGGCCGTGAAATGGAACTCGGCCTGTTGTGTATTAAACCGTAGTCCGGTCAACCACAAAGTTCAAAAACCCC
This sequence comes from Rhyacichthys aspro, assembly GCA_036850595.1. Lineage (NCBI taxonomy): Eukaryota > Metazoa > Chordata > Actinopteri > Gobiiformes > Rhyacichthyidae > Rhyacichthys > Rhyacichthys aspro. The sequence continues at coordinate 8,122,520 of CM072162.1, read as the reverse complement.
TTAGTAAGAACCGACTAAATATTTACAAAACAGGATTATGCACACTTTAATTCAGAATGTAATCAGTGCAAATGTTTATGCCACAGTTTAGGCAGAACCAATTAGTAAGGTTGTTGATACAGAAAAAGTATCACAAACTAATGCTGTTTAATGAGCAACATTTATAGCTTCCAGCTATAAAAATGCTCTTTTCAATTTTTCCATATTGTAAACATTACAACATTACAAAGGTCACACAATCAACGGTTCATAACGCTAAGGATTGGTTTGCAGGAGCCCTAAGGAAAACAATAGAATATGCAATTCTAAAAAGCAAACTAGAAGCACACAGAAGGAAATTGAACTTGAATGTGAACACTTGTTTTAGATATATGTAGTTTAATGGAAAAAATGGGAAACTATGGTCAAGACTATAATTTTAGAGGATAGTCACCTCCAAACAACACTATTTCTATCTTGAAAAAACATACTTTTAAAGCACCATAGAAACCAGTGTAAGTTCCATTAGACCTTGTTCATACAGCTGCCCAGAGCAGACAAACTGAGCACTCCTGGTGGAGAAGCACATTCATATTTCTTTTTCATAAAAAATAAAAAATTAAAGTGAACTCATCATCTGGCCTAAATTTTCTGGATTGTTCATAAACAAAATGTCCCTCCAGGGCCACCATAAGCAGGCTGCAATCTTGCCACCAGATGCTGCCAAAAACATTAGATCCTACTTTTAATTTTACAGTTAAGCATTTAAAGTTAGAAATTAATGAAGTTAAATAAAAAAAACATAAATAAATAAAATCTGATTTTTTAAATTTTACTATTATGCTTATTACTATTACAATGCAGTCACATTGAACTTGTCTCATTTGTTGTATCTAAAAGAAAATTCAAAAAAATTTAGCCATGAAAAAAAAATATATATATGAATGAAGTTTTCCTGAACTCGGATTGTTTTTAGTCTACAATAACAGGGCTCTATTTTGGATGTAATCAGGATGTTAACTGAATTAATCCTTAACAAATACTACAAAGTAAAGCACTGTGGAGTAATTAAAGTAAACCTCTGTCAGTTTGACCCATGACGTGGTTTCCTTTGACGAGCTTCTCAGTTCTGTGCAGTTCATAAAATGTAAAAATAGTAGCTGTTATAACTGAATGTAAGAACTAACTGATTCCTTCTCCGAGCACACAGTAGCTGATCCTAGCCCAGTCCACATGCACACAGAGGACGTCAACTGGCACCACACCCATTTCACCCACTCCTCTTCTTCCTCTCCCTCTTTCTGCTGCAGTGCCTGTCCCCTTTAGTCCGTCCTCCTGCAAACGGCCATTCATCAGCGCTCACAGGATTTGAGTCAATACCAAATGGATTGCCATCGACCGAACTGATAAATTAGAGCCAGTGACAAATAAATAAGATGTACGGCTAACCAAATCCAACCGCTGCTAGGGATGGGAAGGAGACGAGGGCTAGATGTTGGAAAGGGCACCGGGAATGAGTTAACCGAATAAACCGGGCTCGAAATTGAGTTTTATTTCCAAGCACATAGGGCAATGTGTCTTGGAATGTCAGCCGTGAATACTGATATGTCGCTGTTAATTTATAGTTACAGTGTGGCACCCATGTGGGCTGTTTATATCTTACACAGCACACAACGTATGGGATTTGAGCTTGTTTGTGAGATTTATTTGCATATAAATCCACGTTGTTTGCCGGCGAGCTTCTCAATGAGCCTCTGTTGTACTACCAGAAGCTCCATAATACATAAAACATAGTGCTGTAAAAGCTCCAGGAGATATAATGGGAAGAAACTAAAAATTCCACCTGAATGCATACACAAAAAAAGCCATATGCTGCCGAGGACGTCTGTGCGCGAAGAAATAAGACAGTTGTCACGGCGAAGTGAGCGGCAGAGATGTTGCCGTGTTGACAGCTGTATCCACGCTGAGGAGTTTACTGACAGCAATAAATTAGTTCCACACACTCGCCGGGAAAGCATAATTAGCCAGCCCAAACACTGCACGCCCAGGCACGGGTTTACACATCCAGCCATGCGCACAGGAGCGCACCGAACAAACACACACAAACAGTCACAGGGAGTAAACAGATGACGGTAGAACCCAAAGGCTGTTGTTAAAAAAAGCACCATATATTCACAAGTGAGCCCAGAGGAAGGTATCAAATCTCATAACGGACCGCAGAACTTGGAAGAGTTTAGGGAGACAGAAGGTCAAAGTAAGATTAAGAGAGACAAAGTTGTAGTTACTGATACTAACATCCGGGAATGTACTCCTAATTTCTTCATAGATGTTGCTATAATGGCACATCTGACTCCTCCTTCCCAGTTTATCATCAAATGACAAAAAAGAGCAGTAATGTGTGGTCCGATGAGCTCACACTACTGCAAACCTTTTAACATTTTCAGGGTTTATTCTAGCTTTAACTACTGCAAGAATGTCTAAGGTTGCCAGATAAGTGGAAGAGTTTGTAGAAAGTATCTCTCCTGAAGGCTGCCAACAAAAGCATTAAGAGATTTTTCCTAAGAAGCTGTGAAATTTCTTTCAGATTCTCGACTTGAACCATAAATTTTCACCTTTAAGATGCTTTACCGGGCCTTTACTGCAGCCTTCTTCGCCTGCTGCTTAGAACTTTCTGTACTTCTCTACAGTAATTGAAAACTACAGTCTATTCCAAACTCTATTCTAAGTAACTGACTTGTCTATTGAAGAATATTCTTTGTAAAATTGGAAGAATTCTGTCCAAGGACGTGCACCAAAGCAATGGAGGAGGATTTTTTCGTAGAAGCTTTGAAAGTGTATCTGGAAACTGAGCCATCCATCACATCCATCCGGTCAATCACCTGGAAAATTTGATGTAATTCTTATAAAATAGTCATAGTGTGCAAGATCTGAACAGAAGTGGAAAAAAAATGTAATGACTTTTTGAATGAGACTCCTGGATTCAAGCATTGTGAAGCCAAGCATTACTGCACAAGTGCCAGTTCCTTTCTGTTTCTACAAAAGCGTTCTTCTACAGAGAACCTGGAGCATCATTACATAAAGAATAGCAGAGCGGAGCGCTGAATGACAGCTGTTGTTTGCGCGGGCGGAATAGCCATCATAGGGAGTGTGAGAGTACACATTTACACTTATTTTCTCCACAACGGGACATTTGAGGACAAGTGGAAACACAAAGGATACTCCCCACAGCGTCCTGATACACTTGGTAATCTCACCTCTTCTCCTGCCAAGACACATGCACACAATACCCTGACACACGGCAAAAAAAAAAAAAAGATATTTAAAATTCCATTGTTAAATCTACTCAGGAACACTAAGCCTAGAGGATTTGTTACAATTAGAGTTTATGTGTTGCCACTCGGCCACACAGACAGATGTGTCGCATTTGCAGATGATAGGGGTCACTACGAAGAGTGCAGAGCAGTGAGTGGGTGGACGGCCAGGCGGAGGGATGACCGTAGGGTTTAGGGAGCAGGCCGCTGAAACAGATGGTCCCTGGTCGCCACCCAAGATCCCATTAAGAAAGATGGCAGGGCCTGACCTATTTCTGGACGTGCCATGCCGTGCAAATCCACAGCACGGGGAGATAGGGCGAAATTCGACATTCAGAGGTTATAATCCCCTCTGTTTTTGTGAGGTGTTACGTCATCACATACATTGGTTCTGTAGCATGAATGGAGGAATCAATTAGTCAAGATTTAGCAGCTAATTGTATAGAGTTTTAAGCAAAGAATAAAATGAACTTATTCCATTCAACAAAGCATATAGGAAAAGGTTGTTATACTAATGTTGTATTCAGGATCTTGACCAGAGTGTGTCTAACTGAGACTTTTAGGAAGTCAAGACCAAGAACATTGTATAATATATTGAAAGCGATCCCAGCGAAAACCGGTTTCAAGACCAAGACTGGTATCAAGTACTACCACACTATAATGCCGTTATTATTTTCATGTGTGGATCATAAATTACTATGGTATATAATCAACTCTTTGCTTGCTACTTTAGCTACTGTAGGTCAATAGGCAACTTGTAAATAAATCTCTATGTCAAAAGAAGTTTTTAGTGTATTTTGATTGCTTAAGAATATAAAGGTACAACATGCAAATAGGGCTTTTGCTAGTGTATAATCACTACAAAATAATTATCTTTGCATTTGTCCAACTTTAAAAACATTGTGAAATCTAAAGTCCCATAGAAGTTCCATTACCTCCTATTCCTACTGCTGCCCAGAGTGGACAAACTGCTGGAGATAAAGTGCATTCATGTTTCTTATCTTGCATGATATTTAAGGAAATGTATAAATAGTTATCTTCGTGGCATATTTTTAAAGTTAACTGACTCTACATGAATTTGTTCATAGGCAGCGCTCAAATGTCTAAAACTACACAATGCATCTTTAATACTGAGTCTGGATAGAAAGAACTATTAGTAGAGTTTAGTAAAAGCACAAACACGTGAGGCAACATTTTTTCTATAATCTTTTTTCTTGTGAAACATTTTAGCGCGGTAAATATTTTTGGTCATCAACTAGTAAACGCCTAACTACTAAAATCATCCTGCGAGATGGTCTGGCAGTGATGCAGGCCAGTGATCCCAGCCAACTCATATCGCCTGCTCTGCAACTCATCATTTTCCTCGGACACGTTGCCCTTGAGCGCTTAATGAGCTCTTTCTACAAAGCAACCGGGGTGCTACGCTTGTCAGGAGACCAATGAGCCGTCCCCCTGACCGACCAGAGGCGCCCTGCCTTTCACCTATCGCCCCGCTCTGGGACTCGGTGTGGACAGCTGTCGAGGGGGGACTCTCTCTTAAGCCGCAGCTGGCACTTTGCGGCTTCCTGCTCTGCATAAGTCAGCACACTCGGACTTAGCCGCCTATCAGCGCGCTTGAAAAAAGGGTGGTGTAAAAAGCATTTCAAAGTGCAGGTGGAGGATGCGCATTTGTCCAGAGACGGCTTCAGAGAGTGCACCGCCTGGTTTTATGGTCCCACTGAGAGTCCACTGTAAAGCCACACAGGCAGGTCATGTGTGAAGAAGGCCCTAAATATTTTATGAGGTTATAATGTTGAGGTGAAGGGGGACACGGCGAGCTACAAGAAGAAAAACATGAAACACTAGTCTTTATTGTACATCCTTATACTGTATTAATACCCATTTCATTATTTAACACAAACACAAACTTTTTTGCCAATAAATATCAAAAGACTTTAACTCCAGAGCAGATTAAACAGGTAAAAGGTTTGGTATGTATGTGTTCGGTCTGGATTTTTTACGTAAAATTGAAAATGTTTTTTGTCTTTCCAAAATTTTGTGCAGATCCTGAGATTGAGCATGGCTACAATTTTAGACTCGACATCATATTGTGTCTTAAAGCCTCTGACTGTTAAGACTGAAAAGTGTGATTTCAATTAAGGCAGTTTTTTAAGTACATTTTTTCTTATTTCAAAGGTTCATAACTTAGATCACGATTGACTATTGACTAGATTTTAACAGTTTCAGTAGAATGTACAATAGGTTCTCGTTTTGGAGAGGTATAAACGATGCAAGAATTTAAAATGGTTGAAAAGATACAGCCATATAAATTTGTGTTTTTTTGTTGTTGTTTTTGTACGTGTTTTTCTTTAAACTGGTATTAAAAAACTAATTTCTACATTTTGTAAATTATTAGCATGTATCATATCGCATTTCAGAAGACATTGTCTACATTGCATATACTGTATGTGCATTACGTGTGCATAGGTTTTATGTCTTTAAAAATCATCAAACAAACTGTAACAATATTAAAATATGTCAGTTTCATTATTTCCCAAGTTTGCACCATTTTCAAATCTTACTCATATGTCACAGAGCAAACCCTTTTTTTTTTAAAGATTTCCTATGCATTTAGTTTTTTTATTTTTATTTTTTTCACACATCTAGTGATTTTGAGAAAGTTTAATGTATGCAAAGGAAACAGCATTATAATTACAAAATATTTTGAGTTTGTGTGTCTCTGCTGTAATGCTCAATTAAAATGTGAGAGAACAAATGTGTGTAGACAGCTTTTTTACAGCACATTAAACCAATTACAGAATTACAACCAATGAACCTGAGTGTGAATATGACATAATATTAATACTATGATGCACATGCTGACAGCTCAGGGTTTAATGTGAAGAATAAAAAGTTTACGATCTGAACAGATTACAGACTTCGACATACAGTATGACCAACAAGTCAACAGAGTACCTGCACAAAGATCCATGCTTACATAAAGTAACTTCGATATTATTATTCGTCCACACAGTTCTTATTTACTGCTAGTAATAACCAGAGCAATGCCACCGGTCATATGAGTTTCCCAGTCCCACAGCATATTACGAAGGAAAGTCTTCAAAACAAGCCGCTAATGAACCTAATGATCCGCTTCCTATGCAGCACATGTCTGGTGCTAATGGTTACGCGACGTGGGTGGATATGTGTTCATTTAGTTCCACTCTTTCTGCTGCTAAATACTTTGATAAGGTCACATTAGCAGCACAAGTCAGCCCTATACAGTCAAAAAACAATATAAGGATCTCTTAAGTCGTTGCCATGGGTGGATTTAGATTCGTCTCGGAATGGAATAAGCCTGGGGTGCACTTGATCTTTCAGTATCAGTAAAGTCATCAAGGCAAACATAGAGGACTCTTATCAGGGGCTATCCTTCTCAATCTGCTTTGTCCATGAATAAAAGAACCAGGCTTTAAACCCACCTATGTACATACTATCTGCTCCTCACAGTCAGACACCTCCCAAAGTAAAAAAAAAACACAAAAAAAAACTGAGCGCCACTACACAGCAGTTGCCATGGTTACCAGCCAGGTTCTGTGTACGTGAAAACACATCGCAGTTTTGATCTGAAGGATAGAAAGAGTGAGTCGCACAGATTCGCCCACACGCATGCATCCATAGACACAACTCATAAATTCATGTGCGCCCAAAGGTAGCTCGTATTCCACCCACAGGAAGAGAGGTATTTACCTGAGCGCAGCATTTAGCCACCGGTGCTTGTTGAGGAGCATATCATTACGCAGTAGCATGTAAGCAAACACAGCCTGCTGGGTACAATTATCAGAGCCTGTAACAAGTAGCACAAATCACAGTAGGTGACACACGGAGTCACCTGGAAGCCTCAAAACCAGTGCTTTCTAATTTGAAACAGTCTGACTATCACTCACAAACATACTTCAGGTCATTTAAAGAGCCACTACCCAATTTTTTTTTTTCCATCCTGGTTTTAAAACACATTTTCTCTATTCTATCAACGGTTATTACACAGTTATTACTTCCTTCTTAATATCAGTGTGCAGGTAAAGGTGGGTTGTGGGTTAAGCACAGAGTAATTTTTAATTTTTTGTATTTATTTATTTATGTATTATTTATGTATTTTTTTTAATTTTATTTTATGTCTTTTTGCATTATTTTAACACAATACTATTAATTTATGAATGAAATTTTGTTGATCTGCTTCCCTGTAACATAAAAATACTAATAAAAAATTGATCACAAAAAAAAAAAAAAAAAAAAAATGAAATGAGCATGTGATTGACCAATGTTCGCCCGGTTGCTCATCTATTAAAATCATTGATAATAAACCCTAGATGACAACTAGGTCTTGTTTTCGTTCCTATTACAACACGCTATCAAGCAATTAACAGTTTTACTGAAATGCAAGAGAAAAAAATAAATTAATAATAGATGTTTAATAACATTGTCAATTTACTATGATTTTTTTTATCACCATAACAGTGACAAAGCTAGCAGCTGTTAGAATCAGTAAACAGTAAAGCTAATCAGTTGTGTCATCACAGGATTAAATGTTAAAACTCCACTTGTTAGTCCAGATTAGTGAAGTCACACTGGTTCCAAAATACACAGCAAGAGTTCAACCTTTGGCGACAAAAACAAAAACGATCATACACATCACGTTTAATGAGAAGGTTGCTTTACAAGATATAAAGCTTTTGGTTCAAGTTGGTATCTCTAACATACTTCGGTTTTTCCAGCAAAGAATCTGCAAAAATGCACCACAATCATAAGCCATCACTTCAGTACTTTTCCGAGGAAGTTTTTAATGTTGCTGGATGTTATTAGAAAATCCTTCTTTTAGGCATGATGACAGGTCAAGCTATGGATGCTTGAAAAAAACAGCTCAAGTGCCATATAAATTATCTAATTGGTGTTGAGTTACAGACTTGCAAGCACTGTTGATGTTTTTTGGTTAAATTGCCTCAGATTAGCTTTAGATTTTATGAAAACTATAATGATTCTGATCGTGCTTCTACTCCAAAAAAGGCTCCGATTATCTTTCGAGGAGACTGCTTTACTCCTCCTGCACCGAGGCAGTAAAGATTTTGAGCGCTGAGGAGATAAAAGCGAGCGGGAGCTGTGTCCATGCCAGAGGAGCTGTGCGAGTGGGAAAGTGATGAAAGAGAAACTCATTTAGTAAATTGACAGCTCCCTTTAGGATTCCTCATCTTTTTCACCATGAAAGGCCCCAATCCCTCTCAAAGCTCAGCTGCTCTCACCAGGCGTCAAGGAACTGTCATCTTCCAACAACAATGACAGTATTTTAGTTTGGATCCATCTTGATCCTCACTCCCACTCCTGCGTCATTCAGTCCACTGTGTTTAAGCCTTAATACTCACATGTAAGTCATAGGAGAGATAAAATAGCTATGGTGTCCATTTTGATCTGGCCAGTGGACGCAGGATAAAGAAATAAGCACCCTGCTGAAAGTGACTCTCAGTCACTCAGTCACTCAAGGACAGACGCTGCTTATTAATTTATGACAGGAGTCAGACAGGAAGTCCAAAGTGAGGGATCGATTTGAGGTCACAGAAAAGGTGGAAGGCAAAGTCAGGTCAACACCGGGCAACAATTCACATCTAACATCTTTTATCATGCCAAATATACCAATAAAAAGATAATATAATCACTTAATCCAACCCCAGGTGTAGATCAAATACATTTACTCTATTAGGTATGGGTTCAGTAATCCTATACCAGTGATTCTCAAACTTTACTCACCAAGTACTGAAGTATGATTATGGACATAAAACAGGTCTAAAGTGAGTTGAGTTCAATTTAAATCAGTTTAAGTGCTTCTTGTTGGACTTGACTGGGTCTAGGGCAGTTTTAGTTCGATTTTAACAAGCTTTATGTGTTTAAGTTGGTATTTGAACAGTTCCATTGATTTTAGTTGGACTTTAACAGGTTCTTAATGTCAGCTGCACCTCAGATTTCTAGAGCCTGTGAGCACCTACAGTAGCCCGGATGGGACATGCTGTTGTTCGTGAATAAACCTGGAGATGATAAGTTCATAAATGTCCTAAACCAAATGTGTAAGAGATCCAAAAAAAAAAATCCACTTCTCCTTTAGGAATGCCAGACGAGCAAGCAAGCACGTTTACAAGCAGGTTTGTCCACTCTGGGCAGCCGTAGGAACAGAAAGTAATGATTTTTACAGTGGTTTCTATGGAGCTTTGTGTTGGCACAATTGCAAACCAAATTGGATGTGTTTAGTCTTGCACAAAAGCAATTTTTCTCTGAATAAATCTTTTCCTTGTCATCTCTGATCTAAAATTACAAAAAGCTGTAGCAACAGTTATAAAAGAAAGAAAAAAATATCCACAAAATGACTGCACTTTTCTGTTCTCATGGGCTTACCTCAAATTTAAATAAATCTTAAATTAGCAAATAAAAAACATAAGCCCAAACTGTTGGATAGAGAGTTTTTCTGATGTCTGATTTTACTGCAGTAAAACTTTAAATGTCATATTTATCAAGATGCCAATACTGTTATTTTGAGGCCATCGTGCAGTTGTTAATATTTACAGTCTATTTATGTTTAATAACCTTAGCTCCAGAAGTCCCAGAAGCTGATACCATAGGTCAGTCACATATATTTGGCAGAAAACTGAACGAGCTTCACTAAATGGAATGAACATTTAATTTTGCTTATATACTTTACCAGCGCAGTGCATTTGCTAATAGCAGCTGGGGACACCGGAAATACCTTTACTGATGTATCAAAAGCACAACCTAATTGCATTGCTCCAGCCATTTCCTAGTCGCCCGTCAGTCAACTCATCATAATTATGTTAAGATGAAAGAGGAAGGGGCCTAGGCTGACAGATCCTCATTTGTCCAAAGAACCTCGGAGCATTGGGGCTGCTCACGGGACACGGCGGGGGATATAGAGGAGTGGGCTGTGATTCATAGCGGGAGAAAAGCCACAGTGACAGCTTTCTAACTTCTGCACTTACAACATCCTACCTCTTGACAAATAAATCTCCCCGTCTTACACACTGGAACATGTGCACGGACGCCCATTCGCCAGCACAAATAAACACCGGGCTCGTCGGCGGAGCTGGCAGGCAGAGACCCAGCGGAGTGAGTTACAGCGTGCCGCACATACACCATCACAGCACAGAGCCGGGCAGTGCCAGCCAAACGGCCATTCGATATTTTAAGCGAGGAATCAACATCCGTCAGGCTCTGTGGAGATCAAATTAATTGTCCCGCAGTATGTCTCCAGTGGGACCTTGGTGACACAGGGGAATAAATGTGTACAAGATGGAAGAGACTGGATTTATCCTATCCTTACAACTCCACAGAAGGTCCAATTATCCAACAATATTAGCAATTAGGCCCATACTATATTAGGTAAACACCCAACCTGATATAACTATGTTGAGTATTGCAACAACAGTTTGAGCTGCAATATGTGAATGCTTCTTTTGGCATAGTTTACAATAAATTAAACTCTTGGCCTCTAGACTAAGTTCAACTGTTCACAATAGTGGCTCTGAGTGTGTATGTCTGCTACATGGAAGATCATATTATTGCCATTCAAACATTTCTAAGCATGCATATAGCTATTGCTGACATTTTTAAATTGTATGTGGTACATTTATGGCTGTGCAGCCCTAGTGCACATCACACATCTGACATATTAGATTACAATTATCATTAAAAAAAAAAAAAAAAAAAAAAGATTCCCTGTTTAGCAAATGGATACAGCCATAGATGCCCCTAAACTCTGGAACTCCCTCAAATAGATTCGAACTTAAAAGTGATAAAAAATAAATAAATAATAAAAAAACTGTGTATCATGTAAATTGTATGTATTATTATTATAAGCTAGCGGAAGTCTTGTAGTTATACAAACCATATCAAAATTAAAAATCAAAATTAAACTTTCTTGGTGCATTGTAAGATTACATTTAATATTGTGCACAGTTGTCTTTTTACAAAATAGCATGTTATTCTCACTCAAAGTTCTACTTTAGATGAGCTTTGCCTTTATTGATTCAATTATACTCTACTTTTCCTTGAGAACAGACTGTGCCCTCTTTATCCACCTCTGCCGGATTATTCCTACTGCCAACTTGGGCGAGAAACTCCAAAGACAGTAGTGCCCTTGATTGATTGTGGGCGGGGGTAACAGTGATTGATTAAATTGTGCAATTTGGGGGAGGAAAAAAAGTGGTGAACACCTACCAGAACTCTGCCAGTGAGAGTCTGCGCCGAGATCATGACGCCGGCCCAGTCTTTGACCGAGGTCATCCATCCCACCTCACTGGCCGGGGCGTCCTCCTTCTCGTCGGGGTTCTTGGGTGTTTTGTCTGCTGCTTGGTTATTGGCCGGGTTGTTCACCTTCTGAGCCTCCTGCAGCACAGAAACACAAAGCGGGTGAGGAACAGGAGCATATGGAGGCAAAAACAAAGACTGGAACATGCTGTGCTCGAGGGGCAAAGATAGAAGGGGTAATTAACGTTAAGACACCACTCTGTATTTAAGAGTAAAAATAAAGAGACAATGCTGGCTTTGGGCATGTCTATATCTCATTAAAGGAATTACACTGGTCTTGAACATCAATTAAAAACTCAAGACAACTTTTTCACCTTAGCCTTGCAGTAAGACTAGCATTTTAAATGACAGCTTGTTAACAGGTCGGTAGTGACAAAGAAAACAGTGAGGTAATAATAAATTGTGTATTGATAAAAATGTGATCTGAAAGTCTGATGATTCCTTTAAACTTTTAGTCTTTAGTCTTGGTTTTGAGTGGCCGTTGCCCTGGTCTCAGTCCTGTCTTAGTTTTGGTTGATGTGGTCTTGGATACAGCACTAATTAAAGCCCCTGTGTGATTTTTGCACCAAAGAGAGATGAAGAAGTGACGGGATAAAAGAAGTCTGATTGTACAGTGCTTCAGCCAAAGACTGCCAGCAACACATACTACATCTGAGCTTTTCCCCAAGCCAGACTTCAATGGTCAGACGTCCAGAAAGCCTTTCAGTGTGACTCCTCTCAGCTCCTAGGACAGCTCATGGACATGTAATGAAAGCATCAGAATTAAAAAAATATATATTCTGACAGGATACTTTTATGTCACTACAAGTTTTTAGGGTTGGATTGCTTTAATTACTATATTATCAGGAAAAATCTATCAAATTGTTTTGTAATCTCTGTCTTTCACAAACATTTCCACTTATTCGAAATCCTGTTGTGCAAATCACAGCCATTTCTCTAAAATAGGCAGGCTTCTCAGATAATATCAAATTGCTTCCAGAGGCACTTTATTCTTTATCTATTGATACTGCCACTAAAAAAAAAATCCAACTCAAATCCACAGAGACCCGACTGTGGATTCTGGTCTCTGTGGATTCGATAATCAATTGTTCTTTATAAAGAATTGCGAAATAACAATAATGTCCAGGTTTGCATTCTCCAGTCCTGATTCTTAAGTATTCCACAGAAACAACCCTGTTCCCATTTGATCATTGAAATTGCTACTACATATCATGGTATTATTTCTCTATAGTATTGTATTTGGAGCTGCCTGTCCACATGCAGTCTCTGTGGGGAAAAGCACGGTGAACGTATCCCTCACGCTACAATGCCACCCATCTGTTATATTCTGAATTAGTGACTTCTTGTAGATCCACATGTATAGAGGCCTGTCCGTGCCATTTTGCCCATATGGGACTTTATATTAATTGTTCCTGGGGTTAGAAAGAGAGCAAAGACTTCCCGTGTGTGATCGAGCGAGCGTGGTGACTCATTGATTCATGTGTTCATGCCTTTCTTGGCAGAATCACTGTATGCAGCTGTTCCTCTGCAGCTATTCACTCACTCTTGACGTGACACATGCGAGCACCCAGCCTGCCCATCCTTCTGGCAGGAGAGAGGAATGAGTAAATTTCTGTGTTTTATCCCTGAGATTAAAAAGGCTTTGCAGAAGAGAATAGGTAGAGTTGGAAAAATTGCAAAGACATGCACAATGATACGGTGCAGAGTTATGGCACACGTCCAGAGAGAATCCCTGGGAAAGCAATAAGTTGGAACCCTTTCCATTATCGACCTATTGCTCTTTTCATGTAGAAGCCTTGTTCAGTGTTACCGCAGGGGCCACATGCAGCACATTTAATGTCTACTTTATCCACACTTAGAGCCAATTAAAGGTATGTCAACAAAATCAAATGTGCAACCCAAAACTATAGTCATAGCCGCTATATTATTTATAGTAGTTTGCTTTTAAACATTCCCTGAAGAAGAGAAGGTCAAAATGCACGTTATGTTATGACTTTTATTTTTTAAAGCAGATGGAGTGCCTCAAGTCTTTTTCTTAGCTCTACAGACTCCATTACAGTTGTTTTTGAATAGAAGTAGCTCATTTCATTGACTGTTTGAACTGGATTTTCAATTTACCCTGAACCTCTGAAGAACATCAAAGACATTGTATTAATCTTCCTACTTGAATCCCTGATACTATTTCCTCCTTTAAACAAGTGACCTCTTAACCTTCAACCAATGCTGTAACAATATAGATTATTTCACTGTGTATATTTTATTATGTTTTAGTACAGCTTATTTGTATCTTGAGTTAATGTGGTGTGTTAGTTGTACTCTAAACCATGTCTGGAGCAACCAATAAACTGAGTAAAAAGGCTAAAGAGTCAAAACAGAGCTCTGTCTAGTGTCTGCATTATCAAATTGGACTTTATCAGATTGGACTTTTCTAAATAGTATACTATGGACACGGCTGCCATTTTCCTAATCTAATTCAGGTTTCCTAACAATGCCAATAAAGTGACCCTAAAAAGCCTGACTTAGTCATCAGATCATTATCTGGGCCTGCCTCTCAGTACGGCTCACTGTAATGTATTTAGCCATTGTTTAAATACTGAGTAAATGTCAATGTTAGCTATAAATAGTTTTAGATTGACAAAATGTTGCCCTTTATAACAATGTTTTTACTCTTACTTGTATATTTTATTTCTTAAAGCTAGGGTAGGCACTTTTGATATGTGTAAAATGATTTTTTGAGGACCAGCAGCTTTCACTTGATCTATAATACATTACTTAAAGGTACTGGACATGTGACCAGAAAGGGTTAATAATCCTATTTCCGAATTCAATCTACTAAGAGTAAGAATCAAAACACAATATGTTGCAATTTCTGATACACTGCCCATGATATTATCACGATATGGTGATTCTGCAGACATTCATTTACAATACATCATGATATCTGTAAAAATGTGACCGAAAGTAAGCCCTAGTTTGGATTTTGTGCATTTATCATTATCATCTTTGCATTTGCAGCGTTATTTAAATGTAATTTATCTGAAATGGACCCACACATAACATAAAAAAGATCACTATTGACAAATATCGCAATATCTGTATCACGATAATGTATCACAAGAACTAGACATAAAATATATTGTCCCACCTCTAATGCTAACTACCTTTAATTTTTGGTCAAATATTAGTATATGGTAAAATTCAGTGTTTCAGTATATTCTTTCCACTTTGAGTATTATGTAAATCTCATCAATTTATTTTGCACTACCAATATCATTAAATGCATGGGAGTAAATATTGACAGTTAGTCAGAAATGCTAATGAATTCACAAGTGGGACAGCGTTAAATGTAGACATGTGCTGTACAGAAACTCTATCCAGCAGAACCACCAGAATCTCCTTAAGTTACTCCTAAACTTCCTTTGACATCTTGTTGCTCTTGGCAGTGAGTGCTCCTGTAAACTGTTAAATAAACAGTTAAATATGCATGGCTGACTAAAAGTGTCGCCTGCATGACTAAGATCCAGTCTCACAAACCAACCGCCCGCCCACCCCGCCCGACCCCCGTGGCTGCTCTCTTGACTGTGGACACATTTCTGCCGTCACATGCTGCAAATACTCAGCAAAGTGTGCACAGGGAGGTCTAATGTTTCGGGCTGATTGGCTGTGCCCCTCCTGAAGGGTACTCCAGGCATGTTGTGCTGGCGGTGTAGTATGTACAAGTCTGTTACCCCTTTGGCCAGAAGTGCCTCATCCACCACACAGTGCACACACAGAACAGTGGACACAAAATGCAAAACATGGCAAGTGAAGTTTGTTGCACACATCAGGAGGTTACATTTATAGCTGCTCTACTTTAGACTGAAGTGTGCCATAAATGCTTGGAGATTGAATTTCTGTTTAATTTAATAGCGCAACATGATACTCAGTGTCTCTTGAGCTCACACTGATAAGTCGTAATAGGAACAGCCAACTATGTCGTAATTACCATAAAAATGCAAGCTAGGGTGGTGCCCCTGGCAGCTCAGGTAGAACATACGCCTGGGCTCCAGTCTCAGTCGGGTCATTTGCTCAATGTCATTCCCCACTCTCTCTCACCCCATTTCCAGTCCAGCTACAGCTTAATAACCAATAAAGGCCAAAAAGCCCATAAAAATAATCTTAAAAAATAAAAAATGCAAGCTAGTGTTTGCAGTGCTAAAAAGAAAATGTAACGTAAAATTGCAAAGTGAAACCCTTTTAGTTTGATCAGATTTAAAATTTACGTCCATGCACTTAGAAAATGTACATTCAAGGCCAAAAGCATCAAAATACAATTTATGTTGTAATATAAATACTATGGACTGATTTGTTGAAGCTGGCACATTTATTATACAAGGCAATAGAGACTGACAGGTTTTTAGCTTTAAATATCTTTAAGCAAGAGCTGCCAATGTGTATAAAATACAATAAATTGTTTAGATTTTAATTCACTAACATCTGAGTTTCATGTAACCTCTTAAATGTAATCAACTCATCATTTAGTGTCAGTAGAATGTGCTTTTAGATTATTACCACATTCAATTATCCAACAACACCGTTCTTTATCTCTGACATGTTTGCTGCATCAAAATCAGGTATTTTAATATTCTATGTACATATCAATTAAATCTAATATCAAATAATTTTGTCATCTAAGAACATGTTGTTGTTGTATGACTACAGTGTTGTTTACAGCAGTAGATGGCACATTTGGCATTCATCTCCAGTATGACATTGCTGCCACATTTGTTAGGACAGAGAAGAAGGTCATCTGATCCACAAGTCTTAGCAAAACCATCACTAACTCTTTTTGAAATGGTAGCATAGGTTATTGGACATAACATTTCTTTGCCAAAACAATAGGATTATTTTGGCAAATCCATTCAAATAGCTTAAAATAGCTCAAATATCATCTCTGCTCCTGTCAAGTGCATCATGATTTCTGCATGCTTGAATCTGAGTGTGACACATGTGTAGGAGGTAATGCGGCATTTACCGTTGCACATCTATGAGCCTCATGCTCCAAGTGGCCTTCAGTCTAAATTCAAATCAGTCCACTTCATTTAAAATGCATCCAATGACTTTGACAGGTGCCACGCAATAACACACAAACCACACCAGGGAATGTAAAAAGCCCTCTTATCTGTGCGTAACCTCTGCACCTGAACATGAGGGCTGCAGGAACTCATTTAGCGTCCGAAACACATCGGCGCGTGTGCACTCGTGCCCGTGGCCCAGTGTGAGCGGGACGCATGAATAATGGATGGAGTCGCAAACTGATGGTTGAGCAGATCAGAAGAGACAATGTAAACAAGGAATGGTTTCTAGTTCATCTGAGTGACCAGGGGTAGGCCTAAGATCAGGCGGTGACAAGGCTCAGCGAGCAGACTGCCACGGGAGAATCCATCTGCCGGCTATATATACACACATGTGATGTCAGAGGCAGAGAGGGGCGGCGGGGAGCGGGAGAGCAGGAAAATATGTTCATGCAACGACGGAAAAGAGTGAGGGGAGCAGAATGTACAAAAGAAAACCCTGCATTCACATAAAGATCAAAAGCGAGAGGAGATAAAGCGACATGAGTACGATTTAGAAGAGTGATAAAAGACATTCTATAGAGTGAGTTCATATCTGATTCAATTTGTAGATCTTTTTAGTGTGAGCTGTGTGCACAT
Source organism: Rhyacichthys aspro (assembly GCA_036850595.1). Lineage (NCBI taxonomy): Eukaryota > Metazoa > Chordata > Actinopteri > Gobiiformes > Rhyacichthyidae > Rhyacichthys > Rhyacichthys aspro. Next base: position 8,105,194 of record CM072162.1, on the reverse strand, counting down.
TTTCGCAACAAAAGTAAAGCAGACTGCAATACATTTTCATGGTAGAGAAGTGCATAAGCCAGGGCAACGTGTGTGCTGTCAGTGAGTGGGTAGAGAACATTAGCGAGTGCAACTTGAGTGGTTTGTCAGCTACGTGTGCATCATGGTCGTTTTCAATAGATGAATGGGCAAACAAAAAAAACAATTTCTGGATAAACAATATAGTTTTGGCAAATGTAAACAGACTGACTGTATGTGTGCTGTCAGTGAGTGGAAAGAGAACATTGGCGAGTGGCTTGTTCTTGTTATTGTTGTATTAATACAAGCTCCACACAATGTTTTAGCTCCTGTGCTTTTTCATCAAAGACTTACATTGAGATCAATCTGATGACACAATAAACTCCACAAAATGTTGTCAACTGTTCATTAGGTATTATTCAAATGCGTATAGGGCACAGTAACACACTCATGCACACACATTGATTTAGGATTCTGCAAGTTTCTGTGTCAAAGCTAAAGCGTCTTAGCATTCTTGTTCCATCTGCTAATGGTAAACAACATAACAGCCAACGTACTTGAATAAAACTGAAGTCCATCACATTAGACGAAAATACTTTACGAAATCTCCATTGTGTTGAATTCTGTGTTTTCAACTTGAATGAATGGGAAATTGGCTTTTGTTGCCTTCTAAAGATGTTGCTTGCAGATGCAGGGCACAGGACAAAGGTGCCACAATCGAGAGGAGCCAAATAGTTATGTTGCGACCTAAATATGTTGCACCAGTATTTATACTTGCTGCTTTTCGTCAGTTTTGTGGATAATTGCCTCAAGGGTTTTCTGTACATGTTGTGTTCCAGCTCAAACCCTCTGGGCCACCTTAATTAAACCTAAAATTCACATCTATTTAAGCAACAGATGTAGTTCATCCCCTTGCCTCGTTTTACAGAGGAACACTGTTAATATTAGGATCCTACCAATTAGGCCTACACACAGGGGAGCGCCGCTAATAAGAGACAGGAGACATGACTCGGACAAGGATAAAGACAGAATGTGACAGTTAGAAATGTACCGGACGGGGACTCGGAGACAGGAGGAAGAAAAAGAAGAAGAAGGAAGAGGACACGCAGTCAAACACGGGGGCACGACGAGGTAAGAAGACAGGATGACAGAAGGACAGAGCAAAGCAAGCGGAGAAAATGACAGCGGGACACAAATTAAAAGACATGAAGGGAGACGGGACACGGAGAGGCAGACGGTAGAAAGGACGGCGATGGGGGCAGACGGCGGAATAAACAACACGACAAGACGGAGGGACAACTTTAGGAGGAGGAAGAGACAAACAGAGAGACAGACAGGACGGGGGGAGCACGAGCATGTGACGCTGCTGATCTAACAGGACTTGGCTTTAACGCAGCTGTTCCTCTGGCCTTCGTCCGCATCGCTGGGGAAAACTCTATTCCAGTGTGAGCGGCTATTTATAGGCTCACCCAGGGAGACATGAAACTAGTGAATCTCATAACACGCTCCGTCCCCTCTCTCCTGCTTTGCTATTTTAACGCCGGTACAGTTACCCAGTGTCCCCTAGGTTACAGATCGACACTGGGTCACAGCCACAGGAGGAGCCTGGAAGGACAAAGACGGCGCACGCTCGCAAAGAAAATGGCTCGACAACGAGAGCGGAGAGGCCATATTTCTGTTTGAATGTCTCCTGTATCGAGCCATATCAAATAAGAGGGGTCAAATGTGGCAGCGTTATTGCGATCTTGTCATTGGGAGTGACTTACAACACGCCACAGACGCTCCATCGTAACCATAAGTCAATATCTATTTCCAAGCAAAACTATTAGGAATTATAGCCTGGAAACGCAAACGGTGTTTTCGTATGTGTTGTATACACAAGATAAATCTGCACATTACAAATAAGGACCTATTATATCTGGTCCATAAATGGTTATTGCACCATTCACCTTTCACATATTGTCATAACACATTGGAAAACAAGGCCAAGGTGACCTCTCTATTGCCTGAGAGTAAACATACAGTTATCTACCGTTTAACCACTGAGCTAGTAGAATTCATAACGTGGCCTTATTTTGAAAGAATTAAATTATTTTGAGAAGATGGTTTTTTTTTTACGTATATGACCTTTATTATTTAAAAAAAAAAAAAGCAAAACAAAGGGAGAAGGTAAGGCAAGTTATGAGGCATTTGTAAAGCCTATGGTGATTTGACACGCTGCTCTCTGGGCTGAAGCATGTTAATCCCGAGTAGAGGGCTAACCTAGACTACCGTGTGTTTGATTGCGGGATTACATATGTACAATCTGCAGAAGCATGCCTGTGTGCTTTGCAGCTAACACAAATGTATTCTGAGAGAGAGAATTGCATGTAAATCTTCAAAGCACTGTGTAACGCTATGGGAAGACATGCACTTGCTGTAAGGTTACGTAAGTCTAGTTCTTCACTGAGAAGACATCCTAGGTTTTAAACTTTATTTTCTTTGATCTAAGAGCCATTTTAAACAGTGTGCTATAATGGGACACACAAATCTGACAGAGGACTAAAGGCGCATTGTGCAAAGTCTTGTATCCAATTTTCAATAGTGTACAATTGCATTCAAATAACACTGAAAAAATAAGACGTTTACAGCGCCATAGAACGTAGTGGAACTACCATCACCTCTTCTTCACGTTCACAGATTCTTTGAAAACACAACTCTTCATTAAAGTCAATGAAATCTAAATGTTTTAAAAAATGTTCAAATAAAAAGATTTTAAATAAAGGGAACGCATTGTTTTTGTTCATAGACAACAGCATGTCCCAGCAGGGCTACCATAGGTGTGGAATTGATTTATGTGATATGTGCTTCACATTTCAATCTACTGTGAATATCAATGACGTTAATTTGGAAATGGCACATTCACATTAAGTTATATTTTATCTTTACCCTCTGAAAAAGATGGTTAAAAATAGCAAACATTTGACAATTATTATGAGACAGATTTGGAATACTTTATGCATTTTTTTCTTGAAATATGACTAAAGAGAGAGAAGACCAAAGAAGACCAAAAAAATAAGCCAAGCTGGAGGTTTTTAAGACCATGAAGGGTATTAAGTTGCATGTGAACAATCACTGGATTTTACAATAATGAAAAAAGGTAGAATTGGTGTTAATTGTCCATAGTGATGGTTGTGCACAGTATATGTCTCTAAACGCCCAAAGCAGCTCCAGCCACTCAAGACCCATTACTGGATCAGTGATAGAAAATGAATGAATTTAAATATAAGCATAGTTTAGTTTTTGATATACACTGGATCACAGCACACAACAGCTGCAGAAAAAAACAACATTGTGTCTTCTGCTAACCTCAATATAAGATTCACCTACAGTTGAGCCCCAATCTCTCTGTCACGGAGAAGGTTGTCCATCTCCTGAATCACATTAGCCCCTTGCTGCCCCTCTCTGCATTGGGCCTATTTTTAACCACGACAGCCCAGAGTCGGCTTAGACAGTTTGTGGACACTGAGCTAAATAGATGACGTCCACAATGTCCGCAAACAGGAAGACAAGCCAGGCCGTTTACATCTCTCTCCGTCTGCATCACCGCTGGGCAACACTCGCCCATGTGCCCAGCAGGACGCATACTCATTCACTAAAATGGCTGCCTTCCAAATGCGCCTTTCTTCCCGACCCATCCAGACGTTTTTCTCTGCTACCGAAAACATAAAAACATAAGCCCAGCAAAGAAAAAATTTAAAAAAAGTATCTGCATTAGAGTGACTCCCTTTTGTCCGGAGGGAGGTGGAGAAACCTTGAATGTGCACGTCCCGTCGATTCATAACGCCATGCTGCACCTCCACCATTGATACAGGATTTCAAGCTCCAGTTGTCCGGGATAAAAATAGCAAGATGCAGTGAATTGTGGGAGATTGAAAGGTCAGCACTTGTCATGTGTAACATCTTTGGGCTTTATGATCTTAATGTCACCAGATAAAAGACGGCTAGTGCTTCAAATAAAGGCAGAACAAAAGATGGAGGTTATGTAATAAAAAAATATATTTTTCTTGTCTGGTGCAAAAACGGAGCAGAGTCTGTCATGTATCGACTGGAGTGGTATGGGTCAGTACAGAAAGGTTTTAGATGTGTTCCTATTGTCAAAATGAGTATGAAGGACAACTAATGTATACCATAGTAATTTGGTCAGTAATGTTAAAGTTTAGAAAGCTTGGATAAAATCAGTAACTACCACACCCACAGATTGCCTACAACAAATAATAGCCAATCCTGCTATGACTGAAAGCTTGCCTTTATTTCTACAACTACAACCTGTGTGTCACAATTTGGATATTAAAGTCAGTCGGTGAAAATTCAAGAAGATGCTTAACACAAACGTTCATTCAAACGTTATATAGAACCACTGGTGTAAAACTTCAGAATTCTCACATTTTGGATAAAAGTCTGTATTGTGAAATAAATTCCAGAATTCAGTGGAAAATTTCTGCAATAACACTCACAATTCTGAGATGAAATGCAGCTTTCTGAAAAAAAAAAGTCAAAATTCTGAGATTACACTCACAATTCTGAGATTAATGTCAGAATTCTAAAAAGAGTCAGAATTCTGAAAAAAGCCAGAATTTTGAGATTCTACTCACAATTCTGAGAAGAAATGCAAAATTATGAAAAAAGTCAGAATTCTGAGACTTAATTCAGAATTCTGAGATTACACTCACAATTCTGAGATTAAAAGCATAATCTTGTTAAAAAAATAAATAAATATTGGGAATAAAAATATAGTACACAACTCTGAAAATATGACTGAATTCTAAAAAGGGTTCTGAGGAGTTCTAAGGGATTCTGAATAACAGTAGAGAAAAAAGTCTGAACGCTAAATTAATGTCAGTTTGCCTTCATTTCTACATCATATTGAACCCCACTTGTATCAAACCTGTTTACGTAGCAGACACCACCTTCCTACAGGTCTTGTCAAACATTATCAGAACCAAACTACGCTGTATGTGGCTTGTGAGATGATATAGTGCTCCAGCTGTAATAAGCAGTTGGTGTTGGCTGCTGGCGACAAAACAAGACTAACTAGAGGTTTCACTCGGGGTCTGGGCAATAAACGGCACAGTAGCAGTTTCTAAGCCCCAAAATCAATACCACATTTTTGCTCATGCTCTCTGTGGGACCCTAAGTGAAAGTGGACACTACATCATGGGAATAGGCGGCCTGACTGTACACTGATCCAACCACGCAACGCAAAAAACGCACAGATTTACTTCTCAGACCGGAGACGACGTAATTGCCTTAATCCTAATGGAGCGGTGCGCTTTTAACAAACGGATGAAAATAAAATGGATGCTCATTACACGCCGCACACAAACACAGTGAGTCACATGTGTTACAATTGGCCATTTAAATCTTGATGTTGGTAATTAATATATTTTACCACTGTGGAAATGTCTTGTTGCTATGGTGACGGGGCTAATGAGCACACATGCGGCGCTTCCTGTGGGAATGAAGTCGGCTTTTACACACTTTAAATTGGTCAATTTCAGAATAACGACAAATGTCCTTGAACGTGATTGCTCTGTAAACATCCGCAACAATGACAACACACAGCAGTCAAATAATAATCACTACATTCATACTTCATTTATCTATGAATGGGCTTCTATATGGTTCTGCTTCTGATTTATGGTAGTAGCATTTACCCATTCACTACTTACTAAATGGCTATCTACAATGGGTCTCTGTTGTCTTCTGTCGCTATAGTAACCACTGTCGGCTGCTGTGATGGCTGCTGCTGATTGGAAGGCTTAATGCAAGGAGACAGGTTAATCCGCTGTATATCTCTGTCTGTGAAGCATCCTATTGTCATGTGTTCTCTTATACTTAAAGGATTATGCAGGTTTTCCAGGTGAGATGCAGCTTTATGGCTTTGAATGAAATCGAGCTATTGTTATATAGTTCTGCTATATGTTATTTTTCTTTGGTAGCTGTGATAAACTGAAAAAATGGCAAAAAACAGACAGAGGACAGTTTTATTGGCCTACACATTGTTTTAGAGCAGCATACGATAGAATAATTAAATATCTCATGAATACAAATTATTTTTTAGTCAGATGGAATAAAAAATAAATAAATAATTCTCCATTATTTGTCTTTTGAATGGTGGAACAGGGACTGACTTATGACTCTATGCACTTTATAGGACATGGTTTTATCTTTATTAAAAGATGTATAAATATATACATATCCCTTTTGTTCCAAGGCAGTTTAATCAGGAGTTACTCATATCACTTTTACCTTGGGTTATCTTGGGCTACCATTTTGGCTCATAGTGCTCTTAATGGATGAACATTCCTTTAGAAAACACATTTATCTCTCTTAGTTCTCTGTGCAGTTCTTTAAAAGCCATATTTTGAGTGTGCCCTTATAAAGTGCTTGCATTCTAGACCCTTCATCCTCCATCTTTAACTTTCCCCCTTAAACTCTCTTTTCTATTATTACAAATGCAGCTTTGATCCATTCAAGGGCACCAAGCAATTTGCCCGACTCTGTGCAAAAGTGTGTGTGTGCGTGTGCGTTGAGGACAGTGATTGATTTGTGTTTCATCCAGGAGTGGGTTTGTGTCTGTGTGGCGTACCACACCTATGAATCAGGAGGTAATAGTGTGTCGTGAACCGGCTGCTGTCGTGAGCCTCTAACAGCAGCCTGTGGCACCGCTCATATCTGCAGCAACAGACCGCCATCAACAGCAGGACATTTTGCACACAGCAGCCTCAGAAAACATAAAAGAGCTTATTTTTAATATAGCACCACTTATACACACAGTGGTAGGCAATACACACTAACAAGGCTGGTTTAGTAAAGAGTAAAGTGTTTACAGAGTCAGACGGGGCTGGACTGTCAGTTGAAAACAAATTGAACGTGACATGAATGCTGCAGTTAAAAGATCATTTGTTCATTGTTGACCAGTCATTCATGAGCATCTGGTCCAGGAGCTGCAAAGTTCCAAGGACATTATAAGTGCAGCATAACAACGTCAAATCAATTTAAACCCGGTATATTCAGAATTCTGAGATTAAAGACAAAAAAATCCATATTCTGAAATGAAAGTAAAAATTCTGAGATTCAAAATTCTCAAGTTGGAACAAAAAGTCTAAATTTTACAAAAAGGATGGAATTCTGAGGGAAAAAAGCAAGAATTCTTTTAAAAAAAAATCTGAAATGGGGGGGTTCTGAATTCTGAGGAAAATTTAAAAAAAAAATGAAATCTGACATTAGTAGACTAAAATAAGTCACAATAATCGTCAAATTCTGAAAAAAGTCAGAATTCTGAAAATAGATCAAAATCTTGGAAATAAAGTCAGAATGATGAGATTACAGCCCCAATTCAAAAAAAAAAAAAAAAAAAAGTCAATATAAGAATTCATAGAGAAAAGTCAGATTTCTGAAACTGTCAGAAATATGGGAATTACAGTCAGCATCCTTAAATCACAGACACAATTTTGAGATTGAAGAGTCTAAATTGTGGAGCAAGTTTCCTCTTGGTAAACAAGCTAACATGTGCAGACTTTTCCATGAGAATGAGGCTGTTTACTTGATAGCTCAAAACTGACATCTCTTCAGTATCCAATAGGGTCTGAGTTTATTAAATTAGACTTTGAAGTGAAATAAATCAAAACATCATAACCACTCAGGCAGCCACACTGACACATGATTATTTGATCATCTATTAATATTACATCCTCATTTATATTCCAAACAAAATGGTCGCATATTTTTAGACTTGCTTTATTCTTTTGCAAATTAAAATGAGAGTGGAGAGGCACCACTAAAACGAACCTCACGAAATCAGCTTCATATCAGAGTCACCTGTTTGAAGCTCATTACCCCCACAACACTTTAATGAGCTTTCTCTTAAAAACAATCAGCTGGGAGCTTTCTGTCGGTGGGTAACTTCAGCGGTCCTGAAGCAGGGGCCCATTACGCTCTACAGAACAGGTCTGTGAGGTGTTGTCTGAGAGCGCAACAACAGGCAAGATGGTGGATATGGCTCTAATTGGCTCCCCGCTGTCTAACCTGCGCTGATCAATGACCTTCCTCCATAAAGAGCAACATCCAGCCATGACTGACAGATGAATCTTTTAGCAGCGGAGTGCGACGTGACAGGGCTTTATAGGAACACAAGCTCCTAATTGCTTTTCAACACCAGTGTCTGCAGAGCCAGGCAAAGAGACTACGGATGGGAAACGGAACTAATAATGTGACCACCTCAGAACTTGAAATATAGTTTACAGCAAGACACAGGCGTTGTTCTACCTCTGATTGTCCAAATAAAGACAAAATTGAGCCGAGGACTTGTTGCAACTGTTGATATCTCAGTGACGATACATTTGTGTTATAGTGTGCAGTCGAATACAATGCCTTAAACTTAAATTTTGGAATTTTTTGATGTACGGCTGTAAGTAGTAGATGTCTTCGTGCACACATTAAGCCTGAAGAATTGTTGGTCTGTCGGTGTCAGGGAAAAAGTGAATTTTAAACACATCATGGACAATTAATATGCTTAGAAGAATGCTAGTTATGCCTTTTTGGAGTCCTTACGTCATCTTCTGCTTATTCATGGCCAGGTATCGTTCTTCCAGTGGAATACTCTATATGGAATATTCTCTATAAGAGTGCCTAGCCATCCTGAGGAGAAAACCGGAGAAAATCTTGTCCCTTAATTTATAGTTCATGAGGGAAGGACTGTGGAGCAACAGGTACAACAAGAGCTTTAAGTAGACCCTTTTACAGTGAGATAAACATTTTGGGTACTACAGTGTGTTCCATGGCAGTCTTTCACCCAGAATACCAGAGCTTTGAATCAGCAGAAAAAAGTGCCATATAGATGTGCCCTGCTTGTCTGAGCCTGGCCAGTTCTTTAGTCTTTGTGTGCATGCAAATAAACTATATATACTGACTATATGAAGGAACCACATGCAACCTTCTTTTAAAAAAAAAATAAATCACAAAACTTTAATAGAAAAGTCTAAATCATCATAATGCGTTGGCAAATCAAAAGAGTATAACCTTGCAATTCACCAGCCTCATAGAAATCTCTTAAATTCACGTACACTGTGCAGTTTGAGTAGAAGTATAATTGGTCCGTGTCAGGCTAAGTTCAAGGCAAAAAACAGCACCATTAAATTGCAACAAGAGCCTTAAGATTTCATCACAGTGTGGTCTCAGCAGGAAAGCACAGCTTCAGAGATTTGATATTTTCATACATTTGTGCGTTGGCTTTGGCTCAAAAGAGGAAAAAAAACTGTTTGGGAAGAGTCCAGCTTTCTTGTTTGGAGAATAAATAGGAGTTGTGTTGGACTGAGCTAACAAGACAACAACGCTGATGCTAATGAATCAGCCGGCGTGGAAAATGTGTGATGAGGGAACAACAGATAAGTAGGAGCTGCAGCGTGATGGGTGATTGTAATGGAGCAGCGCAGGCCATGCATAACGTATGAATGAGTAAGTATGAGCGCAGCAGCTAGTGTACACGCCAGCCCGGCAGATGTAAATATATGTAACGCTGTCCTCTGATGAGTGATCTCCCAAAGCACTGATTCATGTTGGACAGTTGTTTTTTGGCACGATTTTATATTGGTCACCATTGAACCTTTTTGTAATAATATACCATCAAAATTTCCAGTTTGAAACAAATATTTACATGACTGCCAACAAGTGAAAATGCACTCTGCACTCATTTAAAAATGACTAAACTACTAAAAAGTTATCAGATGTTTGTTTAGGTCAAAATGATGTCGTCAGTGCATGTAATTAATAATTTCTGATTTGCTCTCTTTGGATGAAATTGTGTATAAAAAACAAAGAAAGCACATATTGATGCATTTTACACTTAAGTTTCTTACATAAAGTAGCAATTATTTTCAAATTAAGACACTGTGTTGCGATACAATGTAGTGAGAACTGTATTTGGGCATAGGACTTATAACAATAATGATGGCAATAATAATAATAATAATAATCACATGACATAAAAAACAACAAATAATGATAATAATAATGAATAATGATAAAAAAAATAAAAGCATAATAATAATAATGCAAAAATATTTAAAAAGTACCAATTTGTGGACACAGTAAATTACGTAATTGGGGCTTCCATGTGTCTTCAACTGAAATTTTATGTTATGGCAAAAATAGCCTAGTCCATCTTTAATAAACAATACACATCATCCTTATGGTTTCAAAACCACAAGTATTTTTTCCATTGTAATACTGAAAGAAAATATGATGGCACTGTGAATATGACACTTTTGGGCAATGACTTACAACTACGGGCCAAAACACGGGCTGAGGTCCTGCTTTGTGACCTCGACCTCTGACCTTGACATTGATGTAACTAAATCTGTGTCTTGTTTGCAGAAGTGTTCCCAAACAACCTTCCCTTTCCTCTTTATTTTTATTTTCTAAGGAAGCGTCTACAATTACTGCCAGTTACTTGTGGTATATTATCACAGATGTACGCTCTTATTTTGATGGATTACAGCCTTCACACCAGATGCATTTCTCTAACACAATTACCAGTTAATAAACCTCCACTGAACCTCTCGCTGCTGCTCCTTCCACTGCTCTCGTCTATTTGTTATATTTATAGGAGTTAAATATGATATCCTCTCGTCCTACAATCGCCCAATGAACACATTATTACATCTATTTACAGCTGGAATGACCACATATGCCCTCGCTCCCCCTCCTTCTCCTTTCTATTTCATTTCCAGACACACTTTCTTTTCTATCAGTTTGTGCCTGCCTCCGTTTCTTCACGACACTCTTCTTCAAGGACCAGCCTGAGGAGGACAGGGAGATTAGGTTGTGTGGTTGATAGACAGGTCTCATTATCTTTATCTTCTCCTGATGCAATAATGCTCTTCAAACTCACACCGGTGGGATTCAAATCTGCAAGTTTATGGAGAGCAAGTTTTTAACTGTGTATGCATAAATGTGACATTCACTTGAGGGTTATTTTATGACTAAACATATCAATTTGATCTATTTACATAATTACCACAGCCATTATTTCTGGATAAAGAAGAAGCCCCTTTGGAGGATGAAACTAATTTGCTGATGCAAGGCCTTCTAAAAAAAACACCAAATAACTTAAACACATCAATACTCATTTAATTGCATTGTACTCTTTGCAAATTTCCCTTCCATTATCGTCTCTGTGAAGCAGCCATTTGCATTTTGGGGATTTTTTTTTTAAGCTGTATACCTACACATAAGAACTGTAATTTACTCAGTATGTTTACATGATACCAGAAAATCTTTAAAAACTGTGCATTTTCACTTGTTGGCAGTCATGTAAATATTTGTTTCAAACTGGAAATTTTGATGGTATATTATTACAAAAAGGTTTAATGGTGACTAATATAAAATTAGAAAACTTTAAAGCTTACATAATCATCAGGGACTACAGCGTAGCAGAGCAATGGGGCAGAAGAACATTTGCTCAAATCCAGTCAAGATCCTGTCCAAATCCAATAAATCTTCAGTCCGTCCATAAAACCATTTTTTTTTCTTTTTTTGCCATGTTTAAAATGTCCTGTTTTGTATTTTTTTGTTTTACTTACTTATATACATGAACAAAAAAGACCAACATGTGGCAATTACTTTAGTTGCCAAAGTAAGAGTGTGTGTTTTGGACATTTATTCATGCATTTTCCATTGCAAATGGCTGGAGCCTATCCCTGCAGCTTGGACCTAAGGTAGGGACACTATATCCCTATATTGACCTAAAAAGGTACTTTAAAATGTTTTTTGGTTTTTCCTGAAACACAAAACAACAAAAGCAAAACGCAGCAGCAATGAGCCTTACCTTCAGAGTGAAAAAAAGCAGTTTAAGTTAGATACTTTTTAGTTTTTTTGTTTTTCCCTAGTGATTAATAATGTTTTTATCGTCTACAGAGTCACCACAGTCATTATTTGAGCTTCTGTGGCGCTCGTTAAAATTCGATTTAGCAATGTGGCTATTTTTGATGTTAACAGCGTGAAATTCGAATTAATCAAATTAATTTGAGTTATTGCCCAGCCCTACTTTTTAGTTGGTTATTTCGGTCTGAGACTCCAGAGGTCAAGTGAAAACACAGGAGCGTACAAGTGGAACAGAGAGTCAATATATCGATGTACTCTGCTGCATGTACACTGGGACAAGGACAACAGTAAAGTTAGCAGACTTGGCTGTGTTTCTAACTGAATGAACAGATTTAGTAACGAAAGAAGGCACAAAGTACATACAACAGAACTGTATGCATGCATTTTTGTTGGAAATACACTTATCTTTTTCTTCTTCTTTGGCCATGCGGAACAAAGATGTAAAAGTCTATCTATCACACCTCTTACAGTCACTTCCAAACATATGCCTAGCTCCAGTTTTGGGTCAAGTGCCAGCCTCCAAATCTCTGACCCAATGCAAGTGACAACAGTGTTATTTGAGAAACGTCCCCTTCAAAGACACGCTGCAAAAAAGGCAGTCATCTGAGCCTAATGATTCCGAGACGTGCCCTTGATTTGAGAACGGCTTAGAGGCTAACAAATGGAAGTGCAAATGATTTGATAACTCCGGGCTCATTTAATCATTTTAAATTTAGATCTCACGCCTCCCACTGGGGAAAATAAATCAGCTTCCCCTCATCGTGAATTTACATGTTTGAACCCTGCAGTTAAAAAAGGAAGCAGAGGGGGGGTTTGTTTGAGTTCTATCAGCACGCACCAGGCCTCTCATGCTCCACGGGGAAGGCCTGAGTTTCTTAACTGTGACCCCAAATAGAAAGGACTTTGACCTCGACTAACAAGATCCAGAGTCCGGCGGCGGCAATGGCACAAATGCGAGTGTGATTTTTCCGCAGAGACTCGGTGTAATTATGCAAGACGGCAGCACGGCAAACCAATCTGTGTGTTTGTAAAAGGTCATCGCCTCGGGAGAAACGCCGGACCGTACTCGGCGGCATTAAGCCTGGATGTTATGTCGAGTGTAAAGGCGGCTGCTGGGGGAGGACTGAAGCTTCTCTGATGGAAAATCAAAGGCTTTTCTGCACAAGAATGGAACATCAACAGACAGGGAGCAAGGAGCAGCGGGGAAGTGCTCTCTAACCAGATTGTTTGTTTGTGGTTTTTCCAAGTTGCAATCTGCTTGTACTCGTTGTCGGAGCAGGTTTGGGATTTGAGGAGCCGACACAATGGATTGCGGGGATCGCCTTTCGCCGTGAGGTTGAGAGAGGGTTTTTTCAGTGATAGGGGTTGGTTTTGTACACGAGGGGATAGAGGGAAAAAAAAAAAAACCATCTCCCGGGAGTCAGCGATTTGACCCTCTGTACAAGCTGCACTGAAGCTCAAATAAACAGTGAAAATTCAGCATAAAAAATATCAAAATGTTGTCAGGGTGCATTAGAGAGACAGGGCTGGCATCGGCGTTCACATGGAGAGATGAAAAAACTGATTCAGCGCTCTAACGTCCACTGGGTGCTTGATCGGTGCACCTCAGTAAAAAAACCAAGGACAAGTCAAGCGCTGTGACACAACTAGTGCACCGTTTACATAAGACAAACTTTGCCCTGTGAAACAAAGTCAGCAACAAACACTGGATAAATGAGAAATGTCTCTTCTGTATGTTACTGTTGAGTTCACTGCAGAATGCAACAGCACGGTTCAATCTTTGGGATCAAGGTTCCTCACCTTAAAGGGATTATTGGTAAGACGAGTTTGACGATAAAGAACCTCAGCCTCTTTGAAGTTGCTCACTGAAGATGCACAGCTGTAGAAGAAGGGCTGTTTAACTCGAAACAGTTTGAAGCGGATTGTTGTTCATGTGGAAGAGCACCACACTCAAGATTTTTAAATTTGAAAATTGGTCGGGGCATACCACATGATCAAAGTGGCCTGGGTTCGACTCAGATTTACAAAATGGAAGAGTGAGTGAAGAGACAAAAACAAAGTCCTGACGTGATGGTGTAACCCTGATACCATCATCATGGAGTCTGGCCTGGTCCTGTCTGGGATCACATGGTCTGGTTTAGTCTAGTTCCTTCTGAGATTTTATGTTCTGGTTTAGTCTAGTTTGGCCTGGTTTTGCCTAGGATTCTCCAAATGTTTAAACAGAAACTGCCCTGTTTCTTCAAAAACAGTGGAATTACTCAAACTGTTGTTGTTTTGAGGCAAAGTCACACCAAATATTGAATTGATTTAGAACTGTCTGTTTATTCACTTTGCATTTTGTAAACTAACTAAAATTACCATACTTTATAGTTTTCTTTTTATATCCACACCTGCATAAAACTTGTGCACATGTCTGTAGTAAAATTTATTATTACTGCATTCCATGTGATAGACATTTCCCTGCTTTGAATAACATTGTGTCAGGACAAAATTAGTAAGAAAAACAAAAACCTTTAACCTTGTGGCAGCTTGTATAGACCTTTTTGTATACCTGTAATCCTATATGGCAAAGTGGACTCAGTAGCAAGTCTTCATTGTTATTGCAATAATACTTATTGGATATACAGTTTTCTTGATATCATGCAGTCCTAATACATATTATATAATAAAATAATATATTTATAGTCTGTTCTTAACCAATGAGTTGCAGTTGCACCTCGTTTCCCAAGCAAGAAAATCAAAAAGATAAGAAATAAAAATATTTCCCATTAATTTATATAAAGTTAAAGACATTAATTAGATACTTGCTACTACTTGCTGCTTCTACTGATAAGACTTCAGTTCAACTAATATCTAATTATGCTCCGTCAAGGCCTGGTCCTACCCAATGCACAATAAAGACAATCATTTTTATGATGCATCTTGAAAGAAAACTTTTCATCATCTCTTCAGTTTACAATTAAATGCTTTATGTAAATGAGACATTTTTACATAATCTCCAGAGCTGTTCTGGTCCCATGAGGAAAAATCAACCTGGTTTTTAACTGGTGGTAGGTTATTATACTTCCTAGTTGTCTTATCTGGCTCTCAACAAACAATGCTATGCTAAGAAGAAATCTCTGGGTTAGAAGGTGTTACCTCAAATGCATAATTCCCCCGGGCCCCTCTAAAGACAGTTTACCTTCTTCTTCACACAGGCTTTGAGACGCTGCGGCTAAGAGCTAAGCTAGCCCCAATAATCCACTCATCTAGATGCATTGCGCCTGTTGCGGCGAAGTAACCTCCAGTTCATGAGCTTCTCTTCAAATGCAGCTGAGAGAAAAATCCACAAGACTAATCCTCGTCCTTAGTGCGTTTATTAAACAGGCTCCGGACGAGTCAAAGCAAGTTCACTGTAAGAATGGCTTCCTTCCCGCCTTCGTGAGCTAATCACCACTGTTAATCAATACACTCGTAAGAGCTTTTTAGTGCTCGGCGCCGCGCTCATTTGTCAAAATAAAACCCTGAGAGCCCCGGGGACTAATCAAACGGGATAAAGGAACAGGGAAACTCACAGCTTGGTAACATGAGAGGAGTCAGACGGTCAGAGGGAGGGGCTAAGTGGTGGTCTCAGCACGTTCTACTGCAGCTTCACGTTACACCGGACGGCTGAAATGTGCTCATTACCATTCTGATCACTGAGCTAACACTGTAGGGAACAGTGTCTGAGATGGAGCACATGGGAATAAGAGATCTTAGGTTGTTCAGCTGTTCGAGTTCATTATTTACATGCAAGATTCGTCTGTTGCAAATGATTGTAATTGTTGATTTGATACATACTGTGAAGACCTACAAAGCTGTCAATGGAACCAACAGTAATCACAACAGCCTATGTAGCTAGTGATGCTAACAGCTAGTAAAGTGCTGGTGAACATCTGCAACCAATAGCGGAACACATTATCCCAGTGTTCTTTTACCAGAAACTCTATTGCTTGTCATTTAATTTTACTTTAAAGTTTATTTAGTGCTTAGGGACAATAGCAACAATAACAAGATCTGGTTAGAATCGAGTAGATCTTAGGCTCGTGCTAGTGATGCTAACAGCTTGTAAACTGCTGGTGAGCATCTTCAACCAATAGCAGACCACACTGTCGGTCCAAATAATGCCTCAAATGAGATACTCAGGTTCAATTGGCAATATTTTCTCAAGTATTTTAAATAAAACAAGTCTATATGTCTACAGACAACACCCTATAAGCCATATATTGTATGATCAAGTTGATACCAATGTTTAACTGTTCTGTTTTGGTTTTTGGTGTTTATGTAAATTGATAGTATTTTGGCAGAAACACAGCCTTTTAGAATCATACGCTTATCTTTTAGCTCAAAAATAGTCTATATATTTTATAAATCATTTTGATGGTTCTTAGTCATGAGATCAGTAGAATCAGGCCTATCTCACTGACACAGTACCCTCAGCTGGACAGAAACCTCACTACGCTTATAATAAAAGAAAATAGGCCAATACACTGGACCCTAACAGAGTCGTATTTGTATAAAATACACTAAAATGACCCTACCGTTTTAGAAGACATGCTCTTTCTTCCAAACTTGCCGTCTTACACGTCTCTATTTATGAATAAAGATGGTGCACTCTCTGCTGGTTAAACATTACGCAGGACAGCTTTAAGTATGTTGTGGCGAAAAGCAGATAGAGTGAAAAAGAAGCTTGAAGTGAGAAAGCTGTCAAATATTAAATAGTTTGTTGGCTGTTGTTCCTTAAAATATTATGCAGCAGAGAAATGATCTAAGGATGGACCACCAGAACAGTGAAGGTGTCATATAAAGATAATGGGACAAGATTTATAAGGTCAGTGTAAGTGGCTATATTTTCTTATGGTGATGATGTTAATGGAAGGTAGGTGCTTAAGGCCCATCCCTAGTTGAGTATGGGCTTCCTTATTAGTGCTAAATACTACTGTATGTATGTTTACAATACATGTCTGACCAAGACAGACTGCGATATACAGTTATCTTTGTGACTGGTAGAAGAGAAGTGCCAAAAGTGTTTATACTAAAATGTGCTATGTTTGCATAGTTGCAGACATATTGCTTACCCTTGCTTTAAGCATAAATTCATATCTAAACGGTAATTAATGGCACTTAAAGAGAAGCATTTATAACTGTAACCACAGACTTGCAGCTATATCATTCCACTCCAAGCATTAGGTAAAAGGCAGAGCTTACAGTCAACAAAGTGAGTGCATGTGTGGCAGAGGCACAGATGAGATCATGATGGACAAATGTCGTTCTCATAAGAGCAGTCCATCGCTCGCTGCCTGTCGCCTAGCAACAGAGTCCTGGCAGGCAGACAGTAGGTGTGTGAGACAGAGCGTGTGGGATGGGAGGCTCGGAGGAGGGGGCCTGAGTGAGGACAGAGGCGAAGCAACAGGAAGAAAAAACTGATTCGGAACGGGAGAAAGAGACGGAGGTCAGCCGCAATAAGTGTTCGCATCGGGCATTAAGAAAAGTGATGATTCAGAGGTTTGAAAAGCAGCAGATGTGCGCGCTGGTGGCTCAGATTGAAATACTGACGGACAAAAAGAGTTGGCAGAGGCTTGGTGTGTTCAAGATAAGAGTGATGAAATGTAATTGCTAAGAACAAATGAAGAAAGATAAGGAACAAAAGGTCGCAAAAAGCAGGGAGCAGCAGCCATTGTGGCAACATTAACATGCAATTTGCTTGGAAAAATGAAACGAGACAGAGCACAGCAAACATTCTTTTCTGACGACTGCTGTTTCTCCTTGGGATGTATTTACAGACCCTAACGCAAGCTTGTTTTTTTTAGTGTTGGACATGAAAGTGTTTGGTTTTTTGTTTTGTTTTTTGTAGCTGCCTCAAAAAATAAATTGTTTTCCTGGCACTGCAGGCCAAGCCGCTGTTTATAGACACCCTCTGATTTTTATAGCATTTGTGGAATCAAAGCACCAAAGGGAATGAAAATAACACAGCACAGAAGTGTATTCCCTGTAATCTAGCCCAGATTTGTTGATCAGATTATTCTCGCTTCAATTTCAGCCCAAGAGTAATCTGGTTACCGGGGCTGACATGACAGCTGCAGTGGTCACACAATAGCCATAATCTCGTTAGGACCAAATTACGGTGTCCATGCAAATTTACAGAGCGTGTGATACGGTTAACACTTCCACTGCCTACATTAGAATCCCAATCCCTGTGAGGTGTAAGATAATATGCAGAATTATAAGCATGAAAAAGACCTCTTAAAGATGTGAAACGATGTGACATTTTAAGACCGTGTAAGCTGATGCATACCTGATCCTGCTGGCTGCTGTTCTGACCATGTCTAATCACACTTTAGTTTTTCCATACATGATGGTCTATGTGGATTTAAAGGTGGAGTAGGCAGGTTTTGTGTCATTATGAAACGTCAATTCAAAAATCAAATCTTGGACCCACTGAAATAATAGCATACTTTTCATACACAACGGTCTATGTGTATTTAAAGTAAGGGTAGGCAGTTTGGTGTCACTTTGTAAAATTGTTCTGACTCTTGAAAATACATTACAGTTTCTGCATTTAAAGATGGAATCTGCAATTTTTGTGTGCGTAAAATGAAATAAAATAGTTTTTTTTAAAATAATTTTTGAAATAATAGTATGTCTTTGTACATGAAAGGCTATGTGAATTTAAAGTTGGGGTAGGCAGTTTTTGTGTCATCATGTAAAATTCAGTAAAAACTAGCTGGTGTACTGAGGCCTTGAAAAATTACAGTATAAGTGCATTTAAAGACAGAGTAGGCAATTTTGGGTCACTATGTAAAATCAAATCAAAGAAGGGTAAATTTTTTTAATATTTAGCAATAACAGTATAATAATAATATCTTTATACATGGCAGTCTATGTGAATTAATGTTAGGGTAGGCTTTTTTGTGTGTTAAAAAATAAGCATATCAAACCTGGCCGCTGCTATGACAATTTAAAATGAAAAAGCACATTTTCATACATAATGGTTTTTCATCATCCATAAAAACAAAAAATAAAAGAAAAAAAAAATGTGATCCTTCAAGATACATCACATACAATTTTTCTACATTTACCATAATTCAACAAATACTAGTGTAATATTTAGGAATAATTAGCATGCAGATAATGGATTATTACATATTTAACAATAATAAACCACTTAAGAAATAGTCTCTATCATTTTTGGTTTGCATGCAAAAATAAATTTTGGCTTTTGTTTGTACTTTTTGGTATTTTGTAGGCGTTTTTTAACAAATCTTGTATTTTGATTGTTATAATCCAAAAAGTATGTGTAATAAAAAAATAATAATAAATCTAATGGCTAGAATTTTAATTTACAAATCACAAAACCAGGCCTCATCATATATTTATATTCCACAGCATTATATTTTCAAGTACATTATACATCTACATATATATTTTACATTTAAATCATCATGCATAATCATTATTTGTATATCAAAGGTCCAGCAGTAGTCAACGGAAGGGCGTTCTAATAATGCAGGTGGCAAAATACCAAAATACCATCACGTTATTTTTAGCATACTGGAGGGTGAAAAATAGTCCAAGTGCAACCTTGGTGCACACTCAATCCTCGTCGCCTGGGCTTTACAAGACATATATTCTCCTGCGTTGGCCTAATGTCACCGACGGCAGCCAAGTCTCAAGGAAATGTCAATGACACGGATAGACCGGCGCGAAGGGTAACATAAGAATGTAACAATTCGGATTGAACTCCAGTGTGAGCGTGCCACAGTGAGCAGGTAGACAGGAGGCTCTACCCCATAAGCTTTGTGTGCTGTGTTCATTCTTGGAGCCTTTGAGTTGTTGATCTCTTAAACTTGCTGTCAGTCAAAATATAGCCCTGAGCTTTTCAAACAGCGTGACTTGCTTTGAAATACTTCTATAGAATTTCAAAGCAACCCTATAGGCCCATTTAGTGCCTGCAAACAACAAGAACTAGATGCACGTCGTTGCAACAATATATTATTAATGGACAAAAGGACATTCGAAAAAAAAAAGACAAATCTGACATGGCAACCAACTGACTAGATGTGAGTGTTGTCAGTGAAGGGTAGAAAAGGTTAGCGAGTGGCTCGATTAGCTGCTTTAATTATGCAAGGATATGTGGTGCATTCGTGTGGTCCTCGGGAACTCGGGAAAATGCAGTTCAGAGTTGAAAAATGCACATGAACGCACACATTGAGATTCCGTGTTGATGTTATTTTCATCATCAACATGGCAGAAGAAAGCAAACATTTAAGATATTTTAATAAAAGTGATATAAGTCATTTAAAAATATTTAATTCCAACTGTTTTGCTCATTAATAAAACGTTTAATAAAAGGTTTTTTGTCCATACAGGCTTATTTAGACTACACTCTTAAGTTTAGAATAGGCTACCTTTTCTTAAACTGCTACTAATACGCTAATAATTGCTACTTTGATTAAGATGAACTCCTTTAAAAATAACATTAGCACATTTTTGACTTCCACGTCCATCTTCCTTCTTATGATTTAGAATGTTCCGACCTTCTAAGCTGAAATCGCGTCCACACCGAAGTTGACTTCCTAACTCGGACAATCCAGGTTTCCGAGGTCCACATGAATGCACCATCAGTTGACTTATATGGATGGTTTTGGGACCTGTGCTTCCTCATTAAATACTGTTAAACTGGACAAAGACAAAGCTGCAAACATTGAAGGAAAATGTATGGCACCATTTTAGACATAGACATTACTCAAACACATATTAGGCAATAGCTTCATAGCATTCTTGCTCCATCAGCACATGGTAAACAAATTCAAAATTGACATTTCCAATTTATAATGCAAATTTAGCCTGCTGAGTTGAATTTAAAGGCCAATTATCTGAGTACACCGCGACAAACGCAACAGACAGAGGACCCCCATGACCAGGCTGCTGATGGAAAATATCCAGCGGACCTCTATAATGGAGCGCACTGACAGCTCTCTAATTCAATCACGTGTGTTGCCGTTGCGACTAAGCTGCCTCCAAATACCCCCCGGTCTATTTAAAACCCCCTTGGACAATGACAGACTGAGAAGGGTCCAGTGTGCCTGAAAAAACATTACGCAAAAGGACAGAAACCTTACCCCGCGCCTCTCTTCTGTCTCACAAGTCCAGAAGAGTGTGATGTGTTTGTGGGATGTGCTGTCAGCGGGCCCTTGGCTGTTACATGTATTTGAGCACATAGCGGAACATGAGACTGAGGCAAAAGAAAGCTAAACCTATGCCTCAAACCAGGACTAAACCATTGTCACATAAGGACTGAGGACCTACTTAAACACAACTGTGACCAAGTGTTCATGATTATTTCCTCCGTGTCCTGATGTGACGTTTTAAAGTAAATGGCAGCCCGTCACACTTGCACAGCATCATATTAACACTAGTTCTTTTCCGTCCGAGGTCCAGTGCCCTACAGCTGTTGTTTACTATTAAAGCAGGATTACAGCCAAGTATCAGCGAGTAGTTCTGAGAGACAGCACTGATGGCGTGATTGTTCCCAGAATGCCCAGCTCCTATCACTTCCTCCAGACAGACCCTTTCTCGTCTGCTGTGTAGCCCTCAGACTCAAACCACAATCACATAACAGCAGAGAAAACACAGCAGTAATCTTACCAAGTAATGTTAGTCGTATACTTTTCTGCAACTACATCTCAGTTTGTACGTATGCAAGCATAAGGTAAAAAATATATACATTCTCATCTATGCATAAAAACGTTGGGTTGGATCAAGTATCTTTTATAATGATGTGTGCTGCAGACCTCTTTGCCAGGTCACCCTTGCAAAAGAGATCTTGAGCTCAATGGGTTTCTTACCTGATTAAAAAAAAGGTTAAATAATATATATGTGTATATAAAAAATAAAAATCAAAGAAAAGGGTACAAAACCGTGATTGTTGTTTGTGACACTGTCCTCAAGGCCCTATAGAATCTTTTACAAGTGGCATATTAAAAAAATAGGCCTACATGGCTATTGTGGTTTGTTTCTATGAAGGTGCAAGATAAAAAAAATATATATATATATTTAAGCGTGTATGTGTTTCACTTGGATCATTTTGGTCCTCTTTGGTTTTTCTGTATAAGTAGATGCATCAGTTGCATGAAGCCTTTAGCTGGAGAAGGCTAAATGCTAATCGCTAATGTTCTCGACCCACTCACTGACAGCACACACACACAATCTGTCAGTTGCCATTTGCAAGTTTTATATCGTTTTTGCAGAATTGAAGATTTCCCTTTTGTCCATTAAAAATGCAACAGAGTCAAGTTAAGTTTAGTGGCCAGAAATTGCAGGCAGCTCATGTGTTTTTGTTTTTGTTTTGTTTTTATTATTTAAAGTATTTTCACCATTTCCTCTTACCCATACCAACAAAAGGATTTTACTATGCACCTATTCTCCACCCAAACCTTCCATGTTTTGATGAAACAAACAAAAATCCAATATGTTTTTAGAATTTATGTCAATTTATGCAGGAAACCTAATTCTGTGAATCATGATGCGCCGTTTTGCAAAGATAGGACCCATAGCTTGGTCGCTGAAGAGTTTATTTCAGATACAACCCTACATTTCCAATGGGATATTTGAATTATGTGCTTTTGGTCAAAAATAGCTGGGTTTAAACTGCCAGGAGAAACACAACAACTAAAAAAAACCCCAAACCACCAACTGCCAAAACAGAATGTAGCATCAAAGACTGCCTACGATTTCAAGTGTTGCACAAAACCTAGTAAATATTGTGGCCCGAGGATGAAAAGTATATGAAAGAATATATTGTGTGGAGAGAAAAAAACAGCTTGAGGGAGTCTTTTCTTATTGATTTATAAATATCAGGGTAAAGAATGCCACCTCCAGCTAAGTCTCAGTGCCATCAATAATGCAGCGACAGTATCTGTGTCCGCACAAACCAACAACACACTGCTTCCTGCAAAATTCATGAGGGATTCCACCTGTAGCACCTCGACGTGAATTATATTCCTCCCATAGGAGCGCATTCATGAGGCCGACACAAGACACAGCTTCTGTTTTTTTTTTTTGGCTAATGCAACGTAAATCGAATGAGTAAATAGTTCAAAATGGTGGAACTGTTTTGCAGCTGATACCCTTGACGCAAACTGAACACCAATCCCTCAAGTCCCAAAATAATTGCCTTGTTTTCTTCACTTTCAAAGCTCTCCAGACTGAATTCAGAAGTCTAAATATTCATACGCGCCTCATTTGTTCCATGTGCATAACAGATACGATTATTGTTGCCTCGAATTGTCTTCAAAGCTCCCGTTAAAGCCACCCGCCGTGTTGTATTCCTGGGAATACGAGGCGGCCATTACTTTCACTGCGCAACGATAAATGACCTTTGTTGCTTGGTGAACTGGTAAACAGGAGGTCACGGGCCCCTCGGGGTGAAAACTCAGACGCGGTTTACGACGCACCAGTCCAGCAGCTTCGGGACTAAAGGACAGCTGTAGTAAAATCCCCCGCAAATGAGCTTTAGCGGTGTTTGTGGCATGAATGGAGACACTGAAAAGCAACAAAACAACACTGCACTGCTATTTGTTTAGTATTGATTCAGTGTAGATCATTAAAAGGTTACAAGCAGAGGTGGGGATTTCAGTCACAGGACCTGGACTCGAGTCAGACTTGAGTCACACGTTTGAAGACTTCTGACTTGACTCGAGAAAATGTAAAAAGACTTGTAACTCGACTTGGACTTGAACATCTCTGACTCGAGCCTCTGACCTGAAAAGACTTCTCTCCCAAAGAATGTTATCTGAAAAGTGTGCAAGAAACAATTCATTTTCTTAAATAGTTTGATAGATTACACAGAGTTAAGCCATACATGACTCTAATGACGCTGCCTTCAAATGCACTCTGTAAAGCTCGGCGTTGCAGGGCTTTACAACCAAAGGCCAAAAAGCAGCCAACACCAAAGCATAGAAAAAAATAATTATGGCCATTCTTTTTGGACTTAATATTCTATGGAAATTCAAGCACTCATCGGTTGTATTTGCTTTATAATTTTCTGTTAAATAAATACAGATTTAAAAGCTTACATTGTTTAATTTTAACATAATATTAGTGTTATTGACTCAAAGACTTTGGACTTGATTTGGACTTGTTTTTGCAGAGGTATACTCACATTCTCTATCAGTCTTTCATTGAAACATTTACCCATTACATTTTGATCACTCTTTTTGGTTTATTCCAAAAAACATTTCCGAGTTTTTAAGTTGTGCGATTTTGTCAGGCTTTTTCTGTTTTCAGTGCGATTACACTTCTGAGTTCCATGTGGCATCCTCACTTTGGAATAACCACTTCAGAGTTCTTTCGGAAGCGGACCCCTTGAAAAGGCTGGCCCGCATATTTCATGCCCATCTAGGTCTTTATGGAAGCATTCACACTCATCCAACTGCACAAACAGCCACCTGACCAGAATTTGTTTGAACTGTACCAAACATGACAACTGTGAACACACTCTAAAACTCATTTAGACGGCCTATAACCTCTATTACACCACTTTTTGAGTCAAATTTAACCTTGGTGCTCAAAAAAGTTTGGGAATTTCTCCTGCTGAACCACCATTTGTTTGTCACACCATAAAAATACACACTACAATAGCCGTCAAATGACTGTTTTCTGTAAATATAAGACACGGACTCCCCGCTACTTCCTGTGGCAGTCTATTTGTGCCACAGTTCCTTCCCCAGTTCAGAAGCTGTGCAGAAAAGCAAACGGCCACCAGCTGTGAGGCATGCACAAGCTAAATGTCAGCCTCCTAATGCTTTTAATGGTGTGTGTGCTGTGTGTGTTTGTGGGTGTGCGTCTGCGTGTGTGTTGTATGTGTGAATAAAAATGGCAGGGCCAAGGCTGGCTCTGAGACAGCAGTAAATCACATTATGCATTGCAATCTCTATATATCACAACCGCCACCATTGGGCCCACTGGCTTCCTACTGCTGCAGATACTGTTTTCAAACATCACTCCAAACACTAATTCTCTTTCATAAAGTTTGTTTTTTTGAAGTAAAATTTCTAAAGTTTTTTGTATGTTCTTGGAGTGCAGCGTGGACATGGACGTAATGACTAGACTCTTGAAGGATAAACAAGGCCACGACCGATCCTCTTTATCTATTTATAACCAGGAGATGTATTTCCCGACTTGCGTGTCTTTTGTTCTTATCGCCCAGCATGCATTTTTAAATGGCATAAACCGTGGATTTCTCACACCCACACGCACCCCGGCGCCAAGAAGGGCCGGCTTTGATGGACAGGGAGCGCGGCGCTGATGGTCAGATGCTGCCTGTCGGAGTAATTACAGAGCAGCCATGTTCGTGAGCCAGGGCCGCTCCCTCAGGAGGAGGAAACAGCAGCGGTGCGGCTCGGACAGGTAAGGTTTCACTTCAAAAGGCCTGGTCAGTGTTCTGTTCAGTGGGCTGTTATATGAGAACGCACAGAGGCTAAATACGACCCATATTAGCTCTGACCCGGACCTAGGACTGGGTGATACAGACAAATCATTAATATAATTATTAATATAGTAATTAAGGCACCCAGTTTGAGGAGTTTCTTGGTGATGCTTGACTTGACAACCACCTTAGACGAACTTTTGTAAGTTAAACTGGAAGGAGTGACTGTAATTGTTGGTATAAATGTTGGTAGAGCAAGAGCTGAGGCATCTCAAAGGACCTGATGCATTTACTATGAGCCAAAGTAAATATCATGTAAAAACTGCAAGCAAAAGTCACTATAGTACACTGAATTTGAACACTTATTTGATACCACTTTATAGAGTTTTTTTTTTACCACAAAGTAAGTATAACCTTTGCTATAATGTCACCTCTTTCAACCTCTATTAATGTGGCAGTGGTAGAAAACGAGGTGTTAGGTTTGGTGCTTAGCTTTTAGCTCCAACAGCAATGCTTCAACACGTTAAGAGACCGGCAAGTGACAACAATTATTTCAGTTTAATTTGCATACACCCAGCATTATTGTGTCATAGTTTTAAACCCTACTTTTCTCTTGCTTCTGATTGGATAAAAAAAGGATATCACAAATTTATGCAACGTAAACACCCATTAACAGTCATCTTTAAATTGGTTTATCATACTACATATATACTTTGCATTTCATATGGAATCATGTAAAGGTGCAGAATTTAGAGTTTGTCTCTTGTGGTCAGTGCTGGCTTTGAGGCAAAATAATCTGCTTCCTGATGAAGATTGCCTGCAACAAATATCTGACAGTGTTAGCACAATCCCAGAATGCTTCTTTAGATTATATTAAAGGTGTATTGTGCAAGATGTTGCAGTAAACAGTGGACTCAACTGTCATTACTGTGTTTTCAGTAGTCCACAATCACAAAAAAACAGTCTTAGCATTTTTGTTGGGGCAGGAGCCTTGTCCTTTTGGTAATGCATATGCAATAACAACTGAATAAACCCTGTTGGTCATCAAACTGGTTCCCATTTTCATTATTATCTTTTATAAGGACCCAAAAGTCTGTGCAAAAGCCTACAGAAACAACAATGCACTACGTCCTTGGCTGTGGCAGGAAATACTAAATCAAATTTCTCTTTTGCATTCTCTTCTTCTTAGTTCGTTTTAATTGTTTATACATGTTAATTTCTGCAAAATATTATGATTTTCTTCCATTATATAACATGATTGTAGTATCAACTAACCCCTTTTCAAATGGATGAAAGCATGACCTAAACCCTTCAGGAACAATATTTCCTTACAGCTGTCCCTTCTTGCTCCTGTCCATCTTCATCTTCGCTCCGTCCCACGTCCTAATCCCATGTGACTGTTGAAGCCCAGTGTTGTTCTGTGTTTTTACCAGCCCAATGTCTCCACATGTCATCTATGATATCGCTCTTGGCCCCGAGCTGTGTTTCTATTCCTGAGGGCGCAAGGTCAAATGAACTACAAGGGTTTCTGAGCAGAGACCGGTCTTGGCCTGCTGCAGAATTCGCCGACCACAGCTCCTCGGGGTCGACACCAGGGACGACCTAAAGGACACTGACAGATGACGATGCTCCGGGACAGTTAAAAGGAACGGGACAGATGGATGGGAGTGATTTTTAGAACTCCATCTGAATAATAACCACCAGACCGTGCTACTCATTAGACGAAGAAATGATGGAAATAATAAAGCGCACTGTAATTAGCCGAGCAACC
Source organism: Rhyacichthys aspro (assembly GCA_036850595.1). Taxonomy (NCBI): domain Eukaryota; kingdom Metazoa; phylum Chordata; class Actinopteri; order Gobiiformes; family Rhyacichthyidae; genus Rhyacichthys; species Rhyacichthys aspro. The sequence continues at coordinate 8,078,054 of CM072162.1, read as the reverse complement.
TTGTTAGAGGAAGGTTAGAGAAGCTAATGAATCGAATAAAATAAATTTGGGAGAAGAAAGACGACTCCGGAAATAGAAGAGGAAGTAATTAGCTTCTTCATGAACATTTCAATAGAAGGCTGGGTCAGATGACTTCAAATCAATACCAGCATTTACTGAACGTTAGAAACTGTTTACGATTAAAGCAAGACAACGTAGATCTGTCTGCAACGACAATAGTGCAAACTCACATGGGAGCGTTACAACTGAATATGTATCGTGAATAGTTTATGACGTGGAAAGTTTTGTTGACCTGATCGGACAATGAATGTGTTTTCACAAGAGTTACATGGAGCACTGTCAATAAACGAGGGGTTGTTCTTCCTTTTTTAGGTCCAGAGCTTTCAAAATGACATACCATAGTGATTTAAAGAAGCAATTAAAGGTACAAGGTCACACAGAGTTGCTTTGATGAATGATTATCTAGATTTTTTGCATCACAGTTTTAGCATGGAACCCCTCCCATTGAGCCTGTCTTCCATCCAAGCTCAACACCATGGACCAATTATAATTCTTGATCTAAAATGGGGCGGGCTTTATGCGATGACTCATGAAGAAGTGAAACTTGTCTTGTTGTCACATTGCTTATGTCAGGTTGTTCATTTCTCTGATTGGTTTAATCTGCCCCCTGGAAATCACACTCAGATCAAGAGGGACTAGACTAATTCTTTGTACGGAATTAAAAAAAAACATTGCATGTTTAGTTTGCAATATTTTTTTTTTTTTTACACTGGATGCCTTTCTTGACACAACCGTCTCCATTTATCCGGGTTGGGGACCAGCACAATGGTATGCCACCAAACCATATTTCACGTAAGATTATTTAATAGAACTAGAGCACACTTACATTAAAAAGACGTACTTTTACTAACACTAAACCAAACTCAAAGGTTGGGTATTGTAGTCATTTTCATTTTGACATAAAAGCCTTGTCCAAATCTAACATTCAAGCAACACTACATAAGTTTTCCAGGTTTACATCAAACAATGAATGCATCAGCTTGTTATGCCTTAACGTGTGTCTTATCTTATGTACATCAACCAAAACGTGTATTTATGAGATGGTAACACATCAAACACATTGAAATACATATTGTACCACTGACCCCATGTTTTTTTCTTTGTTGTTTTTTTAATTACAATGGCAATGATTATTATTACCATGAGGGTGTGTAAAATTGATGATAACATGATGACGACACACATTAAAGATGTCTGTGATACAGTCAAGTGTTTTCTACATTATGTGAAAGCAGCTAAATCCTAATGCAACGACCGAACAGATCCTCTTCTAATCTCTGTTGTAAACACACAAGAGTAACTGCACTCACTCTGAGCATTTTCCAAGTATTTACGCTCTTAAACCTCCTAAGCATCCGTGAGGGGCTGTTTACTAGCCATACATTTACCTGCCTCCCCCACTGGATCTCTTCAACTATTACTTTCACAGATGAAGCAACCCATTAGTGTTTTTATCTTGTTCTTATCACTCCCACCTGCTTAAAGGACCATCCTGCAGGAACAATAAGACGAGCCATAAAAAGGACACTCCACATGAAGTATTTAACAAGGTACGTGGACTGAAGAGTCGTTAAGACGAGCAGGGATTGTCAGATTTAGACTTGGATGACGTTGCATGACGCCATATTTTGATTCCTTCGAGGCAATGAGCCGATCTCTATCACATTTACTCAACGCAGTGACGAATGACTAAGTGGTATAACTTTGAACTCTTCTTGACTTTCCTTCAGTGACGGCCTCGGGACAAAATGTCACGTTCGCACAAATTCTAATGTGTGTAATCTAATAAGCAAATTGCCTTGAAATTTTGCTGGGCACACGCTCCGTCCCGGGTGAATAAACCTTCCCTAAGGCAACACCTCAATGACAATCTTCGGATGACTGCAAAGAAATTGAACGGCCATCTTGGTGAGGTCATTTGTTGTCGACGGCGTGCAACATTAGCGTTATGATTCTGCGGAGTAAAACACCAAACCAAGCTACGGCCACAAAAAAATGGGAATTGTTGAGGCTTCTACTATGCAGCTCCACAACTGCTGCGGCTATTTTAGAAAAGCAATTCGGCTCTCTTTTCAGCACAGCCAATTAAAGAGCGCTTTTGGAGAAGTGATGGCTACACCTCAATGGAAACTCTCAGGGGATTAGTTAATAAGCTCGGCAGGCCTCTCTGTAAAAGGAGAGCCTACATTAATCAGGTTGGAGTTGGAGAGCGATAAATGTCTTGTGTAAAAACAGGCGGACGTGCACGGGAGTGAGTTTGAGTCAGAAAGTGATTGTGGTATAAATTGGGCTTACGTCCTGTCTCTTTATGGCTACACCTCGGACTTAACAAGACAGGCCGAATGAATGGAACTCATAATTTAGTTTTGTCACCTTTAATGTGGCAACCCTTGCATCTGTACCATCATTCTCAGCCTTGCATGCACATACAGGGAAACAAACTGAGACAAAGGTGCCTAACAAACTCTGAGGTTGAACTGTTATATACTGTAATACTTTATACAGTGAAATACTGTCAAATATCAAAAGAAAAGTGAAAATAGTAAATAACTCTAGTTAAAAAACACACACACTGTGAATTTCTGTAAAACAAGAACGGTTTAGAATGTAATATTCATGGATACATAATGTAGATAATATGGCCTAATATATAACAATAATATAAATATCAGTAATATCACACACCAGCAATTACTAAGTAGTTACTCATTAATGCAAATTACACCAAAGTGACATACAGTAACATACAGTAATATAGTTAAATGTCTCAATAATTTTACGGTATAAAAACTGCCAACCACAGCTGTCAGTTTTTCCCCATTTTTGTTTGTTTGTTTTTTTGTTTTTTGTTTTTTTGTTTGTTTCAGAATTGGCCATCATTTCAAAAACATGATAGTATACATAAATTATTTTTGTTATAAGCTGTTTTTGCAATGCTAGTTAAACTAAAATGCTTTTGCGAATGTGACATAGGTACAAGATGTTTTTGCAGAAAAAGCCACACAAATGATTCATTATGAAATAAACATTTACTGTTTGACCTATCAACCCTAGCTCGAACTGTCCTAAACATGCTGCTGCTCTGCTGTCTTGGATATAACTGCAGAAAATTCAAGGACTCTTAAGTTTCTATATGTCTTATAGATTAGAAAATGTGTAAAGAGTTATGGTGAGATTCATTACGTTACATTACGTACTCTACATTGTGAATCAGATGAGTTGGGGGTTTATGAAAGAGGGGTTATTTTTTGTCACAAACCATCAAAATGACTTGAATACTATAGCTTTTCATGTTACATGCCACTCTGTTACATGCCACTCTGAACACAGTTAGGAAGAGGGACTTATTATTATATTTCTAATACAATCGCTTATAAAATTCTTTGTATCCACGCATGTTTATGACGACACATTCAATTCCAGTCCATTTTTCCTGTTACTCTTTTTCCTGATAAACGTACCATATTCCGCAGCTATATGTTTATCACTGAACTGTATCCAGATTGCACTTCTATCATCTACAAACACATCAGCCTCTCCGAATGATTCCACCATTTGCCATAAAACACATTTCCCTGTGGGCTCACATACCAGAGCGCGTTTACTCGGGAGTCTTTCTCGGTCTTCATTCCAGAGCTCTCCATGGTGCTGAAAACCTTCTGCAGAAACACTGAGGCCTGTAATCATTAGACCTAACCTTTCTGCCAAAACAGAGATGCTGCACAAGGGCCAGCAGCACACACACACACACAGCATTACATCGTCCGAATATTACCACTAATCCCCGCTGCTGCCCCGGTCGGGACGTAATGGACACACACTGTTTCCACATTTGAACACGGGGCACAGACTCGGGGGCATCTGGAGTGTGTGTTCTGACTGACAATGCCAAAGAAACAAGCAGGTTGTGACAGTTTTAAACGACTGGCTCTTCTTATACGCCTTGGCCTGACATTCACCATGATTTGTGTGCACACATTTGTGGCTAAAGTTTCCCTACAGCAGTTTCCCTGAGTGATATTTCTAAGCAGAGCGTTGTAATCTTACGCTTTCTCATGTTTCATATTATGCCGATGGTGTAGCATTTCTGTAATCCAACCTCAGGTAAACTGATAATACTACACTTATCTATGACAGAAATATTTCCATTTGAATATGAAATCTTGCAATAAAAGAAAACACCAGGAGATGAAATAATTGCGATGGGATTTATAGAGGCAGGAGGGTATTACGCGAGGCTATTTTACAAAAGAGGAGCAAAGAATAAGAAATGATATGTGACATTTGAGCTGTTATGAGCGGCTCCATAACAGAAGGCGATCGCAATTCAGGGCCATTATTCCCGACATAATGGAGAGACTTGTTATCAATATTTCAGTTAATGCAGGCAGCTCAACTGAGGGTAAAACACAAAGGATGAAATGGTCACAGGGACAATTGCTTCATAGATAGTGTGTTGGGAAAGAAATACAACACATCTCCAGTGAAAGAAAAGTTATGGGCCTCCATTATTGGGTCTATTATTTTGTCATACAATTGCTTAGTATTTCTACTACATACAGTATCCACAGCTTCTTTTTACATTCTATACAAAGAATAAGTCTGGTACCTTGTTGAGTCAACTTTAGGCGGAAAAAATGGACTAAACTACATCTGAATGAAATGGAATAGACACACAACCAATCAAAATTCAGGGGGCAGTACCAACATACGCAGAATAAACTGCCTCTGGACTGCAGTGTTCATTTTGACAGCAAATTGTAATTTGGTTTTAGTCTCTGACTAAAATGCTATTTATTTTTGGTCATAATTTAGTCATCTAATCTTATTAGTTTTAGTCAACTGAATTAAGTAGAACTAGAATTTAGTCGACTAAAATTAGATTGGATTCTGTCTCTGTATGTTCAGTGTTTTGTTCTCATAAACTTTTTTAAAATTTTGGTTTCATTTTTGGACACAAAAATATGTCAAAAAATGTGACAAAATTATCAACAAAATGAACACTGCTTGACTGACAGAATTTGAAAACATACAACCAATCAAAGAAAGAGAAACCAAAGAAACCAAACAAAGAAACAGAGCATCACATAAAGCCCGCCCCATGAATGATTCTGTTGGAAATAGAAGTGAATGGTGATGGGTTCCTTTGATTTTTGAAATGGAGTTAAAACATGGTCTCAAGCAGGATATTTGAAGAAGCCTTACATCTTACATTTTTATTTAAATCTTTGTCTGTTGCACTCTTAAAGAGTTCAACCCTAGCAGCTGATGTGTAAATGCTGTGTTAACCCGATCACCCAGTCTGTCAGAGCGCAGCGTGGTGCCTCTACATTTTAATACATGTTTAATGAGACATTTGGGTGATGAACCCATGCATCCATCATCTGTACATCATGTCTACACAAGCTGTCATTGAGGCCTCGATGCCGACAGCATCATCTTACAAAGCACACGTCACCCTGCGATTGCTCTGCCTCACGCAGTTCGAGGAGATACATTTCACAGTTTTCGGAGTGAACCTGAGCGAGACACAGACCTTCTGGGATTTCACTTTTAGCAAACGTCAAACAAAGTTGCGTAATTGACAGCTCGGCTATCTCTATGGAAAATGTGAGAAGAAGTCAAGAGGGTTGGTTGTGTTGCTAGACTGAGCACTTTGTAGAAACAGGGTTTAGTTTGTAGGCTGCCCTTTTCTGTCAGTCTGACTCGGAGTCCATACAAGGCATTTTATTAGCTCTGATCTTATAGACACTGACCTGGGAGCTGTCAAATGAGGAGCATCGTGATTCTTCTGTTATATACAAACGACCTCTGGATGCTCTGGATAACTACATAACTAATATAAGAAAGAACACATCGCATTAAGTCTGTCCCATTTTAGGTAAATGGTTACAAATGTTCTGACCAAATTTAGACCGAGTGAAAATGGCTGTGAAGAAAAGTCATCCCAGACCCATTTTAGCTCACGAAGTAAATGGGTTTGCTTAGCAGTGCAAGCTACCAATACTAGGAGTGTAATATAGTATATATATATATAACAATGGAGTCTTAGAATTAGATTAGACTTTGCTGATCCCACAAATACAGTTCATATATAGTGCAAAAATAGTGTTGGAAAATATAATCTATAAGATATTGACACAACATACAGTATCTACAAGCTCAGTGTTAACCCACATGCATCACCACTGGACACATTGCATCCATCGCAGTTTTAATCGTAAAGTTTGAATAGGCAGAATATGTGTTTGGGCAATGGATGGGACATAAATTCCAGGACCCAACCACCTGGCTGGAGCTTGAATCCCACAATGAAACACTCCTCAGATAATCAATTTCATGTATTATGAGCTTTTGAAGCAACTGGATTTTTTCACATTCACAAACTAATCCAAACTGATCGTGTACTGTTCAAGGAAATGCAATGTCTTGGGACCCACTGCATTTATCAGCTTTGGGTGTGTTTCAGGTTTGATGACGACGTGACCATTTAACCATTACCATTAGTCTTTCTTGTATACCATTTGGCCATTAGGTTCATATGGGAATTAGTACTTACAATACTGAACATTATAAGTATGTGATCTTAACTGAACCCTTTTGTCACACACTTGGAAAAATTGCAGGGGACCTTTAGTGTTTGTATAAGAGGTCAAATGGTCAAACTTGCCTCGGTGGGAACAAAAACAGGCTCTGGCAACCATGTGGGCCAAGTGCCATCACATACAGAGAAACCTAAGCTTGCCGTTAGCCTGGTCAAAGACAATTAGCATATTAGCCGAGCCCCTCAGAGGTTAATTGAGTGGCTGGGGGCAGTGTCTGCGGTGTCTGTAACGTGGAATTCTCACACTTCCCTAACCTTCTGTACGAATGCCGGTAGAGCGCTGTGTGGTGGACGCTATGTTCAGCCACAGGGTCACCCACCCGCAGCCCCGTGTGTCACCGACGCACAGAGATCACCTCGAAATAGGCAGCAAAAACACAGCCTGCTGAGATGTCTGAAGGTCACTGCTGTGTCCTCTGCGAACACACACACACACAAACACACAGGCGTCTCGTTCTGTCCAATCTCGCTCTCCCCGCATCACTGCACACAGCTCAGAGCACCTATTACGATGTTAACTGCGTTTTGATTTCGACACATCAGCGCTCCGTTCGCTCCTAGGGCTGGAGGTTGAAGGTGAAGATGAGTGGGAGGAGAAAGGCAATAACAGAGGAGAAGTAGGAGATAATCAGCAGTGGAAAAGACATCTCAAGGTAGACAGGGAGTGTGTGTATCAAATTCATACTGTCAATTACCATTCTGATATCAATTTGGCTAAACAATTGACTGATGCTATCTGCTCTCAACCCAGCTCCAACCCAGCACCAGTTTTAAGTCTGATTATAATTATTGCTATCTGCTGATGCTGAAGCTCATCGACATAATTGAAAGACAAAACACACTGTGCAAGTCTATGTACATGAAAGGTATTTTAAAATTGGCTAATAATACAATTAATAACTAATAAATAATACATTTTTAGTCACATGTCAATAATAATCTGTTGACATCCAGATATAATTGTGGCATCCTAATCCTTTCTAACAAGTATTGCAGTGTCTACATAAATACGTAAATATGTCACATGCTTTTTGCACACAGACCATAGAAAATCAAATGCAAATGAAAACATAAATATAGGCAGCCATGTTTAGAAATGATCAAAATAAACTGAACTCAATCATTTTGTGACGTGATACGAGCTGCTTTTCTCAACCCACCTCCACCCCAGCTCCTCTTTTATGTTAGATCTGATTAATTCGTGTAAACCACTATCAATGCTTCAAAAAACTTGGTGTGTTTTTATGTCAACATGATCATAATCATCTGGTGGCTTCTACAAATAGATGGGACGTCCCCCGGTACATTTTTAGTGAGCAAAGTGGTATGTATGTCTTTGGGGATACGAAACGGAATATATGTTTATTGGATACAAAATGGAAGTTATTTTTTTATCAGAAATTACCTAAAAAACATTCATTACCAATCATATATTTTACCACAGAAGTCTATGTTTCAAGTTCAGGCCAGGATTTATGTATCAACATCAGTTTGAGTTATTTTAACTTGTTCTCTGTCTCCCTGTTTTGCTAGACTAATGGACCATGGCAGCCTCAGAGGGTCAAAACTCACAATTAAGATTTCCAGAGGGTTTACAAAGGTCATGTAAAAGATCTTGCATAAAAATGTTTAATTTTTACTCAATTGTTTATAGTGATCTTATGCTAGCCGCTCAACCCACCTCCACCCCAGTTCTTTGTTAACAGACTGTACTTAATGCCAGTATAATTTGCTGATCTTGCCACCTTAATGCATATAGTCTTCATGCATGTGAAAAAGCAAGGGTTGTCCCAGGTTGAAGCCATACAACCAAAAAACATTTAATTTAACACAAGGTTCATTGATAGTGTAGTGCGTATAGACATCCTTTTCTGCAATAGTCCCATTTTTAAATCTATAAGCTAAAATGCTACATAGAAAGCCCTGAATCACAATCAGCGTGTGGTTTACACATAATGCATACATAAATGCATTACAGGCTCCACCTTAGACTACTAATATACCTCTAAGACATATCTGACCAAGAAAAATCCTCCTGTTAATACCTCCCATTTCACCTTACATTAGCTACGCCTTCTCACTACTCTCCGAAAGTGCAGATCTTTTACTCGCAGAAGCTTTTAACTCATCTTTGCCCGGGCTACAGGCAGAGCCCCCCTCCAGCCCACTCACTCACACACTTCCACACACTTCCTCTGATGTTAAGCAGTTTAAGGACAACAACAGCTGAGGAAGAAAGCTGCTAGACTAGGAACCATAAGCCATGATCCCGCTGGCTACTAGCGAGCTATCTCCCTGCTGCAGGCCTCCCACAGCAGCTTAGCCACGCCGCTCTCAACCCGGCCCATCTCTATGCAAATGGTTTTCCCCCTGCCAGCTCCACCAGGCAAGGATCAGGTGGCTTAGACGTTATCGCACACTTCCACCGCTCCCGAGTGCTCCACCGTTTAAACCAGGTATACCCTCCGCGCCCGACCTTTAACCTCGGAATATTTCCCGGGGCGTGGAGGGCCTTTTAATAGTCCAGCCGCCGGCCAAAGAAGACGTAAGCGCATGACAGCGGGGCGACACAGTTTGCGACGGGGGGGAGGGGCCCGGACCTCAGTGTCTGCCTCATGATATACATAGTCCGGGCCTGATATATGGCCTCTCCTTGTCTGTGGATTAACATACACCAGCACGGGCGCACTACAGTTGTCCCTAGATGGCCATCGAATCGTGCACGGAGAATTAGGGATTAGGGCCGAGAAAAAGGGAACATATGCACTGAGGAATAACTCATGAGTCATACGTTCCACATTAGATGGAGAAAGGAAAATCATGTTTCAGGATTTGAAGCGATGCAAGATGAAGTTACAAAGGCTTCAGTGTTTTATAGGACATTGTACATGCAATTTTACCATAGAGTATTTTACGCTGACTATACAGCCTCAAAGGGTCATAACTCAGACTTAAATTCCAAATGGGTTTTTAAAGGGCGTACAAATGATTTTCAATTGTTTATGAGGGTAGTTTTTAGACCCAAGCTTGAAAAATGTAAGACACTAAAAAGGCCTTTTCATTTTGTGTCCATTTTGTCAGGTTTTCTACGTAACAAATGGCTTTTTAAATCCTTTTGGTTGCAACAGAATCTACTTTGGGTTTATAGATGCAACATTTATGCCAGCTCCTGGGTGTATCAATTATAGATATAGAACAGTAAATGCCACATTCACTGGTCCAGCAGGTTGCTGCAATATGGCTGCACAGATGACAAATTGGCAGGATAGTCCAAAACACAATGCAGGTAGGACTTTTAAGTCAAAATTGTTGAGAATCACTTGGATGTAACTTGCAATAATGGGGTCTCCTCCAGTCTAGTGTAATACTCCTTAGCCAGTCTTCTATTTCTAAACATGGCGGCAACATAGATTCAGGTATACAGGCTGGATGCATTATTTACTATTCTATTTATGTATGAACGCCTCCATTTTGTTTGGAGTGAAAGTGTGCAAATCTCTCTAGAGAATAACTTTACAGACCATGATTTTCTGTCTTCAATATTTGATATCAAATCAGTAGATAAATGGATATGCACATATTTTCTCTATTTCCAGCCATTTTTTTTTAACCCAAACTATCACCTAAATCATGTTATTTCACTCTATCTCAACACATGACAAGACACACGGACCACTCTCCACCAGAACACAGCGGTCCACCTCCACACACATTCCTGACATGAGACAAAAACATAGAGAGCACAGCTGAACACGTTCTTTCAACAATGCAACTCGATATTCGGCGCTTCTCAGGTCCGTTCAATTTTTTCGGGAGATTCCAGTAAGCTGCTGTTGCTGTGATGTAGCGGTCCGAGCTGGGCCACGTTAGGCCGAGCTTGAGCGCGACAGCTGAGCGGGGCGGGTGCTGTATGTGTGTGCCGCTTTGGCCAAAGTGCAGCTGGTCCGTTGCCAAGCGCAGGAGAACACACAGGCTCATAACAGTTCCTCTCTGTAAGGCACCTCCGCAATCCACTCCACTTTAAAGGTAAGCGCGCTGACGAGTCCTACAGCATGCATACGTCCAGGCACAGAGACACACACACACACACACTGTGAAGGCCAACACTGAGGTGGATTTAAAATTCAGGTGATTAATAGCTCTGCAGTCCAAGCCAAGTGATAAAGCATAGGAATCAATAACCATCTCCACTTATGGAAATGTGCTCAGAATGATTTAAGATCTGACATGCGTGCCAACTCACGCCATAAGCAATGTTAAACAGGTTGGAAAAACTGATTTAACCATCCATTTATTTAAAAAAAAAAGCCTTCCAGCAAACTACAGCATAAAACCCATTCTTATTCCGAGGAACAGTATACCACAGCAACAACAAATACTTTTACAAGCAACATGCTCAAAAATATTCAGGCCCACTGTGGCAAATAGAAGTAAGTGGTCTTCCCCAATCATTAAAAACACTGAATTACTTCTTGTTGTCAGAGTGCATATTCTACTGGTGGCTGTGTTTATCATGGAGATGGAGCAGGAACGCTCTAGCCTTAACATATTTCAATTTAACAGTCGCTGATGACAAAGTGCAAGTCATAAAACGATCCGTGTGTAACTGTAAATCCTTCATGTTGTGTTACTCAGTGTCCTGTACAAGTCCAGCATAAACTAATGAACCCCATGTATCAAGTGACTTGTAGCTTGTAGCCTATGGTGTAGCCAAATGCTCATAAAAGAAAGGAGCAGCTGAATATTGAGCCACTCGCTGAGGTGCTCTACACAATCACTGACAGCACGCAGATGTAGTCAGTCGGTTGGTGTATCTTATTTTTGCAGAATGTTCATTTTGAAGGCTAATGCTCTTTAGTCAGTGGAAAATGTATTGCAGAACACTTTGGCAAAATACACCCACAGTTCATGTTCTTTACAGACAATACACTAAGTGATCAATAAACAAGGAGCTGCTGGTATTCCACAAATCGATGGCAAGACTTGTAAAGAAACATAGGATCCAGTCTCAGTTGGAAAATTTTTTAAAAAGCCTGTATTTTGTTGGGGCTGGCGACATATAAAGACCTAACATTGCAAATTATTAGCTTATGAACAACTTGCCATGTACTGACACTGAAGGTACTCTTTGGTGTCTTAATTGACTATGTTTGCACGACAAATAAATATAGTTTTCAGTTTTTAGTTTTTATGGTTGGACGCCATTTTCAGAACAATATAAGAATGTTTTGGTCAAAACAACACCATATTAAATGTCCTTGGTAAATCTAACTCCAATGTCAAGATCCCCAGTTTCTGGTGGCAAAGTCTTATATATAAATTCAATATAGAATTTCAAATCCACTGCTTCAACACTGCCCTACCTCATAAAAAATTGGTAAAATTTGGAAGTTCCACCCAATTTGCCATGCAGGAGGGTAATAATCCAGCTGTCTGGATATGATTATTTGCATTTTTATACAAAATCATGACAATTACAATAATTTAACATACACTAGGCCAATGTGCTTTATTGAACTTTAACATTTGTATTTCATTTTGCTTTTTTTTTTTTTTTGTATTTCACATTCAGCTTCACACTGTTTCTACATATGCTAGTGGCTTCCACACATCCACAATTGATTTACCAAAAAAAAACCCAAAAAAAACAAAACACTCCACTAAACTATGTTTAAATCTGAGGAGAGGAGCAGCTGCAACATTGATCACTGTATTTTGGGATAAGAAGAGGCTGGCTCTAGACATTTCAGACACCTCGGGGTTGGTGACATCACTGTCTGGCTCCTGAGAGGGCAACACACACAGAACATCCAAGTCTCATTAAAAGAGATGAAAATTTAATGGGGACCATGCGGCAGAAAACAAGAACATATAAGACATTAGCCTGATAGAAATGGTCAAATAATGGCCTCACAAAATACAAGGCTATACAAAAATAATGGAAGAATGGAAGAATGGTATTGTTTGTGTGCACAGGGTTCGCAGAGTGCTATAAAAATAAAATGAAAGTGTCTTAATGTACACTGGGGTGTTATAAAAATCTGTCATCCTCTCACACGCTGAAAGCGCCAATGCAATACAATCACATCTGAACGTGCAAAAAGCTCAATAAGGCACTGCTGCTGCTGTCTTCTTTACTTTTGAAATAATCATGATCCACTGGCTGTATTCTCACATGAGCGTTGATGTGGACACACGGGTTTAAATACAGTTCTACAGTGCACAAAGGCAGAGCAGGTGCACGGCTCAGTCACACGTCTTCAACAACTGTTTGGACAGACACCGCTGTGGAGTGTGACGGCTGCTGGCACCAGAGCCCACATAAAACACTAAATGTGACGCCTCAGGGGGGTGTGGGGGGTGGGGGTAGGAGGCCAGAGGTGCTCGCTGCTGTAGCTGCAGCGGCTGATCCTCTGAAACGAGCTGGGAGGAGCTGCAGTATTGTCATTGTGGAAGAATAGGAGGACTGTAAAAGACAGATTGGAAGATGTTTGGAAGACATTCTGGCAAGACCCCCTTCAGAACTTGCATTGACATCTGTCACATGTGGACAGCTGGACTCAGACTGTACCACAAGTGTCCTCCTAAGTCAGCGTTAGGTTGGTTTTCACTTTCCTGCTTCATATGAAAAAATAAATAGTGGCTTCTGATTGGATAAAGCAGCTCTTTTGTTTACCTAATCTACCACCTTTATCGTATTGAGAGGAAAACCTAATTTTATTTAATTATAAATCAACTGTTACAACCTTAAAAGTCTGTTGTTTGGGTTTCTCTCTAACGTTTTCTATCTGATCTTTCTCTCTAATACAAAATTAATTTTAAAGCTCTGCTCAAAACATGAAACTAAATGTGAGACTGCGCTGTCTCAAGACCTGTCTGCTACTAAAACCTGGTAATATAATCTATTCCCGGTACCAGCACTGACTGGAGCCATTCAACCAGTGCCACACAAGCAGTAACGATCTGTATGAGCTGTATGTGCAGACGTCACTGTTTCACTATCAAAAAAAACAAAAAACTTTACTGTGCTTTGGGAAAATGTCCTCACATTCAATCTTTCAGGACACATTTAGACCACTAACCACATTAGATCCGATCTCTCCATTCAGATTTTAAAGCCAGGTCTGAAGAAGAAGTATCGACACTAACTGTTACTAAGCACTCACCCCTGTATGGCACTGTAAGTTTTTCATCTCAAGAGTAGCCGTATTTTTGATAACACATCACTTTTCATTCTGAACTTCAAAGGCCAGGCTTATTACCTGAACAAATCCACCATTGCTTTCTATTGTCAGTTCTTTACATTGCAGTGGAATGAAGCCTCTAAGGCAAAGTCATTCTTCATTTTACATCTGGAGTCTGTGACATGACTTGAATACAAACTGTACAGACAGCTCATAAATACCTTGTTGTTCTAGTTTTATCTTAACTCTTAACATTTGTGTGTAATCCATCAAAAATCTATAATAATAAATATTTTGTAACCTGTGTTATTCATGAATTCTGTTTGAAAGAGCCATGAGGCCATAAATAATACATTGAAAGATGCAAGCAGCAGACCATATAAAAAGCTGACCTTGAGCTGTACTTTGGACATTCATGTTCTATGCAGTGGCGGTTCAGTGTTTCTGCTGCAGGAAAATGGGGCTGTAAACAAAGGGCTAAGCACTTCACTGTTGTTAATTAAAGGGCAGTAGTTACAGCACTGGACACAAATGAATTTCCAACAACACCTGCCTCCACCAACAGAGCACAATTAATGCAAGGAATACAAGGAAAGATTCAAAACAGAAGCCAGTGGTAGCCTTTAGTTTGTGTGTTTACAATTAGCAGATGGAACAATGCTAAAAAGCCAAGATCTACGTCCTTAAATGTTAATATCCATTTCAACATGTGTTTTGTGTCTTTTAAGATGCACATAGTCTCATCAGGCAGATCTTGTTTTGACAGTCTTTGATGAGGAAGCAGAGGTCCTAGAGTCATCCATATACAAATGTAGATACTCATTAAGAGGAACATGAAGTGACTTGTAGCTTCTAGTCTGTAGCTGGTGGATTGGGGGTCGAATCAGAGCATGGGTGTGAGTTTTGCCCCGAGAGTTCATGGATCCTGTTCTGGTAGGATCTGGCTCAAATTAAGCCTTGACTGTAACAAAGAAACTTTCCTCGAGGATTAATATCTAAGTCAAATAAGCCACTGACTAATGTTCTCTACCCGCTCACTGACAGAACACACAGTCAAATGGCTGCCATGCGTCCAAACCATCTTGTTTATGCAGACTCTCAATGCCATTTCAGCCTTTAAAAACATATTATGCTTATTTGAGCAGCTTAAGTCTATATCAGTGAGGATTTTTTTTTTTTTTTAAAGGTGTCATGCAAACACCTGGAGATGCCGTGGCACAGAACTAGACCATGAGGAAACCTAGAGCAGTGTATGGAAGCGCTATGTAAAACAGTGCACTGACAATAGAGCAAGCTGTGCACAGCCGGGGGAACAGAAAACAGAACAGCCTTGTATGCTAACAAGCCTTACAGCAGGAAGGTAGTTCCCTCCACTTCGGGACCACTGAGTGCTTGTGCATACATTTGTGTCAGTCATGCATATGCATTAGCGTCGCCGAGTGAGTCTTTCCCTCCGCAGAAGAAGAAACCCTTATTTAGGATGTGTGAAGTCTGAAGCTAAGCAGCGCCCGCCCGGTTGAATAATACAACAACAGAGAACGGAGCTCATCCACAAAGAGCTGAGGATGGCAAGTGGCAAATTGAATTATAAAACGTATTCCATAAAGTATACGTCCATTACAAACACTGCTAAAATCAATATGTTGCTTTTATATGACCCTAGAGAAGACACTATTCATCCAACCAGCACAACATAGACCTAGGTTACTATCAGGCCACTGTTGCGCATTCCCTTTGTGCTGTCCCTTATCTTGCGTCTTTCAGTGCAATCGTTATGACCCGCGACCCCTGGCTCTTAATCCCGACAAAGAAGGTGGCCATTTAAAAGAATTAGGACACAGCTGTGTGTCGGTGGCAGAGCACAGGAGGACACTATGCAACGCAACACTCCCCTCTCAAAGCCTTCATCGCGCTCACACCATGTGTTCCCGCTTCCTCCTGTGTCTCTCTCAGAGTTTCCACCTCCATTTCCTCGCCTGTGATTCCCGGTTCCCAGTATTGCTGAGAGAAAAGCTTTGCAGTTGGCCATGCCAGCTATGCATCCTGTTTCTAACACATGCCAACTTAGCCGGCCGCTCCAGTCAGCTGAACGAGGATCCAGTTTCCCTCCTTAATACTCCTAACAAGCCTTTTCCCACCGCGGCCAAGTGTCAAGCCCCACCAAAGTCACCCAACGCGGTCGCGGTGTCTTCCCCCCCAACAGCCACCAGGAAAACGTGCGTGCTTTTGTTTCAACAGGTCTTTGTGGAATGATGAGATACAACCCAGCAGTGCAGTCACATGACGGACACCTCTTTGTATTCCGCAGGGTTCTATTCATCAACGTCTTTGTGTCAAGTTTGGAGAGTGACATAAGGCTTGGCGCAGTTTGTGATGATGGGGTAAGACCAGATGATAAAATGACTGAGGGTTGGAGGCCAAGTTAAATCCTAAAAAGTTAAAAAATAAAATAAAATAAAATAAAAACTAACTGATAAAATAACTAATAAAATAAAATTCAACTAAACCAGACTGTGGGAAATGCAGATATTAAATGGCACTTGCATGAATATTTTAAGGATTCCAACAAAGTTTCATGAAGAACTGTAGCTTTTTATTGGCTTGTTATCTGGCGCGTTGTGTACATAGAGCTGATGCATTAAAAGCAGAGTATGCCATGTAAGTACCACAGCCAAAATCTGATGGCTGCAACAGTAGTTTATGTTCTCAATTCCATGGGTGTATTTAAACATATCCCTAAAGTAATGTAGGAACAAGCTGCAGAGATAAGGCTTCCAAGTTCTGTGCACTCCGCTAGCAGCACCAGTCACACATTAAAAATGCAATAACACACACACTTTTGGCATCTCCAAACGTTCATACATGACACCCATCTAGAGTTGAAACTAGGTTGGCAGCAGTTGATCCTGAAATTTTGTGAAATGGATGTTGTAAAAGTGCATTTCATTTAACTGGCAGGGAACTGGTATTGTTCCAGTACCAGTTTATATTTTGCTTGATCAGACCATGCTAGTAACCATCCAGAGACATCCAGTCACATTTTGAGTCAATACAATATAACGCTGCTGTTAGATAAA
This sequence comes from Rhyacichthys aspro, assembly GCA_036850595.1. NCBI lineage: Eukaryota > Metazoa > Chordata > Actinopteri > Gobiiformes > Rhyacichthyidae > Rhyacichthys > Rhyacichthys aspro. Next base: position 8,061,129 of record CM072162.1, on the reverse strand, counting down.
GTTGACTCAGAACCCATCCATTTGTAATGTGCTATTAACATGTCGTAATCCCATTATTGTGGTAATATCCCGTGAATAATCAATTGACTTATAGTGCAAAATCAATAGTGAAAGTACACCACTGACTCAACATAGCAATTGGATATGACACGGAGCAAACATGTCGACAGCCTCTAAATCTCGGCCTTACTGGATTCGGTGAAGCGGTTAGAAGCAAGTGGCCATATTACTGTCAGTTTAGAATGCTTTTCTCTATGCTCCGGCTCACACCTGTCACAGCACCAGACAGAAACTGGCAGCAAAGGGGTCCGGGGCTACCAAAAAGGACATGTCAGAGGAGCGTAAGGATGAAGACGCATCATCCATATGAACTGGAAGCGAGCCAAACACATCAAGGACAGACACAGTCACCCTATTACACTCCCCGCGTAACCGTCCTCCTGACACGTCCTCTTAAGCGCACGCTAACAAGAGATTGCTTTTATTTCCCCCCTCGCTCTGACCGCGCATTGTTGAAGCAGACATGTTTTCTCTGGGCTGTGTGCTCCCTCTGCGCTGCCCTTCTGCACGGCCAGGGGTCCACTTGCTATAAAAAGGCTTTGTGAGTCATGTGTGAGGCAGGCTTCCGTACACACATGATTCATCCTTAATGTAGGCCACCCCGAGCAAATTAATAAGCAAGTCACCCCTGCGTACTATTCCTGGATTAGTCCTGCAGACCGACACGTCTTCAATGTTGCAAAACACTTTAAAGATAAACTACAGCGGGGAAAAATAGGAATGGACGCAGGAGAGGTGAGAGTAAAAAAGGGGAGATCCTTGAGGTCTGCCTGGCGCGTCTCGGAGCACGCCATTAGACCAAACCGGAGGAGGAATGTGCAGGATCATGTGTTTGGTAATGAGAGAACAGACGCTGACCCCCTTAAATGTTTACTTTAACCCCAGAAGTCAAGGGCTGGTGAGGTGTTTTTAGATGAGGTTGCAAGTCATGATACAAGTTGATCACTACAGGCTGCACATGATAATACTGCGATTCGGCTGATTGATATTTTGACTATAATGACGTGTGTGTATGTATTTCTTTATTCTGACGTCAGATTAATGGACTGAAGCAAACCAGTGTGTGACAAAGTGCAAGTGCAACAAGTGCAAAGTTCCACTCTTTCACAAACACAACGGTAATTTGTCAGTGTCTCCATTCCAATCACTAAGGAGTGTGAAGTAAGAGTGGTATCTTCAATAACTGTTTGCCTACAATCACACTAATGCGTTTTCAGCTTAAATTTACGCTGAAGTGAATAGAAAATAAACTTTGTCTTGGTTTTAGGAAAGGATACTAATTAAGGTTGAGATGACTTGGGATGAGCTGGTCGTCAAGGATCCTTGATTGTTTACTTCTGGTATTCATTGTACTCCCAGATAAATAGAATGTGAAAAACACAAATCTATGTACAACAAAGTGCAAAGAGTCCTGCGCTTTAACCCAGCCAACTGCCTTTTGCTAATATCGACCAGTGTCACTATTCCAGTTTTAACAGAATGGAAAACATTATGGTTACGTTCACACTAATGCATTTTAATTTTTGTCCACCTTCACAAAAGCTGAATTTTAAACTAAAATATAATCCTTGTTGTTTTCAAGTCTCATTTTTTGGAACTCCATGTAAACTTTCAATAATTTATATATTCACACTGCTTGGGACATATGTGTCTGTGCCATTTTAAGACAATAAAACACCCCTATAATGTATATAATATTGTACTTTGGGATTAACAGAATGTGGCTTACACAAACCTATGTACCTATGTAAACCTAACAAAGCGCATAGAGTCCTGCTATTTAACATAGACAGTTTGCCAATATCGACCAGTGCCACTATTCCAATTTTAATGGAATGGAAAACGTTAGGCTACGTTCACACTATTACATTTTCATTTTTGTCCATCTTCACCAAAGCTTATCTTCCTTTTAAACTTAAACATGGCCTGCTTTGTTTTCAAGTCACATTTTCAATATTCATTATCAGATTAATAGATTATTTGTGTGGCTAACCCAAAGTGCATCGAGTCCTGCACGTTTACCTATACAGCTGCCATTTGCCAGAATCACCAGTGCCACTGTTCCAGTTTTAATGCAATGCAAAATGTTACACTAGCATTTTAATTTTTAAAGTAAACTTGAAGTGGATTTTAAAAGAATGATCTCAATCCACATTTTAGAAAGGAAGACAATCCTTGTGGTTGAGACTCATGTTGCGCGAGATTAACTGGTTGTCAAGGAAACCCAATTGTTTAGCACTGGTGAAGACAACCAGCAAGGGATGAAGGTGTCTGTTTCCTAGTTTCATTTTTGTCTATCCTTCTAAAACATACGACTCAAATGTCTGCATGTGACTCTTTTGGACTCTATTTGATGTTCCAGAGCAACAGACTACTGTCTCTGCAATGTGAAATCAGGCCAGAAGTCCAACACATCTAGGTTTGTGTGTTGTCACATTAGTCAAGCTCTTCAAGTCAAAATGGCTCAAGATACAGCAACTCTTGACTACTTTCCTCTCCCCAAACCAACTGCAAAGACAGAACAGATCCAGCATCTCTCTTGCTCCTGACTGTTTAGTCCCCGCTCTAATTCTGCTGCACTGTGGGTAAGAATAAAACATCTCAGAGCTGCTCTCCTCTCATCCTACTCAAATGTGCCATCTCTGTGGTGTGGGTGTTGGTAAACACAGCAGAAACAATCATATCCGGGGGATGTGTTCAGGATGTGTTATATAGGCTCTGGAGATGATGTCAAACTCTCTCTCTCTTGTGCGTGTGCGTTGTGTGTGTGTGTGTGTGTGTGTGTGTGTGTGTGTGTGTGTGTGTGTGTGTTGGAACTGTAACCTATATGTGCAGAGCTGTGGACTAACGTGCCCCAGTGATTATGTATGAGGGATTTAACAAAATAAAAAAAGACAGAAAAGAAAAAGAGAGAGCGTGTCAGCAGCCATACCTTGTTTTTGATGTTGCAGTGGCAGCAAACAGTCCACAGATACTTGAGCGTCCTCCATAGCAGTATGATGAAGAGACCCCCGAAGAACGTCACCATGGAGGAGGCGAGGAATGCCCACCACATGCGCTGTCCATTATTGTCGCAGGGCACCTCAGACGAGAACGGGATGACAACGTCTTCCATCTTGGATATTAAGATTGAAGAGTCCGGGTTGATATTGTTATTGATATTGCTTGTCCTCATAGAGCTGTCGCTTCCATGGGGGACGGTGCCATCTGCCTCAGCTAGCATTGAGGAGCCTTGGAGAGCCTGTGCCAGCGTCCCCAGCCCCACTCACCAGCCATATTGCTTAAAAAAAACCCCACAAAAACAAAAAACAAAACAAAAAATCCCCCAGTTTTCGCTGTCGATTCTTCTCCTCAGATTCTCAGCAGCCTTTAAGGGGAACTGTTCACGACAAACACACCAGCGTCTCCTTGTTAAAGTGGCCAGACATTGAAATCCGCAGTAACGACGAGCGTTTCCATGCACTTCGCCTCAAACTGACAGCTCCTCCACGCCAAACGCCATGGTAAAGAAAGACGGTGACGTGCGCAGCCACCAATCTTATTGATTTTATTTGGGTTCTAACGTTTAAAACACCAGCGACAGTTTCAACGTCTCCCGTCAACGAGGCCACCTCTCTTCTTCCATTCAAGGCTCCGGCTAGAAAAGGAAAAAAAACAAAAAAAAATCGATTCTTCAAGCGACCGTGAAGGGCTCGGAAACAGTAAATACAATACAACGCGATTTCAGGATCAATGTTGAGCGCGGAAAGACGAGGCTACATGTTTTGGTTTGGGTTTTTTACGCGTGCGTCCTGGTTGTGTCGGTTTGTTAGTCCGTGTGGAGAGCTGTGGCGCTGGAGCTGGACGTCGCCGTGTCCATTCGGGTCCCCTGTCTGCCTGCCTGCCTTCCTGCCTGCAGCCCTGGCACGGAGCGGCCAGCTGAGAGCAGCCAGCTGAAGGAGCAGCCTGTCACAGCGCGCAGAGGAGAGCGGGGCAGATTTACAGGTAGGAGGGAGGAGCCAGGCACTAATAATAAAGATGGACAGGGGGCAGTAATGACCGCCGCGAGAGTGTGGAGCCAGTGGCAGTGGCAGTGTGGGCAAGGCATTCAAGCGTCTTGTGCGTCTTTATGGCACGGCTGTGACGCACGAAACGAGGAGGCTTTACAACAGAACTGAGAAGAGGAGAGATATATTCAGGGCTGTTGCTGCGGATCACTGGGGGACACTAAATGCACGAGAGTCCCTTTAGAAATGAGTTTTTACTTCAAAATAAAAGCCCCTTCAACACGTCTGTTTATTATAAAATGATATCTTTGTGTTGTTGTATTAGATGGTACTAGATTATCAGAGTAATGTGTATTAGAGGAACACTAAAGTGAGTTTAGGCTCCACTGAGATGAGGCCAGACTGGGTTTTCATTAAGAAGAGTGCAACATTTTCAATCACAGTGGCTTCTCAGCTCTCCCTGTCACAATAATGGGAACGTTCAATGCCCATTCAGGTGGAAAGTTACCATAGATTTGATATGGCACACGATAAATCCTTCATACACCTACGAAACTAATATACAACACAAACTGTTGATAACGTCTACTCACAAATCTACGGTATTAAAGGTACTCTATGAAAGATTTAAATCATAAATAAAATCAATTCTAAAAAAGTGTTTCTTATTTCGTGCATGACACAAAACAACAATGTGGTGATGGGTGTTTTTACTTGTAAAATGATTTTGAATTCTGACTATTACAGTTTTCTTTTTTATTTACATGTTTATGATTGAGTACAGTTGAGCCAATCACAGTTCACGATAAATAAAAGACAAATAAAGTAACTAAAAATGACAAAAGTTGGTTCAAAATCTAGAGTTTGTTTATCACTTATCTTCTGTCTCTACCAAAAAGAGAATGAGACTCACGTTGTATGTTTTATAATTATTAAGTTTCTATTTAGGTCTCCATTTTATCCATTCCTGAACACTGGACTAGTGTGGACACAATCTGAACTGGAGCAAAAGTTTTAAATGAACATGAAAACATCTTAGTCTGAAGCAAAATACAATAACTGCCCTTATTACAGCATGTCGAGGATGGGCCAAATCTCACCTTTTGTTGAGCCTTTTCTAATTATTTTTACTTTTTAAAACTTTGCTTCCATTCAGTGGGTTATGTTGCACAATTATGGTCCAAATAAAAGCATGCACTGGACATACTGAGAGTACAGGAAAACAATTCATGAAATGGATCAAAGTCTTGGAAACTGTATCAGATTCTATTTATAGATATAGATTTTATTCTATATTGGATCCATGGGCAATACATAAATATACAGACATAACGTTTTAATCCAAGTTATAATCAATGTCATTTTTAAATGTAACAATATGCAAATATCAAGTTTTGGTGTTGGACATGGATTACAATTTTCCCAGTAAATATTTTATTTATTTGCAACAATGCATCTTATATAATGTTAATAACTTATCTAAGTATATGTGAATGACACCATTTTGGATTTCTGCACTTTACATTAAATCCAGAAATGGTTTCACTCAAAAAAAGTCTTGTAAACAGTATTAACAGAAGGTTTCTCTTTCTATTGGCTCGCAAAGGGCAAGGGATACTGCCCAAAACACAAACAGGGGCCTGTGTCATGGCCGCCCTTCCCCTCTCAATCCCTCTTTGTGCTCACACTTTTAGGCCCCAAACAGGTGTCGATTGGTGACGACGGTTCAGGCATGACTCAGGGCCGTCCCATCAGGCGGCACAGGGCCCTGGCCCCGGCTTTGGGATATGTGAAAAACAGCTGGCTCTGGGGCCCTGAATAACCACAGAGACCTGGCAGGTGCACTGTGCCACCTGTGCCACGAGGCTCCAGACATCTTGAGGGTCGTTGTGCCGTAAAACTCCCAACAACACGGACCTCCTTTTTGGTTTGAGCCGCGAGGGAAAGTGCCAAAACAACATGACTCAGTAAAACTCTGTTATCCCCCTCTCGCCGCCCAGTAAATGTCCCGACGCTGTATTTTTTATGAAGTGCTAAGGCTGTGACACTTGCTTGCAACGTCCCATCTGAAAAGTAAACAGCCGGATTAGGTTAGGTGATTTATATTCCGTTTTATGATTGTAATTTATAGCAGGGGGGGCAGATATTAGTGCATCTACGGAAATAGCTGCTGAAACAGAATCTGGAGGAGGCCGAGCAGTAAAACAAGTAAAAGGCACAGAGTAAATTATACCACGCTGGAGTTATGAAAGCCTGTGCAAGCATTTTGACTGCACGGGGAAAATAAGCATTGTAGGCAAACTTAATTCATCGTGGCTCGTATTTCCAAGGCTACATTCAAATAACCGATAGCTGTGACAGCTCCAGGAAGCCCTCATAGTCCAGGGCCCGTCGTCCTCCTGCTGGTAAAATGGTGAACTGTCTCATTAAAGAGGAATTATAGGCTTGACCTGATCTTAACTTTAATGAAACAGTGTAATGAAATCTTTAAATGTAAATAGAACTGAGGTTCAAGACATCAGGTAATAATGAGCACAAGATGATAAAATATGTTATTAACGTTGACTTAATGTCTTGTGGATCAGCTGAGGTGTAAAGGGAAAGTCTGCTTCACAGCTTTTTTTCCACCTCAGACCTCCCGCTAAAATGAGGACAGAGAGAGATCAGATCTAGTGCTGAGGATGGATTTTGAGGTGGCCCGAGTGAATGGGTGAAGATTCTGGCTTGAATGAGATACCAAAGCTCCAATATGATCAGTCAAAAGCCAGCATAGTTTTGAGTATGACGTTGTTAAGTGAGAACTAATGAAATGTAATCTACAGGCGATGTAAATACAAGGTGAGAACGGAAAGCGCCAAGTTGGTCACGTGTCCAAATAAGTAGAAGACGGACTGAAACACACGGTTTGAAGGGAGCCCAAGAGTTTCAGAGAGAGAAAGGGGCAGCGGTCTTAGCACATACTGCATACAGTAAGCATGATAATAAATCTTGCTGGTGTTTATTGCTGGCCGCAGCAGAAGGAGCTTGAATTGATCATTCCTCATGAAAGGCCAGCTGTTAGCCAAGTGGGACCCAGCCCTAAGCTAGAGGGGTCTCAGAGTCGACAGATGAGGGGTGCAGTCAGGTGGTAATCCCAGCAGACATTTGGTGATGCAGGAGGAGCAGCGGCAGTAGCAGGGACAAATCCTTGCCACAGAGCAGAGAGATGGGAACACAGCCCGCCGCTTTGACATGAGCTCAGGAAGGCAGCGGCTCACCACTGTAGACTACAAGGATCTTTTGGTTGTCAGACTTGAGACTTCTCAAGTTCAGTTGAGCTGTCAGCAGCTGTCTTGAAACAGACACCCCAGCAGGAGGGCCACAGACCACAGCCTTTTCTAAAACCGGCAAGAGGAGACTTGGAGGACACACAGAAGTGGGGCACGGCGTAGTCTAGGTCTGAACCTACTGTACAGCTGATGTATCGTGGGGTGATTAGTGTCCAGAAACCACAGGCAACATTCTTAAGAGTTCATGAAGTAGCCTAGTCTAGCTGCTGTTCTCACCATGGTTTAAGCTCAGGGCTGAACCTCTGGAATGGACACATGATGAAAATTACGTTAAACTGGAGACACTCTGTTGCCCTAATGAAGATGACAGGCAGCTGCAGGCCAGTATCTGCTGGTGACCCTTACTGACCCAAGAACCACGTGACCTTAGCTGCAGAGCTCAAAGGAAATAACCTTAGGGTTAGAGGCATCAAATCAACCAGCAAGATCTGGTATGGTCAAAGGCTGTCTAACAGCACGGAAAACAACCGGCAACGAAGGCAGAGGGGCTCTGGGCCTGTCACCGTGAGACAGCTTCTATAGGCTCAGGATCAAACTTTTAAGGAAAATAACAGAGATGCTTTGACGAGATGGTTCAAACTGCCTTGTCACAGGAAAAAATGCATGAAGGGATGTAGTTTAGACTGAGGACACACATAAAACCAAGTGCAGTCGTTTCTTCAATACAATTCAGGGCATATCTTTATCTTTTCCATTCTCTCCCTCTGGTTGAGATCGCAGCAGATACGGTCACTCTTATCTCGGCTCAGAAATTGACGGACATTTTAGCTGTCACTTCGTCATTTGCCGCCGCTTTCAGCAAAAATAATTGACTTTCATCTTAATGCAGCTTCTGAAGGACGCCACTTTATTTCTCCAAGTCATGAGCAAAACTTTACCACGTCATTCTTTTCACTTCTTTGACACAAAAAATGTAAAAAGAACACAGGTAGAGCAATAAAAACTGTAGTCTGAATAATGTGCGATACAGAAAATGAGTTTTATTCTCATGTTAATGTCTTAACATACAAATCACATTCTTTTAATAAAAGAAAAGTTCAATCAGTACCTGCCACCTTGTCTCACCTTCTATATACAACCACTGAGCGGTGTATCCCTCTCACTCTCTCACACATATGCTAACATATCCTATCTACTCAGAAAAATAGTAACATCGCAGTTGGTTTCTGCTTACTTTTTAGCCCAATAGTCAAACTGGTGGACCAATTTCTTTTGAAAACTGTGCAAGAATAGATCCCTTTTTAATTTTCAAATAAAAAGTTATCCTTTTTCTAATTAAAAAGAAAAGGCCATCAATGAAATGTAAGGAACTGATCTGACACAAAAAACATGAAGTAGTTACAGTAGAAATTAGAGTACCTATTCAGAGTCTACTGGAAACCTAGGAACAGTTACATGTTTAAGGTTCACAGATCAACAAGTGCAAAACAGAAGTAAAGGACAAAGTTGCCTTAGTGGATTTTGGCACAATGATACAAGATATGGTTCAAGAAGGACATATTTTTGCCTCCTGAATAATAAAAAAATACAATTAAATAACAATGAAAAGTCACTAACATTTTAACGGATCATTGGAAATCCTTTACATAGTGTTACCCTGCAAATTAGCTTCATAGTGTCTCTTAGAGCGAGTGCGTCGATAAGTGACTGACAACCAACCACAGAAAATTAAATCTGTAAGTAAAACATGCTAATACCTGCTAAGACATGACTGCCAGACGGTCCTAGGCACCTCACCTAGTGAAAATACATGGAATATATACTCTTCTATAGATCTGTTTTAAGATGTATCTGCATACTGTATAGGTTATAATCTATATTGTTGTTAAATATATTCTAAAGAGATAAAATGATAGTTACACAGTGGTCTGTCTAGCCCTGGAGTGCATTCTGAAGAGATAACCCGTTGGCCGCCGCTTCGGCCTACCCTCTAAACCTCACATTGTCAAACGCTCTGCACTGCACTGCTCCCAAAACAGCCCCTGATGCATAAAGTTCAGATTGATGAAGACACATGTTGGATGTATGCGATATATAACCAGGGACTGGTTTTAGATCAGGCTTCTTCTCCGAAGGCACTTCCGAAAGGCCCATAAACTGTCTCACGCCCAGCTACTATAGAAACACAATGCATAGAGCAAACATCAGTGTGTTCAGCAGTTGTCATGACCATCACTGAGGGCAGTCAGCTTCAGCTACATACTTCTAAGGTTTGACTCGAGACTTTTGCACTTGAGAAAACACCACATGGAATGCGATGTCTGTTCTTGGCATTTCATTTCTATAGCATGATTTTCATGCTAACGAACAACAATGATTCAATTTAACTGAAGCTGTCATTACAATTTAGAACAACAGTCTTAGTGTTCTCTATCTCACTCACACAACACATAAAACACACACAACTACTGAGTTGTCAGTCATCAAAGAGGTGCATAATTGTAGGGAAACCACAAATGGCATCAAATAAACGGAAAGGTTGGGCTTTCTGAACTTCATTAGTGTTGAGGTTTGTGGTAGAGGGGGAAGGGGCGCGGACTTCAGCAAATGTTGAACACCAAAATTATCTTTAGACTGTAAACGCACGCTTACAATGCAGCAACACATAAACCACTATCAGATACCTTTAGGGAAGACTGAATGAACACTAACTGTCAGATCCAGTGCTACGTACTTGCTCTGGAGTAGCTCAGAAACAGAAGAAAGCTCTGATTACAAATCATAAGATAAAAATAAAACAATAATTTACAATATCTACTTGACTGCAGTGTACCTATGGATGTAGTGTGAAAGGGTTCATTAGTGTTAAAAACAGAAATGAAAGCCGCAGAACAGTCTCCTCTAGGGGCAGCCGAGTGGAGTCCACAGGACTTTACTTTGTTCTTGATCAACTATAGTCATGATCTGAGTGCAAATGTACGGGAGAGGGCCGCCTTGGACAATACCTGCAGAGAAGAAACATTTTTGAACAACTGTTTGTCACAGTCCGACCAAATACTGATTTACGGCATATGCAGACAAACCTGTGAAGAATTTGCTGTATTCTTGTTCGATCTTCTGCGCACTTTCAAATTGCTCCTTGGAATGTTTTTGAGATACTTTGTCCCGCAGATAAATTGGATCTTTCTGCTCCCTGTGAAAAAACAGACCATGGCGACTGCTGAAATCGGCTCAGTATGAACAATTGGTTTATTTGCTTTCAGAAGTTACATTTGTTTAATCAGTGATTTCAATTAAATGTACACCAAACACATTAAAGAGAGGGGCTGAAAGAAAAAAGTTGCACCCAAGGCGTGTTGCAGCAGCTGTTTGGGATTAGGATTGTGTGTCTGATGGAGTGTGCTGACAGAAACACCGAAGAGTGTCGAGGCTTATCCTGTGCCATTTATCCATCCTACAGCTACACCATGTACCAGGACATCTCATTATTGTACTTTGGGCACAAACACAGTGCTACAAGCTACATTAACAAAAACATTCTGCACTCGTATTGTAGCCTGCTGTTACAGTGTAATCAGGGAACAATACTTACTTGATCTGCTTGGCGTTTTTGTAGCGGACAAAAACTACAATTGGATAGATGTGAACGCTGTGAAGTCGTTCGATGGCATGTGGAGCGATATCAAGCAAGCAGTGACACCCCTGGGTCAAACAAAGACAAAACATCACAGACAGTGCTTACAAAATGTAAGACTTGTTATTCGATGATATCTGAGATGAGCAAGCTCCAGGTGTGATAGCTTATCTTGAGCACACATAGAGATTAAAGGCAAACAGGAGCAGCTTTATCATGTTTGTGATAAAAATCGGATAGAGTGCTGAGAGGAATTCACTGGTTTAATACCTTTTCTGTTATTTCCTTTATAGAAGCGACTGTGGTCACATCAAAATGGCCGCTCCTGCGCTTGTAGTCGATGAAGAGGCAGTCTTTTACGCCGCGCTCGATGGCTTGCTGGGACGCTTTCATCACCTCTGCAGGCATTAGAAAGAAAGAGGGGTTTGAAAACAGAAGCCAAATTGAGGGTGGGACAAATTACTATAAAGCATTCCTTTTTGTTTCGCCTTGCAATCAATATATTTGTGTCACATCTTGGTATTAGCACTGGAGCACTTCTATTCATTTTTATTTATTTATTCTATTGTATCTGTATGTATTTTTATTACTACTGTTATTATTTTACTTCAAGTTTAATGCATTCTTGTCCTGTCTTTATGCTATGGACAACGGGAACAAATAAAGTTACCTGAACCTGGTATTTTTACGTAATATAGAGCTACTTTAAACAAACATCAACATCGCAAGACTCTTTATAGTGATTTGATGAAGATGGGTAAACTAACAGAAGTCAGTTAACTTTCTGTAAAGACAAACTTCACAGGAGAAAGTATTCACAACTTTGTCAATACTTGTTTACGATCCATTGGCACTAACTTTCGCTGTACAGACTTACAGCTCGCTATATAGGGCATTGGACTCACCCAGTACACATCTGAAGAACTTCCCCGGCGACTCCTTCACCAGCATGTCTTTAACCGGATCAGTGAGTGGCCCAAGAACGAGTACGGGTCGCGGGGAGGTGCATTCTACCTTCTGCACGCGCTGATACGCCAAGCTCACGCAATCTGAAACAAAAAACATAATGAACATGAGAGGCTAATGCTTGAGACCATTTTTAGTCTTAGTCTAACTATTTGAACCTTCATACCATCGAAGAAGGGGATGGAGTCTGTGCTGATGGCGTCCAAAGCCACCATCTCTTTGCTGTCTTTGGAGCTGCTGCGTTTGTGTTTCTGTTTCCTCCTGAAGAAGGACCTGCGCGCCGCGGCCGAGAGGGTTTTACCGGAGTCTTCCTTCATGTCAGTGACGCTGTGTCTGCGGTAAAACTCTTGGTCCATCCTGCAGCACGAACACAGATTATTTTACGACAGGGAATCCTCACGAAAACAGGTCTCGTTTCAAAACATGACCGAGGACAGATTTACGGATGTCAGAGGGCGTGTTGTAACAGTGGAACCAAAGGGGAAGGTTCGGCATGTGGAGATGTGGGTCAAGGTGAGGTTAGGGAAAATTGTAAATCTGTGCAGAGACGAAAATAAGGCTTCATGCTTGTTTGTCCCACAGAGTCAAAAGTGTATTGAAACAAAACAGAAATGAGAATTTTGTAGAATATTTCAGATTTAGGATAATTATAGTTAGTCATGGAAAGTTTGAAAATAGTGCAATGAATAGATCATAAGAGGTGTAAAATTGAACAGTTAAAAGTGGATGTGGTAAAAGTGCGTGTGCAGTAAATACATTGGTCAACTGTCAAGTAAAAGATAATGTATTTTGAGTGATAAAAGTTAATGTAATTTGATAATTCTTGTAACATTTATCACTTGATAAAGACATTTATCAATTCGTGATGATATCTATGAGTGCACAACAACAGTGAGTTCCGCTTAGAGTCCATGTTTTTAAATGGTTGTTGTTGTCCTTCCACTTTGTTTATTCTGACCCCCACCCCAGTACAGCAACTTATATATATGTATTTATAGGTGGACACTATATCAATATCTTCTCCATTAATGGTCACAGACCATCTCTTTAGTTCTGGAGGTGCTTAGAATGACAGTTTTCTTGGCTCCATCTATAAAAGCTCTTGTATTTTCATATACTTGTAAGCTCCTGTATTCCTTTGTATTCCTGTATCGTTAGAGTATTTCTGAATGTGGCCGGACTAAGAGTTATGATTAAAATCTGTAGTGTATAATGTGAATGGTACAAGAACAGTACCTGGAGGTCCACCTGTGCTACTAATGACTCAGTTTCCCAGCCTAACATACTGTGGTCTGCATGTCAACAAGAACAAAAAAGGATGGCTACTTATATTATAATCATATTGAGAGGATCGTGTCAATGCGGTATGCTTCACACTGTTGATACAAAGTCAGTTCTCTGAAGTGGAAGTACAACAATTACTCTTGTGTTATTATAATTTTAACATTTTAATTTCATTCATACGTAGACTTTTACCACATTTAGTTGGATTAAAACTGGCTACTTCCACCTCTCATCATAGAGTGAGTACATAATTGTAAATGACATTGGTGTTGTCCCAGCTGTTACACTGTACCCACTCAAACTGTACAGTATGTGTGATCACGCGTGTAAGAATGGACATATGGACGCATGCACTGTGCACTCACATGTATTTGCTGGGGATCTGACCCCTCTGGATCTTCTGTGCATTCTCATCTAGCTGCCAGGCCATCCACGTCCCAAAGCTGCCCTTTGGTAAAGACTCATCCACGTAGAGGATGTCATCCTTCTTAAAACTGAGGTCCCCCTCGGCCTCCCCCACCCGGTCGTAAAGTGCTCTGGTGGGACCGAGAGACAAAGATAGATGGTGAGTTATGAAGATGAGGCCAGTACAAAAAAGCAAAGAGGGGTAAAGTTGATCAAGTAAGAGGCGAGGTTAAGTATTAGACAAGAAAGGAGCGAAGGGAACAAGATAAAAAAAAAGTGCGGAGATACAAGATGAGTAAGAAAGGACTTAGTCTATCGACAAAATGGGCCTCATTCGCCTCGTAAGTCATTCCCGAGACGGCCTATCTGTGACAGCCAGGCAGACCGAGTGTATTTACTGCAGATGACATCACAAGCCCACTTGCCTATATGACAAGTGACTGCAGCAGCTGCGGAAACATACCCCGCCAGACTTCCAACAATAAAACGTGACTATTTTAGAGCCCCATTTTCCATCCATTATAACATGTATTTCTAATAACCTAAAAAACACTGGTCGCTGTGGCGTTGGCATTGTGTGCAGCGAGTTGAGAGATTAGATAACCTAAATTTGTGCTGTGATTAGCATCATCACAGTCGCACAGGATCTGGAACATAATTGGGTAGATGAGAAAGATTCCACTTGTCCAAAGGGCTTTCTAGTGGTGGCTCTATATTTAGAGCAGAGATGAGCTTTGCTTCAGGAAAATTAGTGTGGACTCTCCAAACACCTAAAAATACACATCAACCCTGCAGACAACACACAAATATTCACATACCGAATATAAAAGCCATCTCCTGGAACGTCTTTGATGGTGCTGAAGTCGTCTGGTCGATGCTGCACCTTCAACGTGACAGTCTCTGCGGGCTTCAACATTTCCACATACACCTCTTCTGCCGTTTTATTCTTCATATTCACCGAGTTGTACTGAAAGACAACACATATTGGGAGTTAAATAAAAAGAGTCAGGTGAAGTGAATTGAAAAGCAGTGGAGGGAAGTAGAGAAGATTGGAGAGCGTGTACACTCATCTGTGAAATCATTTGCCACGCCGGTGAAGGGTCCACTAGTAAACAGCCACATTTCCTCTCAGACTTATTAAATTGGCTCCATATCGATTTGTGTCGTGAACTGGGAGCAAAAACAAACTCGGGGACTAAAGGACGGGACAAGGCTGTGCGGCTTGATGACAAAGCTACATGACAATTCAAATAGCGAGCCCTTTGTGGCAGGGAAATAAGTGAGGGCATGCCAGGAATTGTCTATTATGAGTTAGCCCTGAATAGACCACTGTAGTGTGAGAGAGGAGAGGACTGAGATGAGATGATCAACTGATAAACAAGTGTCAGGTTGAAAAAAAGGATTCTTGTTTTGTGGCTTGAACAGTCTTTAGCCTTCAAAACAATACAAATGTCAAAGAAGAGGCGGGAAATTTTACTTATGACTGCTGAAGCTTTGTCTTTTCACTTGTGACAAACTCACTGAGCTCTTTATAGAGTTATATCATACCACATATTATAAAAACATTTGAGAAAGTTGATTGGCATTCATTTGGAAACTAGTAATGGTCCAGATCATTAAACAAAAAGAAGGATGCTATGCTAAGGAAAATCAAAAACACAACAAAAACAGAAATAGTGATGGAAATCAATTAAATTTCACTAAAAAGAAGAAAACTAGGCTGACAAAAAAAACAAACCTATATGAAAAAAAAAAAAATTACTCACACCAGAAAATTGAGTCACAATTCTTGGGCCCCTTTAAAAAAAGACTGGAAAACACAGCTCTAAACTATACAATATTTTCATTTAATTTAAAAACACTAATGTGCTCATTTACTGATGTATGACTACATTCTATCAAGCACAGTGGAATAGGAAAGTCAGACAGTACACAAAAGGATGTTTTTAAAAAGCCATGTTTGTGTCCAAACCTCCAGAATGAGGTCTCCAGGAAGCAGTCCATCTGGGCCTTTGGCAGGACTGTCCTCCTCCAGACTCTCGATGTAGACGCCCCGCAGGTTGCCCCCGCAGAGTGTGACTCCTACTTCCACACCAGGCCTACGCACTGTCACCAGCCGGGGTTCTGCTGCCTTCCTGCTACTCTCAGACGGCATTCTGTCAAACAGCAAGGAGACAGCATTAAGCATAGTGTGAAAATAAGGGTTTAGCTCAAATTTTAATTTGTCAAGTTTACCTGACAAAACTGTTGGGGCTGGTAGTGGGAGTGGTCTGCTTGGAGGAAGGGGTCAGGGTGCCTTCGTCTTGTTCGCTGAGTGTGTCGATGGTGGAGTGATTGTCAGGTGTGGCAGGCCCACTCCCCTGTGGAGTCGACTGAGTACTGACAGGCTCCAGACGAGAGCTGCAGCAGTTTAAAAAAAGAAAACATTTTGGCTCAGTCACTGGAATGATATTACAGAAAGCAATAAGCTGAAAGAAGTTTACATCAGAGAATTTGCTCTTTAAATACACTATAAGCCTTTCAATCTTCTTTATCACACACAAGTACTGGTAAAAGCAATTAACACAACTTACCTGGGAGGCTTTTACTATAAACTGACTTATACAAACACTTCTTATGCAATTGTGTATTCACATATGTAAATGTTTTATTAAAACAGCTCCACAGCTAATTACACTATCCACCTGGGTGAGCATTGCTGTTTCAGAGCTTCTCCATGTTCTGTCATCTGTTAAAGCGTAAAATTCATCACAGTGCTGCGCTGAAAAACAAACCTACTCATGTTTTTGGAGCACACCTGGCCTATAACAGAACATAAACTAAAACACTTATGGAGCAGATTCAAAAAACAGCAGAGCGGCTCAGCCTGGGACCCAGGCTCACACTTAGAGACAATAACAACGTTTACCTGGAGCGGGAGTGGTTGCCCAGCTGGTACATGTGTGGATTGTACTGAGCCATGATGGTGATGGTGTCACACTGCTGGCCAATGATGAGACGAGCCTGTTGCTCTGTAGCGTTGCGCAGGTTGATGCCATTAAACTGAAAGAAAGCGTCAGGAGCAGGAGGTTATTATTTAAAATGGAAAACAGTTCTACTACTGAGATGCCTTTTTATTAGTCATGGGACTATAGCAGGTTTCAAGATATACTGCAAAATATGGCTGCATCACAACTTCTGTATCACAACAATGGTATGGACTTGGATGTGATGGACATTTACTTTCTGTCAAAATCAAAGTCCTGGTTTAGACTTGGTTACCACCTGTTGTTCCGGGGGGTGGGGCGGGGTTGGGGCCGGGTTTAATATTGTGATAGCTCCTGCTTTGATGACTGGAAGTTAGTTCAGAGCCTTGTGTTTGTGCGTGTATATTTTCTGAATTCAATTTAGTTAATTATAAATTATCATATTTTTTTACAATGTCAAAGAGCATTCAAATATCACAGCTCATATTTTTTATTGCAATTTTCAAAATAGTTATTCAAATATCGTGCAGCCCTACTGCAAAATGTCATGATTATTTAAGGTATGAAATTATTATTAATACTGTCACATAGTATTCTTGTAACATGAGCTGATGAGACCAGAAAATACCAAATGATACATGTCTATTTAAAACAAAGGTGGTGAGTGCTGCAGATGCTGTAGGGCAGATTTAAAGTTATCTCAAATGACTTGATGTAGCCAAATGAATCGACCAGTAACAACACCTGGGTAATCAGTAGAAAAGTATTTGAAGGGATTAAATACATTTATTTTGAAATATTATATTTACCTGGAAATTAACAGGCCTTGTTTACACTTGTTAATGCTACTAGAAACTTAAAGCCATCAGAGGCCGTCATACCTCCAGTAGCTGATCTCCATACTCCAGTCCTGCCTGGTGCGCGATGCTCCCTCCGGTGACTTTAGACACAAAGATCCCTCCGTTCTCCCCGCCGACGATGGAGATGCCCAGAGGTTCTGCACCTTTATGCACAATGACATTGCGGGGCTCCTCCAGGTAAGGCCTGTTGGGATAAAAAAAACTGTTATTACCTTAAAACATGTGAAATTCTTCTGTGGAATCACTTTGGGAGGTAACTGTGTCATAAGGAATCACATGTCCACAGGTTGTTCTGCCCAACTCATTTACAGCTCTGGAGATGGAGATGTCAGCTTAAGCAGTTACACAGGTATTTGCACTAAAAGATAAACATGCAGGAAAGATAAGTTTTATTAAATGTGTTGATCTTGAGCTCAATTACTCTCCCCAGGCCTGTAAATTGTTTATCCATTCACAGTATTCAAACTGGTATAGGACATTGGTGGGACAGTGTGGCGCAGGCAAGTTTAATCGCATGGAGACGCAACAGGGCTTTGAACGTGTCAAGCACGTCCATGGTGGCAGATAGGAGGAATGGACTAGAAGCCAGAGACAGAGTGCTATTGTACAAACAAGACCGTGACCCTGAAGTCAATAATACTATTACATAACCAACATCCAGCAAAAGAAAGGGTGTTGACTCTAAGGAATTAATAAACATGCATGTCATCATTGTGGGGCGTGGATGGTGCATGCAGTACCAGAAATCCAAGTGGGTTTCTTGTCATGGGGTGAAACGAGTAAAAGGCAGATCAAGTATAGCTCATACTGACTTTAGGTAGGAAGAACTCATACACTATAGCATGCAAAATTAATTCATTTCATAAAATAGATCCTCATTTGTTACGTGAATAACATACTTTGAATGTTCTGGAATCAAATAAAATTTCCTTAAAATAAAATAATAAATATATCCACATTATGAGCTGCTTGAAAACCTTGGGGATAGGGACATTCCCTTGTTTGTAGCACTGTCAAAGCAAAACAAACCTGAGGCTTCTGAGAGAGGAGAACCTCGGCCTTGCAGCCAGAGGAATCCTTAGAAAAGAGCGGTTACGGTAAAGAGATCTGAAAGCGAAAGATACAAGGAGGCAGGAGGAAGATAAAGGGCAGAATGGAAGACAAAAGTCACAGAGATGTGTCAAACTACAAAGAATCATCGGTGGTTTTAAAGAATATTAACACTGCAGAGCACTGAAGCTTTTGGAAACAACCAGGGGCACACATTTATAAGAGTTTTAATGTGATTCCAATCTGAATTTCAATGAGGGACGGCTCATCTCTGACCATGATAGACCTGTTGCCAGGCAACACCTTTGGATATAGCCTAGAGAATCCCTAAGGGCAGAAGAAGGCAATATGGCACCCGCTACCCAAGTGATCCATCTAGTCACACATTCTACCATTCTCTCATTATCTACAGAAACACTTATAAACAGTTTAATGTGTCACTAATGACAGAGTTGGAACATTTTACAACAGAATCTTAGACAATGTTAAACGAAGACAGTAGTAGAAAACAGTAGTAATGACAGCTGCTTACAGATATTTTAAAAAGGTAATTTTTGTTTTATTTCTTAAAATGTAAAAAGCTGTTTTAACTGTGGTGGCAGTAGCCTGTAACCTACCTATCTTTTCTGCGTTCTCCTATTGGGACAGGACTGACAGAGATCCGAGGTAATGTGGAGATGGAGCCTTGTGATTGGCTGCTGGCGAATGAGGACGTTTCCAGATTGAGTGGTGATTGTGGAGGTGTGATGAGACTGGGGCTGCTGCACTCTGAATGAGGAGTAGAAAGAGACACAATAAGCCTGTCTAAACTTTACCCATATCTATTTTCAGAGACATGGCATTGTAATGCTTTTGTTGATTCAAACTTTTGCAGTGTGAAAACAGTATGTGAACTCATAAACATAGTACCTCTGTCTGAGCCCAGCATGGAGCGAGGGTACCGAGGAGTAGAAGGAATTTTGATCCTCTCAGTGCGATACTGGACGTTATTGGAAGAACCTGGACACAGAGCAATTAAAAGTGTTACATGATATTCGAAAAAAAGAGAGGGACAGCGGGTCTGGGGCCTATATGTGTATGAGCTTGCGTGCGTGGGAAGTCAGACTGACCGAGCCTTGCACTGGAGGGCAGTGAGTTTGTACCGTGTGATGCTCTACTGCTACGTGAGGATGAGGATTCAGAAAAGTCGCCCCCTCGTTTCTGCTGGCTCAGGTCCAGGCTCAGTCGACCCTGGTGTTGTGGGCTGCAAAAAAAGGAAAGGGACAATATATACTTCAAAATATTTTGAAATATCTTTAGAAAGTTCTGCGCTAACATTTCATTTATGAGTCAAGAAAACATAAGCAAGACAGGAAAGTAACCTGGTGTGGGTGTGCTGGTGACAAATCTGTGAGGCGACAGATGGACAGTTGCTGGTATGAACGCGGTGACTGCGCACAGTGTACACTGGATTCCTCATCACGGCAGTCACAGCAGGGCACGGAGAAAGACCCCGGTGGGCTGAATCTGAAAAGCACAGACAGACTTTTTAGAGAAATCTAAAAAGTGTGCTCAGAGAAGCATTTGAGAGACTTACTAGGAGGTAGGGAGCCATTGTAGACAGTGGGTACAAAGCCCACGCTGTGCCTATGGGATCGACTGGGGGAGGAACGCAACAGGTCCCTTGGTTCTGGAGAGTGCTCGTCGTTGGAGTAGCTCTGTAATGCATGTCAGATAGGAACATTTATACTTGTCCCTACAGGGCAACAAAACACTAATGTCTAGGGGAAATATCCTCAACCCTTTGCTAGAGATGTGGAACATATGAGAAAAATGACAACATGAGTAACCCAATACAAAAATCTGAACATTCTCCTGTATGCTCTAGGGCCTGAGGAAGCAGCGAGGCATGGAAGTCAAAGCCTCAGGTACTGACTCAGCTTCTGAGCTGGGCAGCTGTAACAGTGTAGAAGCATCAATCATCCCGACACACTAGCTAAGAGGCAAGTCCCACAGGCAGAACCCTGACAAGGCTGTAAATTCAGATATAAAATGGATGCTTTGGCCCATTGGGGTGATTTGAAATGTTGGGCTCATTTTGAATCTGAAGACTTACTAGGCACATTAAGTCGTCATATCTTTTATAGACAAGTGTCTGGTTAAAGTCAGCCGGCACAGAGCAGTAAAAAGACAGTGGTTCAAGTCTTCACCTGAAACGTGGGGAGGGTAATGGTCTGAGGTGTCATCCTGCGTCGGAGCGCTGGGGCAGATTTGGGACGTGGTCTCTTTACCTCTGGCTCTTCTCCTCTGGTTCGGCCAATATCCTCATCACATGATTTCCGTGACGTCAGAACCTTGCCCTCCAGAAAGTAGTGGTTTCCGTTTCTGTCCCTTTCTCGATCGCTCCTGTCCCTGCTCTCTCCTGCTGCCATGGAGATGGCAGCCTCTCCTTTGCCATCTGATGTGATTGTGCAGTCAGAGGCAGAGCTGCTTTGATGTTTGTGTTTGAACTTAAAGGAGTCACTGCGTGTGGGCGGCGTTGGCGGTGTTGGTGTGGATGATGAGGAAAGGGACTCTGTTTTTGAAGGCTGTGGTGAGTGGGAGGCTGCTGCTGCAGCGGCTACTGCTGCAATTTGACTGGCTGCCATGTACTCCATTTTAGAAGAGGGAGTTTCAGGCCTTTTGAAAGTGTCTGGGTCAAAAATAGACTTCCTCTGCTTAGGTGATTTGTAGATGGAGAGCTGAGCTGCTGCCGTGATTGGACTGGTGTTATCTGGTGCAACTGACATCCCTCCTACTACCATCTTCGGCCAGGTGCCTCCGCTGTGCTTTTTTTCCAATGGTGTCTCCATTGTTATGCAGTCTGAGGGAGAGACAGGGTCATAGGGCAATGAGGAAGGGGCCTTTGAGTATTTGCAACACTCCTGGAAGGCACTTGGGCCATAGCGTCCAGTGCCAAGGTCAGAGGCAGGGCGAAGGCTCATAGCATGAAGGGAACCTGTGGAGAATGGCTTGCTGATATCCGCGTAAACTCCGACATCATCAGATTCACCTCTGACCTTCCTCCTGTCCCCAGATATGCTACTTGTGCTGGTGCTTCCAACGTCTGGGCAGAAGATGTCAGTCTGTGTTGAACTGTTGTGTCTGAGGTTGCGGCTGTTTCGTGAGTGAATCTCCGAGTGAAAGCGACCGTTGGACTTCTCTGATGAGTCACGCAGGCTCTCAAAGATGTTTTGCCCTGATGTGCTGTGAGGAAAAAACTGTGGGGACAACAAAACAACAATTAAAGCACATCAGAACAACATAGCAATAAGAAATGAAAATGATTAAGTAGTTAAAAGAATATGAAATAACTCTTTACCTTCATGAGAGATAGGCTAAGAGAGTCTCTGCAGCTCCTCAACAGAGCCTCACACTCAGTCACAGATTTGTTATCCAGAGCAATGCCATTTATCTGGGAAGGAAATGAACACACTGAAAATACAGACAGGTCCTTCAGCACAACTGCAATGTATGTTTTTATCATTTTTATGTGCCCCCTTGCCATGTACATATATGGTAGGTTATAGTGGGTCTATTACAATAACAGCTCCACTGCAGACAACACAGGTGACATTACTGAACATAAAACTGACATGAGCATTATGTGTCTCTCTGGTGCAGTGGGAGAACTGTGAGAAATCTAGGGCAGCATTTGAATCTTTAGCAGCCTTTTTGTTAGAGATGAGTGGATGATGCAGTATGACTGGGATTTATTAATAAATGAGGTCAAGATAGGAACATTTAGCTTTAACTGAAAACAGCACTGACATAATAGAAACATTCAGCTTATAGACATCAGCTACACACATTAATTTGCTTCGCATGCATATTTTATTGTGCATTCAGCTCTGTACACTCGTCTCTGGTCTGCAAATACAATTAAGCATTTAGTAAGTTATATACAACCTGATACGGGGCTGTGATTAACATTCACAAGGGCATGATAAAATACGATACACTTTCAGGATTAAGATCTCATCTGTACTAACCATTGCTAATTGTGGTCTTGACCCAGCAATCCTCTGGCATATCAGTTCTCCTGCCTTAACTGTGACTAAACATGAACATACACTCTTGGCATTTAACATTCTAAAGGCATTTAGCCAACTTGTTTCGAGCATTAGATGCTAATAAAGTGGGCTACTATCCTAGGAACTCATTGATTAAGCTGGATACAATTGGAATACCTCATTAAGAGAAATTTGAAAGACTGACCTTCTAGTCAGAAGATATTTAAAAAAATGTTTTTTAAGTTAGACAAAGGCAATAATTCAGATTTCTATACCCTTATATTCCACCCAGCCTTCTAAAGCTGTGTTTTAACAAAAGAGAGAGAGATTTTTATTTTTTCTTCCTTTATACACGCAACCAAATCCGTTCTTATCAGGATTTGGCATGTGGCTAGAGAGAAGGAACAAGGGCTGGATTAGAAAGTCAATGAGCCTCCGTGAGAAGCAGTAAGTTGGACGTGCAAGATGGTGGTATAAAAAAAAAACAAAACTGTTTTAAGTAGCAGACGGTGACTCACAGCGATCACTCTGTCTCCCACTGTCAGAGAGCCTTCTCTGGCCGCTGGGCTGCCCTGGACAACGGCTGTGACAAACACCCCGCTTTCCAAACCAATTCCACTGTCTGAACAAAGCCATACATAAGTGAAAGGAATGAGAGAAACATCAATAATTCAGCACCAATCTGCATAATGTAGTAGTCTATTACCTTTGTGTCCTGTGAGATTGATGTGAACAGGAGTGACGAGCCTTCCACCCAGGGACTTTCTCCTTCGTACCACCATGTTGATCAATCCCCCGCCAGTAAGCACAGCCTTCACTACCTGCTTCCTGTCCTTATTGGTGAGGTCTATGTCGTTAATCTTCAGCAACCAATCGTTCACTCTGGAAATGGAGACAGTCGACAGCTTAATGGGACTTGCTTAAAAAAATAAAATACATAACACCAGTGTGAGAGCCTACCTTAGTCTTCCATCTGCGATACTTCCTTTGTCCACCCTTGTAACAAATATTCCACAATCTCCTGGTAAATATGGATCATTTACCCCCTCAGCGATATCAAACCCTAGTGCTTTCAAATCCATGTCGTCCTGTACCAACACAAAAGGCAAAGTAAATATAATAATTAAAATTATGTCTTTAAAAAGGACAAGTTTCTTAATCACATTGGTAATAAAAAGCAAGGCAGTGTTCCTACCCTGTCTTTCTCAAACTCCACCACCTCTGTCTCCCATTCCAGGGAGTCTGTGTCGATGGCGGAGTCGTGCGAGCTGTGGGCCATTAACTGACAGAACCGAGCCTCCTTCTCCAGCTGGCTGTCTATCTTCTCCCTTAAAACATAATGAGAGTCGTAGGTGAGTCACCTCAAAGGCTCGATGGAGACGAGAAAAAGGGGTAAAAGCATCTTATTGAAATGGCATTGTGGAGTTTTTCTACATAATAAAACTCCACTGCATGTTTTTATTTTAAAAAACTCTTCAACTATTTCTAACAGGGACAAAGACCTTCCCTTCTTTGTGTGTTGGAATGGTTTATATTTACCTGTAAAGACTTTGAGAATAAACACAATGCTGTCAAAAAAGATTTATGATACCCTATTATAAAACATCCCAAGGGTAGAAGTGACATTAAACCCCAATTTTTCATTGTTCCTAACACAGAAAGAGGAAGGAGGCGTCAAACTCACTGCATTATTCTAATAGTGTCCACTGCCTGCATGATAATTGTCATATACAGTGATTCCAGCAGAGGGCGCTTTATCTGCACTAAAAACAAACGTTTGTATGCAGAGCAGGGAGGCAGAGAAGGCAGCAAAAGTGTGTGTCCAAATCACTGACGCTCTTCGGGATTACACTTTTAATCTGGCCATGCGGAAGCAGCGCCAGCCAACAACTCAGCTTCATGTTGTCCCAGAAGGCAGAATATTACAGCTTACACCCCGCCACACACAGAGTACAACGGCTTTAAGACACACCGCTGGAGGGAAACACCACGCCGGCGATGCTGATTCAGTAATGTTGGACTTAACTTGTGGGTAGTTTGAACACTCACTTCAGTTCTTTAAGTTCTCGAAATGCATCGTTTTTCTGCTTCCTCATGTCATCCAAATTCCGAAGTGCATCAGCCAAATCGCTCACTGCCCGGTCCCGTTCCCTGCGCAGGTTGTCACACAGAGTCCTGAAGAAACAAAGACGCAAAAGATAAACTTTGTCCTTTATTGAAATTATCCATGTGTGACAATTAAGGACAAACTGACCGTATGCTCTCCCTCTCAGCCACTATCTTATCCCGCTCCTGGAAGGCCCAGTCCCGCCGACATTTTGCCACTTCTGCTTCCTGCGTGGCTTCCTTCAGTTCCTGGGACATTGCCTCGTACTGCTTTCGTAGCATTTCAATCTCTTTGTTGGCTCTTTCCATGTCTAGGGTGGCCGAGTCTTGTTTCTAAAGACAAAAGGAAACATTAAATGAAGCGGATAACAAAGATGTAGCGTGGACAATAACACTGCCACTGTCAAAACATTACAATTTTTTATAATGCAACACTGCTGTGGATCACTGGAAATCATACAGCATCAATACAGTATTTATAACTGGCCTCTGATATGTTAATATACATATGTTCAGCTAATGTTATTAATTTGGAAACTCTGGTTAAAGTAGTCCAGGAAGACAAACAGGACAGATGAATAAATTTCCCCTTCTTTATGAATAAGGGGAATATTAGTCTTGATTTTTACCCTGCAGAGTAGCATTTTATCAATGACTTTACATATGGCTAGTTAACTTTTCTTCACGTTGGGTTTCTTTGGCTTCTATCGAGTGTTTATTAGTTCCATTAACCTCTCACACTCACATTTGTGTTTAAAAAACACAATTACAGATTAGCTTTAACAAACGAACTAATCAGAATGTGGTACTTCACTAAAAGAAGCAGGGCACTGATCTGTTAGTGTCTACTTTGACTGCATTAAATATGACTTTTACCTGAGACCGAAAGAAGATGCTACTCAAATGTGCTTTGTGATGGAATAGGTGTAATCAAAATAAAACTACTTTGAAATATGATGAGCGATTATTATTCTCAATGTTGTCTATGGCCATCAGTTGTGCTGGTGCAGGACAGCGACAAAAAACTAAAATCCACTTAACAGTCTAGTAAGATAATGAAGTTCAATGATTGGCAGCTCACTGGCTTCACTAAGCTCTTAATCATGTGTCTAACCTTTGACTTTATGCTGTCAAATCAAAGATGGGATTTGAGAGGACAGTCCATGGCTTTGCACATTACCTGTCTGGCCTGGTAATACTCTCGGAGCAGCTGATCCCTCTGAATGATGGCCTCTGTCCTCTCCTTCCGGGCCACGTCCCTCTCCTCCCTGACCATCTCGATGTCCTTACAGGCCTGGGTCAGCTCTTTTTGGGCCTCGGCCTTGTCCTTCACCTCGTGGCAGTATTTCTCCAGTAGCTCGTTCCGTTCGCAGATGGCCCTGTCTCGGTCCACCAGCGAAGAGTTCAACTCCTGGCACGGAACGGAAAAAAGCCAAAATAAGAATTGGGGCATTTCAGCACTGAGTCATTGTTGAGAGCCTCAGCAAAGTGATTATTTCTATTTAGGAATCTCTTTTGTCTGTCAACTGGATGTTTGGAACCATTCTTCAAAAACAGGGAGGTGGTGGAGGCTATTTTTGTACGTGTCCTTGGCTGACTGACAAATTGATGACTGGCTAATTTAGAGAACACACCAGCACTGAGTAGGATTAATGTATTATCAGAAGCAAAAGACAACGATTGTTTTTAAAAACATGAATAGGCTTTGATTTGAATCGACAGGAAATAAATTAAAAGCATTTAATATAATATATTCCATTATATTGTTCTGTCAATGGATAAAAGTCTGATCTAATTTATCTAAAAGGAAAATTAAAACTTGGAAGGACAGAACTTAATGTGCACCAAACAAGAAAGCATTTACCAAATTTGTGAATGTTTGTGTAGTTTTTCAATCCAAAAACCTTTTACCAGCTGAGAGTATTTGGGGTCTGAAAATATATGTTTTCTATAGCTACATATAATAAACAAATTTACAAGACTAATCTGATGTGATACCGTACAAGAGCACACCGAGTGTCCTCCAGTCTAATACCTGTCTGAGTGCTTCTAGTTCTTCACTGGCCACCACTCTCTCTGAAGATGTATTTTTCAGTCGCGCCTCGGCGGCTTCGAGCTCCGTCTGTAACTTGTCCACTTCCTTGATGACTTGGTCTCTCTCGCTCATGATCAGGCGATACTCATTGAACACAGAGTCCCTCTCCTCCTTGTACTTTTCGCAGTCCTTGGCGGCCTTTAATTGCAGGTTCTTATATCGAGTCACTTCTGACTGTAGCCTCTCCATCTCCCTCTGCAGCTCCTTGTTCTGGGCCGAGGACTTGTTCAGTTCCTGCTGCACTGAATCAAACCTGCGGAGCAGAGCAGAGTTTATGAGAGCTATATCATTACATTACACGCTCATATAGGATTGTTCTACAAGAAGCTCATATAACTAATACCATTATTGTTAAAATATGACTACAGTGTTGTATGCTTAGATGCATTCACCTCCTCATTGAGGTTGAGTACTGCTGTTGGTAGTGCATAGCAGAATCGCGCTGTTTGAGCAACGCATCCATCTGCTTCTGCAGCCGCCGGTTCTCCTCCTCGATCTGTTCCAGGCGGCTCAGGTCTGTGTTGTGATTGGCCACCTTCTCGCTGTAGCGCTTACTCAAGGCGTCGTACTCCTTCTTCACACCCTCCAGTTTGTCCATCGCTGTGTCATACAGTTTGTTCAACACCTCTGATGAGCCGTTCTCTCTCATTACCTAATGAAGACAACATAATCAGTCATCACAAACAATAATACAGTATACAAATAAGTAATACAGGCTCATGCAAAATAAGCAAACCTTTTAAATTTGTCAAGACAATACAAGAAAACCTACATTTCTGATGAATCCATTAGATTCTATGACAAACACTGTTCAAACATTTTAAATGGTGAGCATCACATTACACCAGGTTTACCTGTGTTTTGCTACAGTTGTACAGCAGATGGCACCAGTGGGTAGAAAGGGTGCCATATGATTACTAAAGACCAAGCAAATCCAGTGGACTATGCAGCAGGTTTTAGAAAAAGACTTCAGTTCATAAGCTATCCTACCTACGACATTGACCTGGCATTATGTGTGAAGTGCCTCCTTGAGACTGAATTATTCTACTTCATTCTTGCTGATATAGTCTTCCTGTTCCCTAGAAGAGTTGGTCTGACCCGGAGGGCTATATTGACCTTGTCGGCACAGCTTACTCTGCGTACACCCTGTCATCATGTAGCTACATGGTTTGGGTCACCATGCCCTTTGCCCAAGCCAGAGCCCTTTTCTTCTGTGCCTGCCCTTTTCAGAAACGCTCTGTGTGCATTTCCTTGTGCTTGGCTGCCCTCTGCTCTCGACTTCTGCAGTGTTCCTGAGGGTGCTGTGCGCTACAGTTTCACACAATACAGGTCAAAGCACTTTCATACAGTAGTTTAAAATAAAAAAGTCAAACCACAACAAGCTATGTCTTTAAAATTACAGCATCAAGTATGATGGTGCATGAAGGTTAAATCATAATCCTTATTCTTTTTGACAGCCTGACGCCCACACCTGTCTGACTGGACCATATACCTGCTGCTGCTGGAGCCGGAGGTCTGATAATTCTTTCTGGTCCTGGCCATGCAGTCGTTTTAGCTCCTCACAGCTCTGCTTTAGATGGTTGTGCTCTCTGACAAGTTGAGCGTTGTCCCTCCTGAGTGTCTCCATCTCTTCTTTTAGCGCTGACTGTTCACTCAAGACTCGGCTGTGAAGCATGCTGCGCAGAGGTAAATACACAGAGGAAGACAAATCAAGAACAATTCAGTTATACACAGTTAAAAGAAATGTTGGTTGCCCCTTTAAATCATGCTTGTTAATTATACCTAGAAATGTTTTCCTCTTAAAACTACTACTATGAAACAGTAGATTGGAGTAGACTAGACACAAAATGTTGCAAAAAAATACCATTAGAGCACTCTGTGTGTTCAAATATGTTTATAAAATAAAAAAGCCAAAGTAGTTTTGGCTTTTGAAATCATGTTTTTTTTTTACATATACAAATTTGCCAATAGTATCTAGGGATGTTCACCATGACTCTATGGTGTTTCAAATTACCAAAGAGCATTCCTCTATGTAATTCCTTTATGTCATGGAGGAATTTTAAAGAACTCCAGTAAAACAATGCAAATGCATTTCAATACAGGGTACTAATGAAGATTTGTCACAGCTTTTTACTTCAAGCACCTTTGGATACATACAGGTAAAGACTCAAAATTGAATGGCTCCAAGAAAATCTTTATTAGCACAACAATGTAACATGGTTTTGGCGATACTCACTGATAGAAGTCTGCCTCCTTAACAGCCTCCTCGCACCTCTTCAGTGTTTTGGTGTGCTGATTCTGGAGGGACTGCAAATCTGCCATGGCCCTCATACACTGGCTTTTCAGACGTTCATAGTCATGGCTGGGCTTGGAATTTGGCCTTTAGGAGAAAAAATATAAAAGCGTGGGTATGGTTGGCTATGGTTATCATAAAGCGGTGCTGAAGGCAGGGATGTAACAAGACGGCATAAGTGGCATAAGCAACAAGCAACCCTCATCTGTTGCAGAATACACATCTGGTAAGTAGAGCACATTAAATTTAATGAAGAAGCCACTTGAGCCAGTGCCCGGCCTGCTCTGTGAAGTAAACTTGACTTTACTAGACACAGAAGAGATTTGGCAGTTGAAAAAAATGGCAGAAAGAAACAAACAAAATGACATAATCTGTCACTAGTAATGAAAATATTTTCTCTGAAAAGAATGAGTAACAGACATTAGTCAATATCTGGCTCTGATTCCCATCAGACAGAAACAACAATGGCTATCTAAACAGACAGGTTCAAAGACACAGAGGGAAAAAATAACAGCTTGGCACGCAGGAGTGTATTTGCACCTGCAGTCGTCGAAGGTGGTCCCGGGTGTTGCCAACGCCAGACGCTTTCGGAGCTCATCTCTCTCCCTGGTCACCTGGCGGAGCTGGAACAAGATAGTGTCCAGGTTGTCCCCTGACGGTCTGTTGTCGTTAATGGCTGGGGGTGGTGACGACGCCTCACCGTTAACAGGCGAACCTAAAGCAGAGAGTACATTAGAAGCTGGGACAATTGACTGTACGGCAAATGATTCAGACATGTTAATGTTTTTTTAATTCGACCCATGTTTCAAGACCCGAAGAAATGTTTGTTTTAATCTTAATTCGTTCGTACGACACCGGTGGGGTACATCATGGACAAAGGCCGGTTGGCGGACTCTAAGACAATGAGACATTGACAGGCAACCACTGACTAGAGGCAATTTCGATTCATCAATTCACATTAACATGCATGTCTTTGGAACTCACAGAGTAGCCGAGTCCTAAGAAGGCCCATGTGGATTTTTAAGTTTGAATTTTTGGGTGACCCAAATAATACTTCCCACAACCCACTTTTGGGGAACACAGTCTAAGCCACATTTGGTCTTTTTCTGTAATCTAATCCTTCATTTGAAATGTTCTAATTACAATTACATTTGGCTGAATGACACTAATGCCATCATTTCTTAGTCTGCATTTTTGAATGTGTGTGCTTAATGGGACATCTTTTTTTTTTTTAAAAAGGCTCTGTATTATAAAAGGAGTCAGTCATTTTAGGGAAATGTTTTCTTCACAAAAAGAACACCCATGGCAGAGACTGGGGCAGGAAATCTGCAGATTATGTTCATCTTTGGCTCAATATTTGGCCCTTTTTGGAGGTTTATGTAACACAGCTGAGTCATTTGGATCCCTGTCAAAACAAAGAAACGCCAAGCATGGCAAACTTCCTTCAGGAGAGAAAGATGTTTGAAGAGTGTTTTTCTACATGAATGTAAGGCTTCAAACAAAATGAAAACAACTCTTTCTGTGCATTCTGATTCAGCTAAAATATTAAAGGCAGGGGTGTGGTTATAGGTAGTATAAACCATTATACATACCAACACTACTGAGGGAGCTGCTGCTTTCAGAGTCAGAAGGCATGGTGGAGAGGACACTGTATGTAGAGCCTGCCAAGACACAAAGACCAGGGAAGGGGTACGTTTAGAGAGAAAGCAGTAATAAATTCATGAGCCAATTAAACACTAGCTCAAATTAATTGCTAATACAAGGTACTGAGACATGAATATTACACAGTCAGCTCAATATTCCCGCCGCAGCCATAAGATAAATGTGATGCTGGGTATGTTCCTATTGCTTCTCTATTATGACTCCAGACTGCCGTCGTCGTTAAAGCTCCACGCTCCCACTGTGCACTCCGACGCACTTTGATGTATAGTCTCTGTATGTTTCTGCTACACAGGCAGAATGTCACGGCTGAAATGGGATTTTCTCTCTTTTTTATGTCAAGCACATAGGGAGAGAGAGGGAGACACAGAGAAAACGATTCTCCATCTGAATGGTTGTACACACCGTAAAGCTGGGGGGGATATTTCGCACAGGCTTCGGCGAACTGTGGCGGAGGCTATGCAGATATAGCCATTAATATGTTGTAAAGTCTCAGCTGTAAAGGGTAACATAAACACGGCTCGGCAACACCAACACAAGGGTTTAAGAGACACATTCAAAGCCTTGAGATTCTACACTGTTTAAAGACAACTCTGTTCAGACATCCATAATAAAAAAGGAAAATTATTAATACGCATATAGACCCTTCCCCAGGCAACCAAAAAGATCCACTCCCACAACTGCAACAAAAGCAGTACTATCTTTCTATTCAAGTTAAAATAACTAAAAAATAAAGAATGCTTTGGCAAAAAAACATAGTCTCAGACAGTTGCTCAAGTATGTTGGCTGCTATGTTGTTTACCAATAGCAGATGGAACAAGAAAGCTAACAAGCTATAGTCTTTTTATTTTTCACAGTCCAAATGTATGTGTACTCATTTTCATGTATAATTTGGTTTTTTACCTTAACATATGTTTTAGCCATGTGCATGCTAATTTCATCAGCCAGTTCTCAGTTTAACAGTCTTTGATGAGGAAGCACAGGTGTTAAAAAAATATGTTTATAACTCCAGTTTTTGGTCAGCAATCCTATTTCTTTTTCTATTCTATACAAAGAATAAGTCTGGTCCTTCTCGGTTTGCATTTGATTTCCAGAGGATGGAACAATCCCAGGGACCAACATAATTTTAAAAACATACAACCAATCATAAAAATAATGCAACGCTTAAAGCCCCTTAATTTAGACATCAGCAAATATTGTATCTTTGCATCATCTTTATGTTAAGGGTCTTATTGTGTCATATTTACTGTTACATACATGGAAATACCTTCAAAAATTGTGTTGTTCTGTTGATTATTAATATCACTTGGAGAATTACCCACCAAGCTCACGACATTGGACTGACCACATTTTAAAACCATAAGAATTAACATAAAAGATTTAGGGCAAGGATTTTAGTGAAACCAAATGAAAAAGCAATGCCCTAAAGTGGCTAATTTGTCAGATTACACACACTAATGGCGCACAAAGAAGAAAAGACTATTTAATTGCTATCATCATCACTCCAGTCACATCACATTCTTCACATTTCTTATCATTTTGGATATGTTTTACCTTCAAATAATGCTCCTTCCACTTAGTGATATTTATCTAGAACCAATTTCCCCACAGATCCATTTGCTGGCTCTGAAAATGCTTGGCTGTTGCCTTTTGCATCATTGATTATTCTACACATGATTTATTTGTAATTTAAAATCAATATTGACAAGCAAATATTGACAAATGTGTGCGCAATAAATAATGGCCACAGTGAATGCCAGAGTGAGATACAGGGAATGTAACAGAGAGCGCCTAAACACAGTGAGGGGGTTAAACAGAGCAGAGGAATGGTCGCAGCAGCAGGCAGTAGATCGACGCCAACTGTTCTAGATCTCCATCTCGGTCCTCGCCTCCCCACCGGGTTTAGCTCCAGCTCTGGCTCCGGCCCCTCGATGTGTGACATGGCCAAGCCTAATTAACTCTGAGCTCTGTGCGAGTGAGCCACTCCATCTTAGGCCCCGCAGACAAGAGGCGAGAGAAGGGGGTTGGGGGGTTAGAGGCAAACCGAGGGGAAGACGTGAAGCGGTGTGAGGAGGACACATCAGAGGAGATAGCCTAACCATGATGCAAAAAGATAAGCAGGGTGTTAGAGAGACAAAGAAAACAGAGTGAGAGGGGGAGAGAGAGAGAGAGGAGCAAGGCAGAATGGCTTTTAATCTGTTCTGATGTTCCCTGACGCTTGACATTTTTTTTACTCTGCAAAGTGCTCCAAGCGTGCGGCTTTGATTTCATATTGTTCCATCAGACGCGACGAAAACTGCTGTGGGGCTGTGCAAGTATTCATCTCTGCACTCAGCACCCGCTTTGAATAAAGCCTTAATTCTCATTTTCATGGAAAAGCAACAAATGACTCCTTGAACTGGCGCTCTGATTGACGAGCTCTCAGAATATAAGACCTTAGCTATACTACTGAGAGGTATTATGTCAGCTCGGCTTAAGACATTTTAAAATACCGCACGGGGTAGGAAGGCTCAGTGCCAGAAAAAAGCCCTCCAAGTGCAGCTCCCTCTATGTTGTGTTTTGTTACTTGGAGAAACACTATAATAAATTAAAATCCTGGTAATCTCATCTGCTGAGGACACACACCAATCAACTGAAAGCTGCAGCTCTGACAGAAAGGACAATTTTGGGACAATCCTCTCACAAAAACAGGAAAAGAATATGTGCACAAGGGCTTTCCCGCAGCAGCGCAATCAGTATGATGGGTTTATTAGTTACTTCTGTATGCGTCCTAAAGAACCCACCACAGATCGAATGTCAGATAGTAGCGGGCTGTCTGGTGGTCGATGGGTCAGCGGCATTAGCCCTTTCGAACAGGCTTTTAATCATCAATAGCAATTAGCACAAGCCACAACGAGTAAAGCTGATCATTTGTAAACACTGCCACTGCGTCGATACAAAGCACGCATCCATTAGGGAAGCTCCGTTGTGATCTGCAGCAGGAGAAAACCCCGATCAGAATGGATAGATCGGACATGTGGGAAGCCTACAAATGACAGCGCAGAGGTTTACTCAGCTTTATTTGACAACGCTCTCTGGAGAAGCCATTAAAGTAATGAACTAGTGCACCAGGGCCCCTGACATCTGTCAAAGTTACACTCGGAGGTGCGAAATATTCCAGCGGCAAGCCTGTAGTGGCACTAACAAAGCCCTGTCGCTGTGATCTAAATAGGTCAGGTGAGTGCGAGTCTCACCTTAGGGCCCCTTTTCCCTCCCTTTCCCCCCCCCTGCTTTCCCTTCCAATCAGCCATGCATGCAGCCGGCATCAACAGTTGCTTCAGACAACCAGATTACGTTCCTCCGGCACATAATGCAAGATGACACACGTTGCCATGGTGAAGCGGGATGAGAGTAGAGCTGTAGTAAAATCTGCAGCGTAGTGAAAGAGAAGGGCATATGAGTTGGGGAGGCTGGTAGAGGGAGAGTCTTATCAAAGAAAGATACTGAGTCTGGTACTTTCCGCTGTCGGACTGAGAGAGTAAATTATTCATGAGTTTCAGAATATTCCATTATCCAACACATTATCCAAAGACAGACCCAAAAAAATGATAAATGGATGATGATGTTGTATGATACTTGAACAAAACTTAGCAACGGGAACTGAGGCTTCAACCAAGCTAAGGTGCTGCATGATTTTATATGAATTTGTTGCATGGACATTGCTGTTTCTTCTATCGAAAGCTTAGTTACATCCATAGCAAGGCTGCACAGTACACCTTGATACCACTGGAGCGGTCAGGTCACATGTTTCCATGGCCAAAAGGTTAAGAAGTGTTCCATAAAAGAATACCACTTTGATAACCCCTCGACTTTTTTTTTCCAAAGGTCGGAGCTTAACAGCATGGTCTGTTGATTGGATGACAGAGAATCTACACTTGGGTGAGAGTGAAGCGAAAGGAAAAGCAGAAAATGTTTTCCAAATGAAACATGTATTGTCCTTGTGATAAACAATCCAAGAAGAAACAATGCTAAAAGTTGATTTTATCTTAAACCGGAAACAACTGTTGCTAATATAGTCATTGTACAGTTCCGGGTCACGGAGGCAGTAGTCTAAGCAAAGATGGCCTGACTTTTCTCTGCCTGGACACTTTCTACAGATATTGCATTAAACAGAAGCAGAATTTGATATTATCCTCTAAAATGATGGAAACTGATGCAGCTCTCTGTTTATGGCAGCAGTATACAGCTATATCTTCAGCCTTACATTCTTCTATGTGCAAAGATGTTTCGAAAGTTAGCTTCAAAAACTATAAAGCCATATGTGATACCATCAAGAACATTTGCTAGATCTACGTTTTAACGCTCGCTAAAATCCTCCACTAATATCTATGCCACATAAAAAACACAGCAAGACAAAAAAACAGCCTGAGACTATGGGGTTGGGGATCCTGTCTAAAAGGAGACCCAGGGGAAGAGCATTAGCAGTGAAAAATAAGGCTGGGCAGTTTTCTTTATTAGCCACTGTCAGCTCTTCTCATTGTCAGTGACCGGCAGTGATTAACAGGCCTAATACTCTTTGTGCTTTTTCTCCTTTTGTGCCCTTACCTTCACAGCCATTAAATAGAGCAGCATAAATAACACAAGCCCTCCTAATAACATAGATTATAATGAAATATAAGGTGGAAACTGCCCACTCATTTTACTGTGTGCTTAAAGTGAGGCTAAAAGATGTGTCAGCATTACGCCAAGAGTCTTTTTTTTGGCTCTGGCACTCTGAGCCTATAAATCTGAATATCCTTGGCTGGCTTAGAGCGTAGTGACTGTAGAAAAGAGATGCACTAATGTCACTGGGCATACACGGGGGTTTGTTTGGTGGGTTTCAACTAGCTCTTACCCTTAGAAAGCATTAGAATTGTAAACATTCCAAACTATCTTGTCCAGTTCCCTCCCACTTCTGCTTTATGGGTCTTCCAGTAAAGTCATGGAGCCGGCTTAAGTTCTGTGGAAGCAGTGACATCACAGGCCAAGACTCTGGGCTTTCGTCCAGTGAAGCCTCGCCGCTGGAGTAAAGGATGGATCATCTGATTTAAGGAGTCTACGCTGAGCATAAACACAGAGACATCTAACATGATGACTGTATGAGGCAGGATTACTTGACTGCACGCAAAGGGCTGACTCACGGCTTCATTCTCATCTAGGCCTGTGGTCGAAGCCTGCACGTCTTTTGCCCTTTAGTGTAACATGTCTCCTTGACAAGCAGGAACATCCTCCTCACTTGTAGCCAAATAGTCATTTCCATTCTGTGTAAACAGTTTGAAGCACAGAGGAAAGAACAAAGAGTACTAGCGAGAAGGATCAACACAGAGCCGTTAGCGTTTAGCCAAGCAAACATGTAAGAACCATCATTTTACAAATACCTTAAAGGGCAATTATTTGCACATTATTAAGGTTATATTTCCTGTACTCAGCATAAACAAGGCGGCACATATCTAATTTGAACAGCTCAGAGGTGGCCAGAGCAGTCTAAACCTGTACTCAAGTGAACCTACTGTTACTTTAATGTTATATAATCCAAGGTTTTGATGAAAAATTCAAGTAAGCCTCACCGATAAACACATTTTTTGATCCTTCAGGAGCTAATCTAGTCAGTAGAAATCCTTTTTATTCCACACATAGGTCCATCCCTTTTCTTTGTTTACATGGGTGTGTAGCTCTAGGCCCAAGACATCTTTTTCTTTTCCAAACTTTACTCAAGATAAATGTAACCACTGATTCCTACCCACCTCTGGAACGCTCGACTAAGTCAGTACGTTTACATGCAGAGCTTACTCAGTTCCGACTCGATTAAGCACTCGCAGCTGGAGTTCTCAATTTGTCCAAGTTTACATGCATGAGAGAGAGACGAAGTAAAGTGTTCTGAGGGCTCTGCACAGGCTAATGCTGCATTCATGTGGTCTTTGTATTTAAAAGCATTGCACTTTTATTAAAAAGGGAAAAAAGCTAATGTTGATGAACTTGTTTGTAGTGTTAAATGCTAATATACCTGCCTGATTTGTTCAGTGACAATTGAGTTATTAAAAGATATCAACAGTAAACGTCTGAAAGCACATGAACATATAAGTTACACCAGACCAACTTGTTCTTTTAAACTTAGGACCTGAAGAGCAGAATAACCGACAAACAGGAGAGACAGTGGCAGTGTGACCCAAAATATGTGTCTTCATTTGTCTCTAAACATCACTATTCAAGTGTGTTAGTCCGATTCTGAGAAATTTGAATGACTGCACCCCCAGGTGGAGTAAGCCCTTTAAAACTCAGGTTATAATCAGAATAAGGCAATACTTTAAGTTTCTCTACCTTCATGTAAATGTACTGACTGTTGACTCAAAAAACTCAGCAAGATGCCTTCTAAATGATCCGCTGTGAGGAGTCATACAAATTGCTGTGAAGAAAAAGCTCCAAAGTGGACTTTTTGTGGCATTCCTTTCATTTTAAATCATAGCACTGTGTTGATTCAGAGAACATTTTCAAAGTGCTGCTGAGATCATACAGTGATTAGACTTCTCTCTGTAAAGGTCACCCACAGAAATTAATCCAAAGAGTAAGGTCTCACCACATTCATTACAACCAGCACTCTGCAGCTAAAGATTATAGGCTGTGACAAGTGTGCATTTGGAGAACCTATCAAGTAGGCTCGTACTGCTATTTCTAACAAAATCCCTTCACAAATATAAAAGACGATTAATACCCCTATGCAAAACACTACATCCTATTAGAATACTCAGAAGCAATGTGTCAATACCACTCTTTACAGGGCAATAAACAAATATTCAGTGACAAATCAAGCAAGAGTTGGGAGAGAATAAGTCTTGCACACTGGGAGGAGAGGAGGGATGGAAGCTCCAGAACATAATAGAGCGTATAAGCGTGTGGCTTTATTTCCATGACTTCATTGTGCTGGTAAACATTTCAACGCTGGCATTTCCTCTACCTTGTGGGGTAATTAGGGATGTGGAGGGAACATGTGTAAAATGGTAATGAAGTCCTGTTCCACGGCGCTGCCTCCTGGCTGTGGCGTGCATGTTCACAGCGCAAAGCCGCCCTCAGATCTGAATGCAAAAGACGGGGTATATTTGAATACTTTAACAGAAAAAGCGTGGCGTGTTATAAATAGCTAGCGAAGAATGGATGGAGCTAAACTAATGACATACACATAGGCCTTGATGAGGTCAAATGATCGATCTAAATTAGTGACATGTAATTCCATACCATTGTAACTACAAGGCAGCAACTAATGACTTCATTATTGATTACTGATAATGCTTCCAATAAATTAATAAGGCATCAGTGTGAAGAATTACTCAATGACAACTAAAGCAAGTCTATTGGTAACTGAACAAAACATGTTTATAGTCTTTACAGCTGCACTTTCCATAATGATAACCTTACAAATGACCTGCATCAAGAATAATGTGGACTAATTTACTAGTTTACATTCCAATTTGTGCACTTCATGGACTATTTGTACCTCTTTGGGTCACTCAACTGAACCTGGATTCAATAGGGCAGTTAAGACGAGATTATTGGATATTTTGATAATATCCTGAGCAGGAGTTGAATCTGTCATGGTGACAACATCCACATTGAAGCAGTTCCCAAAATAAATGGGTAGCGGAATTTTTGTCTATACTCCATGGCTTTATGTGATGTGTGCTATTAAAAAAATTAAATATATCACGAACCATTGTTAAAAAAAAACTAATTTCACACAAGGCAATAATATGCACACTACCATTATCTTACAGAAGCCATTTCTATCATTATACTGGGTTTTTGCCATTTGGGAAGCCCATATAGTGCTTTAAACCATGTGTGTTGCAGCATTGACCACTAAGATTTTAGCATCTTTATACACATTTCCACTGAACAGTACAGTATAATTCCTATCAGTGTGGCACACTTTTAGGGGTATTTTCATGGTCAAAAGTGAAACTAGAAAAGCAAATATACCACAAGTGCCACAAGTTCTCGCAAGATCAAAACGTGACAAGATTCCTCGTCAAGGTGAAAAGCCATCTCGTGATATCAGGATGATGGAGTGTGAGGGCGAAAATGATATTCAAAATGCCCCTGGGACTTTTAAATCGTCTGTGTGGCAACAAACATGTTTTCTCAAATAAATATTGTCTTGTTACAGTGATTTACAGACAACTTACAAGGAAATACAACGCTAGGGTTTATTACCAACAGCTGTTTTCAGTTTTAGAGGGAGTCAGTGTTTTACAGCCATTGCTTCAGGATTAAAAAAAAATGCATTTGCTGTCTACATTGAACTTAAACATTAAATAGTGACATGAATGTAGGGAAAACAGCTTTTTTTGTTCAAAAGCTGGAGATAAACCATATCAAATTAATCTTGTTCAGTGTATCCAGGTTTTGAATGTTTGAATCAAAAAAAGTGGTTTTATATCCCATATAGTGAGATGAGAGTGTGGCAGATGCAAGCCCTTTAGTAAACCATGTCATACCAACCCGTACCACAGCACTCACTGAAAATGTAGCTGTTCAGAGCACTTCTATCAGAGCAGGCAGACAACATATTTATCCTTTTCTACTGCCATCTGCAATCCTAGATCCACAGAGACACTGCAATGTAATAAAGGAAGCTCCAACAACTCATAAAATGGGATCAGCTTAAATGTCATCAATCACGCCTAAGCCGAAACCTCAGTTTAGCAGCAGATGAATTTGATGGCCAGAACTGGACCAGAGGGGTATAAAATCAGACTAAGGGAGGCAAAAGCAGTGAAGGGGTCAAAAGTGGGGTGATGAGCTGAGCGACGGTGTGCGTCACTGACTAACAGCCACTGACAGAGGGAGAGGACGGATGGCGCAGGGCAAAGAAAAGCGGAGGAAAGTGCGGTCCGACCCAGGGGACATATTTAAGAGCATCCGTCAAGGTCATAACTCATTCTGTCAGTCCTCTGTGGTTTATGGAGTGGGACACAAACTGGTCGACGAAGGGGAAGATCACCCCCCCCCCTCCTCCTCCACACACACACTGGCCTATGTCCTGGGCTGCTGTACCGAGAGCAAGCTGCTGACTGGGCACTTTTGGTCTGCTCAACTTCTCAACAAAAGCCCTGTTGTCTCCCTCTCGCTTGGCTTCGATCGCCGTTCCCCTGTCTTTTCTGCCCTGCTTTCTGAGGTGTGTGGAAAAACCAACTGCTCAGGGAACGTACAGAATCAGAGATAAGAGAAGAAAAGGGATTGTTAGTCTGGATAAACCACAACAAAATCCAAGACGATGAAAGTGGTGCATAAAAAAAGAAAAACGAAAAAAAGAGTGTGGATGCTGCATCTTGTCAGGTAGAATTGTGTTGTCTTCCTCTCAGGTTGTGTTTAAATCACTGTCACGGGGCCTGGGATTTGAAGCAGAGAGGTAAGGGGGGATGTGCGGGAGAATACATCGGCTTTTCTTCTTGTCTGTTCCTTCAGGTACAAGGCTGTCTGTAAACTTTAGTTGAGCCTGACATCCTGAGTGAGCGTTTTGCACTGCAATCCGATCACAGTTTGAGAATTTGTCGAAATCAGTGAGCTACTGATCCCTGTGGCGTACGGATGCACAAAACAAGACTGAATAATGAATGGTTTGTTTGGATGTTCTCGGCAGCAGATGTGGTGGAATTTACAATGCCCAGGCTTTAAACAATTAAGCAGGCTCGCAGTGTGTATGCTTTTCCCATTGGGGTGAGGAGGTATGTTTGGAGCTGTGATCATTTCATCTGGGTCTATTTGTGGATGACAGAAGGACAACTTGAGAACAGGCTGCTAGCACCAAGACATACTGCACTCTCACTTTCAGTGTTTCATACATTTTGCCTTATTTATAGCTCTAAAAGTTTCATCCTCTATATGCAGCTTTTCCAGCAGCACTGTATAATGGAACAAACTGCTTTTCTGGGTCTCAAGCTCAGATAATCAACTGAAGTTGCCTTTCTACTTAGTGGTATGGCACAGGTTGGGTCAATATGGCATGGCTTGAACTAGCATGAACTGGAGCAGTATGTCGCAAATAACTTTGCCTCAGCTGTAGTTTCAGCAGTTCGGTATGGTACTAAAAACTGGAGCTAAACAATCCCATCTGTTGATTGAAGAATAGAGAATCCTTACTTTGGCAAAAGTGTGAAGTGAAAGCAAACTCAAAACAACAAAGCATTGTCAAAAGAAGCTTGTCTGTTGTTACAACATGGTCCATCCCCTGCACTGGGCTTCTGAACTACAGAGAGCAGCCAGTGAATGACTAAGATCAGTGAGCTACAGAATAGAACTCCTTTCTGACTCCAATAAGGCTGTACAATCAATCAGTCTGTGGAAGATGAAGACTAAATCAATTAATTTGCTTTTTCATTTATTTGAAGAGACTAAGCAGTTGAATTCCCCCATGGGGTTTAATAAATTTGAACTGAATTCTACTGTTTTTTGCAGCAGTTTATTTATACCTATACTTCAAACTTCCTGCACTACGAAGAAAGATTTACTTTCTTCTTGATTTGAATTATTGATAACACAACTAAATTGAAATTTTGCAATACTATTGACATACTATTATGCCATTATTTAGGTAGCAGATCCGGCTCTTCTAAACCACACAGTAGAAACGTTCGCCTTTTCAGAGTTTACCACTCCCAAACATTGGTACTGAACCTGTACCACTCAATAGAAACAGACCTTAAGATAGCAGCATTAACTACATAAACACTGACATCATACATACATTTAGCATTCTTTCATCTTGGCATCTGACTTGTTTTAAAAAATATTGCTGTTTTGTGTTTTCCCTCTCGAGTCTTATTTTCGCATAAGAACTCCACATCAAGCAATCAACAAACTGCAGTGTTTAGTTCCACCTTGCAGTGAGCGTACCTCACTGATAACAATAGAAATGCAACTCAAAGCCTCTCTGGTAGAAACTTTTAGAATTGCATGTAAAACAGGTAATCTCACCAGCCAAACCACTACCTGAAAAAGAACAGAATTAAAAATACTACACAAAGAAGCCAAAACAGAAGGAGCCATTCGAGTGTGGAGGTATGATAATGCTTGTCTTACAGAGTTTCCACTCGAAGAACAGCGACTAATCCTGTGTTGAATAACCAGACTCACTCCTGCAGTAAAGCACACTGGACGCCACCTTTCAACCCTGCAGGCCCCAGCCTAAGATCCTAAGAACAGCCAATATTGTGGAGGCCAGTCAAAGTCAAAGGAGTAACAGAGGGACCAATTGAGGAGCGGCTCAGGCGGACATCAGGTTTTTGTGTATTTGTGTAGCTACGACATTGGTTACAAGGAAGTAATAAAGCTCAAGGAAGCAATAGTGATCCAGTCAGGAGAGCAGCAAGACACCCACTCAGCATTACCTTGTAAAGTCTGCTTATGGTAGTATACACTTGGCAGCTGTGTAGTGTATTTGAAGGGAAAGCCGCCTTAAGAATATATTTGTTTTGTTGTAATATGTCAAGATTACTCCACGTGTCACCCCCCTGCCTTGAGATCCCTGGGCTCGTCCTGGAGTCAGACCCTCAGGGCATGACGCTTGTTGTGTGTAAGCCACTGGCCTCGGTCATTCAGAGGAAAAAGAAAGCAAAACTAGACATAGCTTTTACACTTGGTTGCTCTCTGTCTCTAACCAAAAACCGCTCAAGCTGAGACTGATTCTGTAAAAAGCAGAACAAATCAGATACTACAACAAGACATTCATACTACAGAGCCAAATGAAAAGGTTATAAAAGAAGAATCGGGGGAAAAATGGAACGTATTCGAGTGAAAAAACAGCAATGTCAACACAGCTTTCTCCCTGTGTGCTGAAGTGAACTGAACACAATGCTTCAGGTTAATAAGCATGCACGGGTAGGCTGCACGCACACACCCATGTACAGGTCGATACAGTCCAACATGTCAGCAGTGAAAGCGTCGTCATGGAAACAAGTCAGGCTACCTAATGTACCCTAACCATATCATGTCGCCAGTAGCAAATTGGACTTGTTGTATATGAGAGGAAGAGACTTGGATTCTGATGACACTTAGATTAAATCATCACACACACAAAAAAACACCTATAGCCCAGACGTGAAGCCAAATCTCATTCACTTGGTGGTGTCACTTGGGATTGTGCAATAAATGGGAAAGAGGATTGTGCCGGGGAAGAGGAGAGCAGTCCATCTTGACTAAATTAATCACAGGCTGCGTGTTAGGTCTCTAGGCTCTGTGCATATTAAGTTTAAAGACACACACCATTGGATTATTCTGCAATATTCAAAAGATTTTGCCGTGCTGTAACGATAAGAACACTTTAAACGTGTTTGTGGCTATAAGGCATGTTGTGTCAGTTTCACTGTGCGTGCCCTCACTACCCAGGACCACACAGATTGCATGGAGAGGTGCACGTACTACGCTGCGTCTGGTTTACTCATTTTTACATTCCATTCAAAGCCTGACACCGTAGTAGTTGACTCTTACCCGTGGAGTGGTCCACAGGTCCGCCGTTGTTCCTGAACAGGGCTGAATGCAGGTCAGGGTATGCCTTCTCCAGGGCCACACACAGGTCGAGGAAATGGTCGCTCTCCTTGTTCATCAGCATCTTCAAAAGGTGGTCGACTTTCTCAGCGCTGGACGAGCAGTTCTGGTCCAGTTCAAACCTATCAAGTTGACTCAAGGTACCAGAGACTATGAGCAGCTCGATGACTCGGTCTGCGTCCGTTATGGACTCCAGTAAGTTCTGGTGGCACTGGTCTAGCAACTCTTTGTGCTTTGGCTCCATTGCTATTCGCCGTAGTTCCGTAGCTTCCCAGCTAACCCAGTCGGTCAAGTGGATGTAATATCCTTACAACTCAAAAGTACTGAGCGATTAATAAACTTAACTTACCGCGGCTTTCAGAAGTTTGCCGGTGCCACCACGGTATTAGCTTGCACACCAGAGCAAATTTTATAGCATATTGAAAAAGGCACAAGAAGCCATATTTGTTGCCCAAGGCTGTTGACTGCACTAAACAGCGATACATTTTCCCATCTTACTCGTGTATAGCAGTTCAAGTCGTTTTTTGCTTCCCGTCTGTGTACGCTTGAGTCGAACACATTCTCCTCTTCTCGTGAAGCATGTAATTCCGCCCGTTGCCGACTCAACTGCTGGAAAAACTCACGTAACTCCGCCGCTGCTCCCACTTACACTGTATCCTCCGCCATGTCTGGGCAACTCAGCAGCTGCTGCCCGCTGTCAATCAACGCTCGGTTCAATGACCAAATAAGGTAAAACGGGGCGGAGCTTTACGCAAAACACACCCATTTCTTCAATGGGCGTACTCGTCAGGTCGTAGTACGTCGAAGATCCCAAGCGGAAAATGAGAATGGGTAGAATTTGCATGAAAAGCTGGGATGCATCAAAAATGCATAATATAACGCTAAAGCGTTATAATATACCAAACTGAACTGCAGCCACACAAGCAAAGCACCCTGGTCATTTGCTTTCTCAATATTACGCACAGATTCAG
The DNA here is from genome assembly GCA_036850595.1 of Rhyacichthys aspro. Classification (NCBI taxonomy): domain Eukaryota; kingdom Metazoa; phylum Chordata; class Actinopteri; order Gobiiformes; family Rhyacichthyidae; genus Rhyacichthys; species Rhyacichthys aspro. Next base: position 8,016,939 of record CM072162.1, on the reverse strand, counting down.
ACTAATTTAAGCTCATGCAGGTTCAGACATTTATTTTATGTATTCATTTTTGTTTTTGACAAATTCGTTAAATAATATGTGGTATTTTTAAGTAATAGTCACCCACTCAATTGTGCTGGTATATACCCCACTATTATTTTCATACATTGTAAATCTTTATGGTAATTCCACATAACTGCTTTCATAGTCTTATTCACAAAAAGGGCTTGTGTACCATAACACTGCTGTTTTGGTTCTGTATCTGTTATTGAGAACCAGTAAGCATAGATGTGAACATATACGAGTAGGTGACATATGCATTGTGAGGTGTGAATAGGATTTGTGAATACAGTATGATGATGAAGATGGATGCACTCCACCTACAATCTGTAGCCGAGAAGAGAGTGTTGGCACAGAGGCAAACTGCTGTAGGCATACCTCTCACAGTATGACCTTATTCGTGTCTGCTCTGAATCGCATTTACAGCGGTGACATCTACAGCTCTCCCCTCTCTTTGCGCTACTTTGCACGTATAGCCACGTGCTGTATCCCCCTCAGATAAAATTCTAATTACAATCCATTCATATCAAAGTAATGCATGTCTCTGCAGATGAAACTGATTGGTCTGTTGTGTTTCTACATGCGTTTAGCTACACTACAGAGATGAAAAGCTGGTGGTTTATTTAGCTTGAAACACAGTATTATCTTGACAATAGATGTGATGTTGGTGTTTCTTAAGTGCAAACGGCCAATGTCACAAAATATAATAACTTTTTTATGAGAGTACTAGAGGGAAGCATTATGTAAAGAAATAAAAAATACCGTTCCTAATATTACTAGTCTGAATACTCCCTGGTTTAATATTCTGTCAATGCTTGGGCCCACTAAACAATTTGTTTTATAATCCTATCACTTACAAGAAGTTTGTAGATTTATGTCCAGCCTCTGAGAGGGCCTAATTTCCGAAGGCAATAGAAAAAGATAGTGGTGACAGGATGTTAAAGGAGAAACAGTTTTAGTGCATCGTTCGTTGTACTATAAAGCAGTAATAGAGAGCTCGACAGAATGGATCATTTATTTGTTACCCGCTGAATTTAATTACATTTAATCAAAGCAGCCTTCAGCAGGACTCAGGCCACATGCTTGTTTGATTGCTGATTGTAATGATATCAGAACCTACATTGTGAGCTGCCTGAAACACTTTTTGGAACTAAAATTATCTGAAAGAGTCATCTTATGTGTAAATTATCTTCTAAAGACTCATCTAATCAGGCATAATCTTCATTAAAATCCAAGTTATTGTAATCAGAACATCAATCTGGGGCCGTGGAGCCTCCACTGCCATTCTTACTCAACTTTAACATGATGTAATCAAAAATGATTCCTCTAGCATGGCTCCTGCCTTAGGGTTCACCCAGCCCCTGGCTGTGCTGCAGACAGGCTAGTCTTGTTTAATGTGGCCAAGGCAGCTTTATGGACGCCATCAATTCCAGGGGCTCTCCCCTATTCACGTCCCAGTTATTGATTGTAGTGCAGTTGAAACGCACTGCTGTGGGCAGCCAGGCGAAGACCTAGGTTTACTCAGTCAAATGTGTTTAACTGCATTTAAAGTGAACCCAACAAGGATTAATAAGGCATGAGGACCTCATATGTAGAAACACATGCAGACCATGTAGCCCCCCCAGATAAAGAGGGATTACATATATCTGTATTGATTAAAGTCAATGACTTGTGAATCAAGCCCTCTATAATGTGGTTTATTTACTGTGTGTAAATGCAATTGTTGTCGCCATGCATATTATGTAATACCATAAAATAAAGAATCCCTTATCTCATTTTAAAAAAAGGACCTGCGAAGCCTTGCATGTCAATAAGAACAAGCTTTTACACACGTCGTGCCTTGTAAACTTAGAGACGCTAACGCCCCCTAGAGGCAAACTAAGTCTACAACCATGTGTTGCAGTCCATTTTTTTACATCAGTTGCATCAAAACAGTCAACAACAAATGAAATGTGGAGATATGATTTAACAATAAAGAAAGTGTCCACAAAAATATATTGTAAACAAAAAGCACAGCTGCAAGGATCAGAGTGAAATAAACATTTTAAAGGTGACTTTGGTACCTAGCTGCTTCAGACTATATTCCCCGTGTATAATCGGCAAATTTCCATTTACCATGATATATCTGATCATTATTAAAAATATATACCTAATTTTAAACCTAATTTCTTAAAAAGTTTGACAATACTCTAAAATAGCCTTTTTTAAATGTTAAGCAATGCACCCAATGACTAAATATAAAACTTTTATGCGCACATTCATTGAGTAAAAATGAAACATACAATATATATATATATATGAGGTTATATCGATGAATAAACATTGCATTGAGAGCATTGGCACTGCACTGAATTTGTGTTTCATTATAAGTGCAGAAAACTAAATAAAAGAAAGGAGTAATGATATATGGAGTGCACCAGGCATTTTTCAGTCACTCCCTCCGCAGAGCTTTAGTAGGAGTTTCTTGTAGTCTCCTGATGTGTCTCCCTGTTTACAACAAAAGCACCAGGTTACTCCGATCACAATCACAACTTTATAATAATCCATTTTAAGTTTCTATATAATTACAAAAGGTACTCACAGAGATATGTGTATACAGCGACTTGCCATAGTTTTTTACATACTCCTGGCGGATATCCAGCAGGTCGACTTCAGAGCGGGAGACCATGACCCTGATCAGAGTTCTGTCCTTGGTCCCAGCTCCCTATGAACACATATGCACATTGTGAGCTTGAATATTATTATTATTATTACTACTACATGAAGTTGTAGAAATGTGATCAAAGTGAATGTGACTGACCCTCATGGCTTTGTACAGCCTTTCAGCAAAGTAGGCAGGTGTATTCTTAATACACTTCACTGAAAAAAGGAACATCTGTGTTACTTAAACAACATTAACAGCACAAGAGAAGAAAAACATTGAGGATCTGCTTTAGAATACAAATGAATGATGAAAACAGCCATACAGCAAATACAATGTCAAAAGTTGAAATAATGAAGTCAGGACATGAAAAAGTGCTATGACAAAATGTCACACTTTCAACACTAAAGTCCACACTATAATGAAGATGCAAACAAAGAAGTCAAAATAAAAATAAATAAAGTGAACTCAAACACATTTAAAGTGGGTGTACTGTACCATACGCCTGAGCATTGTTGGCAAGAAAGGAAGAAACAAACGTGACACTTTAACTTAGAAATCCATAAACAGAGCGAAAAAGAAACTGCAATGTTTTAAACTGCAATTAAACCTGTTATAAGCATGAACAATATTTTAGTAGTGCAAAATGTGCTGAAAAACAAGCCCTGACAATTTTCATTCACTGGTTTTACATGGGTGTGGTAGCCTTAAGACTATTTATTGTTACTGTACTTACCCACAGCTACCATGCCACTCTCCAGGTCTCCAGACATCTCCCTGATGATACTCTTCTCAATATCCCTGCCGCACATGTTCTGGTACTCCATAAACACTGTAGCCACACAAATACACTCAATGAAATCTTGTATTGTTTTAAAAACCACTGTAAACCAAAAGTCAAATAAATAAAATACCTGCTCTAAGATGGCTTTTACTCCTGGCACATAAAATAGCATTGAATTTAGACTCATCAGTCCCCAGCTTATTCTCTCCAGCAGCATACAGTGCCTGAGATGACAGAAATAATACTCATTTAAGAATAAAAAATATATAACAAATAATACATTACTTATGGATGAAAAGGTGAATATACCTGAGCATCTTGTTTGGCCAAAGAGACATCCACAGTTTCTCTTTCATCACGATTACCCTACAGTTTAAAGAATGAAGCAACACACATTCAGTGTTAGTCTATATGCAAAGCAACAGCTAAAAGTAATGTTGGAGATATGATCTACCTGCGCAAGAGACACCAGCAGCCTTCGGAAGTGGCCAGATGTGTCACTACTAATGGAATCCTCTAGTGTCTTCTTATACTCTGAAAATCACATTTGAAAATATGTTCATATAAACCTCTCTAAAATAAATTACTAAACAACAAAATAACATATGCTTAAATTGCACCTGCTAATCTTACGTCTAGCATCTACATACTGTCCATGATGTTAGAGTCAACTCACTGAAGCATTAACACAAGATTGAGATAATGTGATATAAAGGAGAACAGTGGAGAATGTGGAGCTCTCACTGCCACAGGCATCTCACCTTCTTTGTAAATACGGCTTATCTCTTTAATTTCAGCGTTTGAGCGGGAAGAGAGGATCTCTATCAGACAGGCTTCATCAGTTCCAGCTCCCTGTCATGAGAACAGAATAGTGATTAGTAGTATGTGGGCTTCTATGCACTTCTAGGCTTGTACTGGTCAGACGTCATGGTCAGGTTATAAATCACGCCCTCATTATACATTTATTTTGTCTATGTTTTTGTTCTTACTTTAATTGCACTGTTAAGCTCATAGGCGTCAAACTGAGCTGGGGTCTTCATCATGGCCATGACCAGCTTTCTAAAATCCCCAGACAGCTCGGAGTGCAGGTCCTTAATCAGGTCCTGAAAGAGAAAACATGCTTAGAATAACACAGAACCATCATTAACCTCTGCTGTGAGAACCTTGCAGCACAAAGTACTGCAGTGCAGCTATAATGAGCTGTGTGGACAATATCCAACCCTATTTTCATTTTACTGGCAGCTCAAGCAAATGTTGTCAGTATTATGATATTGTTTTGCACTCTAAAAACTTGAAATAGGTCAGATTTAAATGTCATAGGTCTGAAAAAGTCAACTCAAATTAGCGAGATGAACTGATCATTTTCCATTAACTACATACATAAGCTACAAGAAATGGGTTCTTGTAGGTACAATATATTAACAGAAAAGGACTGTTACCTTTCCATAGGAGGTTTTGTAAGCCCGAAGTAAAGCCACGCGCTGACTGCTGGAGCGACTGCTCAGTAAGTCAATAATGGCCTGCTCATCAGTTCCTGCAAAGACATGGGGAAAGGTCAGCCAAGACATTGTTCACATAATAAACATTTTCAATACTGACACAAGACATAAAATAAACATAAGGTTATGTTAAAGGTTTCATACTTGTTTTAATCAATAAATTGTTGAAGTAGTAAAATACATGCACGAATCTTACCAAAGCCTTTCATGGCCTTCCTTAGAACCTCTACATCTTTTAGTGGGTCAGCTCCAGGATAATCCTTGATTGTGCCCCTGAAACCTCTCTAGAACAAAATACAGTCAGCAAATAAAGATCTACCTCTCTACGCTTATAATAAATACACTGGTTGTTTTTTCCTACATTTATAGGCGGTGCTACAGGCATTGCTCCTCCTCCATAGCCAGGCATTGATGGATTAGGTGATGGTGCCTTTGGGTACCCAGGCATGGGTGCAGGTGCTCCTCCGTATCCAGGCATGGTCGGGTTGGGTGAAGGTGCACCTGGGTATCCGGGCATGGGCTGTCCTGGCTGACCGGGGTAGCCCATCCCTGGAGCCTGAGGTTGAGGTGCTCCTGGCTGTGGGTACAGGCCACATGACTGTTGGTTAGGAAAGTGGGGGGCACCATAGCCCCCAGCATGTGGGGCCGCTGGGAACCCCCCAGGGACAGGGAGTGGAGGATAGCCCCCCATGGATGGGTTCTGGTTGGCCTGTGGTGTGGAAAGATTGGCATCCAATAATATGTTCATAGATTCTTGATCATTATATAAAACAAGGCCACACCTTTTTTGGATTTCATGAACTATTGGTATTACAATGTACCATTGTTATGTGCAGTAACATCAGCAGTTAGGGATTAAAAAAGCATGTGATTGTATCATTTGGTTTCATTAACTTAACCGATAAATATCCAAATAAACTGCAGCCTTGTTTTCTTCTTTCTATAATTCAGAAAATAAATGAATAAATAAAACTCAATTAAGACAATGGCAAAAAGCAAAACAGAAGTGAATAAGGTTTGATAACATGGATAAAAGTGTTGATATTTTGACTCATGCAAAGAGATGTAAAGAGGAAGCTGGCAGCACAAAATGAACGCTAAGGACTTCAAGGCGAAGACTTTAGAAAAATCTTACCGTATACTCGGGGATGATTATTCACCTAATGGCTGAATAAATCATGCTAACTGGAATCATTACATAACTGATGTTAAATTATAAAAAAAATTGCTTATTTTCATAATGTTAATTTTGTTGTGTTTTTGGAAGAGTGTAGAAGTTGTTTTGGATTTTAAACCTACCATTCCGGGGTACCCAGGGTTGGACATGTTGTCAAGACCAATTGAGGGATAACCACCAACAGGGCCACCTCCCCAAGTGCCTGCATCATATTATAAAACAAAAAGATAGTTGTTGGTGTAAAATAAGGATGCACTGTACGTCTGTCTGCCTGAATGTGCCAGATTATGGGGAAAACTCTTAACTTCCACGCAGGTAACAAGTAGTTAACAAGTAAGCAAGAGTCCTGGCCAGAGAATGGGTATACTGTGTGAAAGAAGGACTTGGACATGCTTCACATAGGAACAGCATTGTTTTGTTTGTATTTAGAGAGGAGGCATCACATTTTTTTTAACTAAAAGTGGCATGACTCTTTTTTTGCTTACAAATTCAACATAGCTGAGATGGCCTAGCTCTCCATAGTTCTTAAGATATAATACCTATTTTCATAAAGAAAAACCTTCTAGTCGTAATTTAATCTAGCTTATGTCATTAGGGCATAACATCACTAAATAACTAATAAATTATTATGGTACAATTTATACATACATTTGTTAAGATAAAGTGCTTGATCAAACATTGTTCAAGTGGTTAAAAATGGACTGGCTTGTGTCTGTGTGTTACCTGGTGGAGGTGCTGCGGGGAACCCTCCTGCCTGAGGAAAGCCTCCAGCCTGAGGAGGGTAGCCTCCGGGCTGGGGAGGGTAGCCTCCAGCCTGCGGAGGGTATCCACCAGCTTGGGGAGGGTAACCTCCAGGCTGAGGTGGGTAGCCTCCTGCTTGAGGAGGGTAAGCTCCAGGCTGTGGAGGATAAGCCCCTGGTTGTGGAGGGTATGCTCCAGGCTGCGGTGGATATCCACCTGCCTGAGGGGGGTATCCAGGGTAACTCATGGTCTACAACAGAAAACAGAAAGCCAGTTTAGTCAGACCATCGTCAAACATGACATGTAACTTGATGCCAACATTCTCCAGAAAATCTAAACTAATCTAATCTAAAAGCTGCTCTTGCACAATGGTCAATGTTTATAAAACAAAGTGAAAAGTGTTAACGAACATGTCAGATTTCATAGATGAACAGATTTTTAATGTTAAAACACATCTACAGCAGTTCATTTTCTGTTGCTTGTATTGTACACCTTACTAAAATTGGCCAAACAAGCTCAGTTCTAAAAAGTTCAGTTACTATTTGTGCTTTCTATTTTGCATTTAGCAAAAAAGATTGTTAGTTGGTCCCAAAGACATGACAGAAAATCCTTCCACATTCCAAAGCTCTGGGATGGCAGCCTTTTTATAGCTGAGCATGGGCAGTCCTTGTAATATGCAAAGTCTGTGGTCTCCTTGTTCCATGGTAAAAGTGACTCTACTGGACTCCTCTTAGACTGTACTTTTTTCTGAAAAGGGGAAATGCGCTTTCTGTTGTTATATAATTCAAATAAAACTACAATCAAACAAACGCAGAAACTGTTTACATTATCGATTATCACTATCTGTCACTATGGGTGGTTATTTAAACTTCCTCGTTAAGTCAAACACAGGAGATAATGCGTAAAATAACCCACTATAGTGTTACCACTTGGTTAGAGACATCAAGTATTCAATGTTTCTAAGTTAAAGAAACCATTAAACATGACTATTACAGCTGAATTTTCCATAAAGCAGGAAGTACTAACGTGGTCCCTGTGTAATAACGCCCGGGAGTCTATCATAAAACACAGTGCCACAGTTAAGACCGACTTAAGAGCAGAATGACGCATAGCAAATGATAGACCGGTTAGCTTCTGTTAAAGACAAGCTATAAAAGCTAATAAGTACGCTGCAGTGATTATTTATTCAGTTCGAGTTTGTAAAAATGAAAGAAACTTGAAAAAAACTCATAGAAAGAAAGCTAGATCATGTTTGCACAAGGCTGTTTAGCTTAGGCCTGTACAAATAGCCAATATCCAAACCTTTTACACAACACAGCTTTTGGGGTCTTGCCATGAAAAAACTTATGTTAGTATTTTTCCAATATGCACATTTTGAAATATGTAAAAGAGAAAAACCGAGAAATACGGCAAAGGTGTATTTTTAGCTTTATGCTAAATGGCTAGAGGCTAGAGCCAAGGTGATCACGAAGGCTGGAGTCGGAAAGCAAACTGGTTAATTACAATGTATTCCAAACGGAAGCGTGTTATGGCATGTTATATTGAAGTTATGTTAATATAGCTTGTATAGTTTAAAGTTACTTACTCGGATTTCTTAGCGGACTCTTTCCGTAGACCGTATTTTTACCAGCAGTCCGAGTACTGAATGTATTTAAGAGAAGTGGGTGGGACTCAGAGTTTCCATTTAGGAGACCCACCCATCAGTCCGTCACAGTAATAATGACAGGACACACCACGTGACAACAGCCGTAAACACATGTCACTTCACCTAAGCACACACCTTTTGGGAACCTGAATGACAGCATGAAAAAATGGAAAATCACTGTCACACTATACGGCAGTGACGTCAGGCGCAAGTAACAAGCTATAAAGGTGAACAATAAATGAATATGTTCAGGGATTGATTGTTGAATTGTACATAATATATTGGAATATTAAGTCTCATGAGATGCACAAGGAGTGTATTGATAAAAAAAAAAAAAAAAAGAAATGTCAGTAACTATGAAACAAGGCATGATCAATCTCATACCCATGCCAAGACAAAGATAATCTTATAGAAAATTGGAGACTGATAACCCTTCTGAAAGATGATTATAGAATACTTGGGTAATGCTAATCATAAAGTAGTATTTACAAAAAAAAACAAAAAAACAAAAATCTAAATCAAACACAAATTTGCCTCATAGACTTAAATACAGTATATATTGGATGTAGTGGATCTGTTTTTCTGTGTTATTGTTTACATCAAGACTGTCCCAGTTCACCATTTAGATTTTTTTGCTGTATAAATTTGAAACACAAAACCTGTCTATAGCAGAGAAACAGGAATTACTTCATTTATAAATGATACAAAAAGTCAAACACCATACTGAGATCGTTTTAGAATTATCAAGAAATTCTCAAATATTTTAGTGGTGTTCCTTTAAAAAAAAAAAAAAAATTCTTACTGTGTTTAACTTAAATAACTGCCTGTATGAAATATAGGCTATAGTGAAAAATACAGTGAAATATTAAAGTACAAAATAATAAATATATATTAATGTATAAAAAGGAATGATTTGAATTCTTCCTGTAACTTATACACTTCTTAACCAAATGGACTAAATAATATTTGTACCATAAATGTCCTCAAGAGGGAGCACTTTGTAAAGTATTCACTGGGGTTGCCCCACTGAAGCCTGGCTGCCACCTGCAGGATGTTCTCACAGGCTCACACTTATACAGTATACTGTGGATTATCTTTTCAAATGTATTAATACACTGTCTTTTTTAGCTATCACAGTGTCCCACCATGGGTATCTGTCTAATAGGCCTACTGCTGTCATGGAAACTTCATCATGTTATCAGATCATATATGAGCCTATAGGCAGGGCCAGGGCCAGGGCCACTCCAGAGATAACATACATTATGTCACTAGTAAAGAAACACTTTTTTTTGCTTTCTTTGCTGTTTCTGGCCTCCACAGCAAAGAGGCACGTCACAATGTTTAACAAAGGCTAGTGTAGGTCTTACCACAGTATAAGGACCATTAATAATTTGTCTTTTCAAAAAGATAAATATGGGTATTACTGTGACAACAAAGTAATAAAATCATTGAGCTGTGTTATAAGGCATACACTAGAATATGAGAATCATATCAACAGGCAAAGATATAAGTAATCCACTATATCTAACAAAATGTCTGATTGAAAAATGTTTGAATTAACTGTTTTAATTGCATAGCTTTATCTTTGTTCACCATTATTATTTTTGATAATTCATAAGTGGTTCAGAGTTATGTAACTGATCATGAAGTGAAGTAGGAGAAATGTCTTATTGCCCTTTTTTAATAGTAGCTTTTGGGTTCAAACATTTGAGTAAACATTCCCTTTCTATCTGTGAAATTTATCTGTTTTTTATCTGCACCTTTATAATAAAATTAATTCAACAAAAAAAAATGCAGGGCATGTACTGACCACACTACAGGTTAAATGTAAAATCAACTAAAATAAAGAAAAAAATAGGGCTAAACTAGAGTGAGAGTTGAAGAATAGTTGTGTTGACAGGTCTTTGGGCCTCTCTGATGAATATTCAAGCCAGCCATTCACTTACGTCCGTCGTGACGTAAAGACGTACTCATTACATATTCAAAAAGCCCTCTCTCTGCCCCGCTGCAATAAAGGCACATAACGGAGCATGGGGAGCAG